>JAODUP010000156.1:755000-1257500 GCA_025642065.1 Paralvinella palmiformis
GTTAACTGTGTACAATAAGGCACAGGCACAGAGAAAGTCAAACCGTGAATTCAAACTCTGGACGTTTGTTGACAGGACTGAATCCAGAGTGGCGACTTTTCTTGCTGAGAGTCTGTGTGTGTGTGTGTTTGTGTGTGTGTTTTAGGATACATATAGGGAGGCAACAAACAGGCACAGAGCATCAACATATCTAAACATCCTTCGAGACCTACCTCCATAAATCAAAATATAAACAAAACTATACATACATTAATCTAAAAATAAAATGTTCCATACTTCCACATATTGATACATATATGTGTATACCTATGCATGTGTCTGGACTACTCATCAGCCTGAGGGCAACAGCTAATTGGGATGACATATATCAGGGGTCTAAATCCAAAATATCAATATCTACAGAGACAGATAATGTTTTATCAGTCTCCATACAAGGTTATTTTAACAGTCAAATGTTAGCTATTTGAACACAGAATGAAGCTCAAGTCAGCACTTGTGGTATAGAATTGTTGTGACGTATAGGTTTCTTTTTAAACACAGCAATTTGCTGCTTACTACTAAACTACAGTGTCAGGGTAGTTTTCTTGTACATGTGTTAGCTTATCTTTGAACTACAGAAACTTGCTGTTTACTGAGAGCTGTGGTGTCAAATGGTATTTTTTATACGTGTTTCCACTTTCTGTACATAGCTCATATAACTCCAACTTTCCTGTGGGTGTGACAGATTTATCACGCACAGAAAGTGAATTGTCTGGGCCAGACAGGCTGATGAGCTTAAATTTATCAGGTAATACATGTATTGCTAGCTGAGATTTAGTACACATTACCTGAAAATTTCAGTAATACACACTACCTGATTATACAGATTAATTGTAATATATATATATATATATATATATATATATATATACACACACACACACACACACACCACGCACACATTTCTGACTACATTCATTCACTTACATATTAACCATAACACCAAACTTAGGTGGTGTTTCAGACAAAAGTTTTTGTACCAAGGCTAACTTATAGAAGCCAAACTTTGATATTGGCTCTTTGTTGTCTAATGCAGGGAAGTCCATATCTACCTCACCGTCATCTTCAGCTATATGTAAGGAGAAAGCTTCTATGTGACGTCTGAAAATATACACAAACATGGACATGTGAACAATCGATATGTGTGTGTGTGTGTGTGCATGCGTATGTGCATGCGTGTTTTATGTTACATATAATAAAGGTGTGGGCTCAGGTTTTCGTGATGTTTATAATTCTTACAGAATAGAAAACAAATTTTATATATTAGTACATATATAACACAGCTATAACTGGAAATAAAGCATATATATCAGTATATATAATATATATTACAATAGCAGTATTTTCACTCAGCCCAAAATATCATGACTAGTTTCGGTTATAAAAAACCTTTATCAAGTGCATGTGTCTACTCTGACTATTAGTGTGCTGCACGTGGATGTGTACGCACACACACACACACACACACATACACAGAAAAATACTGCCAGTCAAGAAAGTTACCAAATTCATCTGATGTTTAACAAACCAATAGGAAATACCAAACAGACTTACGTTAGTAGTGGTGACCTGTTCTCTGTGTAATACTGCCAGCAAATTAAACCAATTAAATCTTGGACCTTGGCTGTTGCTAGGGTGACAACCATCATTGGATAAGACCTGTCTTCTTCTGGGGCCATCGTAAGAAATATCTGGATCTTCTTTGTTGGCACACCACTTCCTGACTAAAATAATAATGCATAATACAATTAACCAGGGAATAATTGTAAGATGTTACACACTATCTTGTTGTCAGAGAGTCATATTAATCTAATCTGTCATGGCTTTCATCTTTCAGTGAATAATGCTTTCAGTTAAACTGAGTTGAACTGTTTAGCCTGAGCATGGGTCACACTTTGGATATATGAACAAGCAGCATCTTCTGGGGAAACAAATCAAACAAGAACAGCAATGACCTAGATTTGAACACACAAACTTGAGGTTTGCAATGCAGTACTATAACCACTGTGCCATACATTAGGTCAGCTGTTTGAACAATACAATCACAGAGTTTAAATCTGGTCTACTGGTTTATTATCTTACACTGATAACTGAGTGAATGTTTATTTGATTTAACTTTAACATGGTTCTAATGTTGGATAAATTATGGATTGGCTACCCTCTATAGAAATTATATGATTGAACTGAAGCCTTTTATTGAAGTATGAAACAACCCATAGGTATAGACAACACTGAGATTTTGAAGGTTTGTTGTACAATGAGCTACCAACCACATCGCAGAAAAAACTGAATAATACAGTAGAGCTAAAACAAATATCATGTGCAGAATGAATCTTTGTTTGCCAATCGTTATGAACAGAAAATCAATTTGAATGAATAGTTTGCAAATAGAATAAATGAAACTTATTTCAGGCAGAAAGGTCAATTCAGGAAACTTTTTTCTGAACTCTCACATTTCTGAACTAGGTCCGAGCTTTGGATATAAAGCACCAATGAAATTAAGATAATTTTTATGACACATGAAGCGTGTTACCTAAATGCTGCCCAAAGTTATCACCCCTCTGAACATGCAAATAAAAACTATTGCTGGCCAATTATTGCTGGAACCACTCCACATAACTATCTGGTGAAAATGGAAAGAGACTTCCATCGTAATGGATAACAGATGTCCTGGTCTACTCACTCGGCCATCATACTTGGCATAGTTTATGAATGGATTATCCGAGACAGTGCTGACTTGTTGTAGCTGAACAGAAAGCAGAGATTTTTTCTTCGTCACGTCCGACTTCGGCACTTCTTTTTTCTCAAAAAACTCACCCATCTCATCGACTGTAAGAAGATTATTAGAAAAAAGTTAGATGATTGTAGATCCACTTTAGGCTGAAGCTAGCAATAATTACTTTAATATGAGGATTACAATACAAGAAAAACTTCATCATTAATACTGATTAACATAAAAAATGTATACTGAAACCTTCATGCTGACAGATTTTAATCAATAGACTGTTAAACAGAGCAGTCACGGAAATAAGTATTGTTCAATATTGATGCCAGGACTGCTTAATGATATTAATGTAGCTAATGTGAATTTGTATTAAATTTTGTATAGAGCAAGTGATATTATGCACGCAGGCACAAGCGCGCACACACACACACACAAACATAATCTTATAGTATGCTAAACCTTGGCTCATAGCCATGGGTTAGACCACCCTATCATTGATATTAAGTTCAGTTAGAGATAAACAGAGAAGCTCAACTCAATGCTGTTGGTAAGTTTTGTGATGTGGCAATGACATTATTTTGCTGATCACATTTTACTGACACATAGTTTTATTAATGGAGAATACTAATTTCATCCTTTTAACAGCAAGATATTATACATTATATAACTGCTGTTTACATGATTGTGTGTCTGTATTTGTGGGGTGCGCATAATTAATAGTAAACAGTAGTTATAAAACAAACAAACAAACAAACCCATTATTGTCGCCATCTTACCTGAATGATTCACAGTTTTCCACGGGACATGTTTTATTTTGCTCTGCTTCTGTTTTTCACGTTTTAGCTTCTCCAATCTCTGAGCTGTGTTTGATCTCCTGCGATGACTATCTGAAACCAGACCATGCAACGTTAGTGAACATATCTACGAGTGTTACTGGTGGAATATTCTAAAACAGCAGAAAAGTAGATGATGTCTTTGGTAGTTATCTATTTATACGCTGAGGATTGAAAAACTATTTCTGCAAAGAATATTTGTCAAACAGACCAAATATGTAGTGTTTCACAAATATATATCTCTCTCTCCCTCACACACACAAAGAATATCTGACAGACAAAATATGTAGTGTTTCACAAATATCTCTGTCTTACACACACACACACACACAATTCTGAAAGTGTGCAATAGTTGGAATTTCAGTGGTTATAGCACCAAATCAAATATTTCTTGAAAAGACATGGCAACAAGGCAGCATTTTAAAATTCTCACTGGCAGCCAAAACTGCTATGCACATGTACACACACGCAAACAGCAATTATCCATGTTGTATAGCTGCGCCATTCACACAAAATCAAATGTCTACTGTGGCATATTATGGGTGCCAAAACATTTTTGGAGCTATTGTTCATTTTATTACACTTGTCCACCAGAGTTTTAACATCAATTAAAACCACCCTATTACACTCTTTATGAGACTAAAATATTTGACTGCAGTAATAAAAACATCAGAAAAAATTGCTGTAGCTTCTTCTTTGTAGATGACAATAAATATATATAAAGTTTTTTTTGGCACAATGTATGGTATATGATTGAAAGACGCTGCTATTTGACCTTTCTTAAATCTAGTCAGTGAATATACAAAGTTTGTCAGGGTTGTAATTTTGCAACATCCTTGCAAATTTATAGAATTTATGTATGCGCACGGCCCTGATCATGGGTTCCTCTGCTACCAACCTATGTCAAAGTTAAAAAACTCAGGTACAAATAAACTTCGAAGCATTCAGCTGCATACAGATCGATAAATTAATATTATAAGCGCCATAAGAATGCATACCAAATGCCATATCAGCCAAAATGTCATACGAATGTGGCAGTTCAGCATCAATACCAATCTCATCGTTTGTCTGGCAGCTTTCTCCAATACTGAAAAATATATCAAACAAACAAAAATTACTTTTAGACTTACCGACACCATTCCCTTTTATCAGCCCCAGTAAAGACAAAAACATCGAAGTCTGAATAAAACGGATTTATGTCCAAAAAATAGTTGCTAATAGCAACAGAAATCCAGAATAAGAGAAACACAAAACTGTCTCTGTAAAATCAATAAAAAATTGATTATTTTTGCATTTATTTCACTATTTAAGTTTTATATATTGATAACTGATAAACTGTTGGACAAATATTTTATCAAACATAAACTTTCTTTGCCATTTATGCGCATTTCTAATACCACACTCTATAGTTGTCCACGGTGAAATAATTAATTCTGTGGTTGAACAAAATGGTGGAGTAAAGTAATTGCCATTAATAAATGTTATTTCACGGTTTCTCATACTTTTGAATGGAAAACAAATACACTGCTGCGTGTTTATATATATGCGCAAAAGGTGCCTGCAACTGTGGCACAATGTTAATGTAGAAACTAACTGGCTACAGCTATGGAGCAATATTCAAATACAAACTACCTGCCACCAGTTGTGGCACATTATTTCAATTTAAACTAACTAGCCTCAACTATGGAGTATTTTCTCTCTCTTAAGGTTGTCACAGGAAGACAGCCTTATTGGTTATGTGACATACCTAGACAATGTATTATAAACTTAATAATGTATCAATCCATCTATGACCATTCTAACAATGTGTACTATTTAAAAATAAATCATATCAATCATATCAAATCACATCATACTCAACCATGGAGTACACTACTTTAAACTAACTGACCTCAACTATAGCGTATACTACATTAAACTAACTGGTCTGAACTATGGAGTATACTACATTAAACTAACTGACCTAAACTACAGCTAAATAGAAACTGACCAACATGTGACCAGTTACCGAAATCAGATGGTAAACTGAGAAGGCAGACTTGCTTTTATAAGCCAGTATAAGAAACCCTACAACACAAATATTAGAATTTACTGTTAAAGAAACAGACCACCGATGAAAATAAAGAAGGGATGAAAGCATGGAAGTCACAACAAAACTCTCAATGATCTCTAGAGATGTCTTTGGACAAGTTCATTCCTTCTAAACTAAGGAGGATTCTAGTTAATGTCCTCTTGAATTTTAATGTTTCCAATTTACAAAATTCATAGAATTAAAGGGATGCAAATAATTAAGGGTTTTAAAGTAAGGGGAAGTCCACTGAAATATATTTTAAAATTATGACTACAGGAATATAATTTGTTCTTTTGATATATATATATATATATATATATATATATATATATATATAGTAATTCACTATTTAATTAATATAAATAATGAATTGAACCATTTCCTCATTGTCACTATTGCGAAAGTAAACAATATGCTTTTGTAGATCAAAAATTTAAAAACAATTCAGTTTTTAGACCACACACAGGGTACTGGCACACTTACCTCACACACCACAGGTCTGGCTTCTGTTCAGCTTCTAGGATGACCTCACACATACCTGTGTCATCACTCGTGATAAACGAGTTCCTTATATGATTGATAAGAAAGGCAGCATTGTCCATCATAGCCATAATGATGATCATATACTATAATGAAAGAGTTAATGAGAAAATTAATACGGTCAAGTCAATAAGCAGGCAAAACATGTTTTATCCGATATTTTAATATAGTTCTTCGTGTTTGCATTGAGCTAATTCTTTACTACAGTAGATCCATGTTGTCGCAGACATTTTATTAGGGATTAGCACTGAATGAATCTATTCCAAAAACTTGGACAACCCAAATATATAAGACATTTTACCAAGCTCCATGTCCTTTTTTAATGTGCAACTTATCCAAAGCAGCTTTTCTATAAATAAAATGTAATACCTTTAAAGGGATAGTCCACCCTCAGAAATTGTTTCAGGACTAATACAGCCATATTCACAAATATCATAAATAATGTCAAACTGTGTAAACGATCACCCACATATTAAATAATCCAGTTCAATGTGCCGATTAATCGACTTTTAATGGCCTGTGGGCGCCACCATTTTGAAGCTAGACAGAGACTGGAAGCTCCTGAATGCTGACGTCACTTTAACGGTTGACCTGAAGTCTGTAAAGCATGTAAACAAGTGTGAGCAAAGAATTATTTCAGAACGTAACGCAACTGCGTTGTTAAAATTATGTCATGAATGACATACAACCATATCACTTTGAGCCAGAAGATGATTCAAAATGGCTCAGATACTAACGCTCAAGAGAAACAATAATCTGAGTCAGCCTAGAGATCACCAATGTGAAGTCAGAGCATTTCAGTTTGCTCCTTCCCGCCTTTGAATCTGGCTTCCGATGCAGTCGTAATGGCAGCCCTCCAGTAATTTGGATTATTTCCCTACATCTATGATATCAGGTATATTTTGTGATTATTATTGTGGAATTTTTGGTTAATGTTCTAAGCATTACATATTTAAAAAATATTTTCTGAGGGTGGACTGTCTCTTTAAGATATAACATCATTTGCTAATTATAATTTATCCCTTTTCCAATTATCTTTCTAAATCACAAAAATAATGCTGAAATATATTTTATTTTATAAATGTTTAAAATGTACTGGCCCAACTAGCTCCCAATTTTGTTTTTAATTCAATAGCCAAATACATATCTGAACATCTACGAAAATGAAATCATGAAATCACACGGATAATTCTGGCTTACATTACAGTGTGAAACACATTAAAATATATAATTCAGACAATAATTCAAATGTGTAAAATCTAAATAGTGTACTTATTCTCAGGTCACAAAGATTTCTGTCATGGACACATAATATAGCACTTTCACTGAACAGTGAACTTCGGTTGTCGAACACATAAACCATGATACCGAAGATCATGGGTTCTGTCCTCAATAAAGGTCAAATCTTTTCCAGGGATTAATTTCTTGATTCACAACACCCTGAGGGACTGAGTATGTGGGATAGTGAAAAGCTTGCTGTGATAATGATCATTGGTATCGAGAGATATCCCATCTCTATCACTGGAACACATCCCCATCACACACACAAAGGTATGCCACTGGAATATCATTCCACCTTTCAACATATGACTGGTATTGTACAGGTTAAATTTGGAATGGTCACAAAAGAGATGATAGAGTCTGGCAGTGTGCACAGGTACCCTGGATAATTTTGGAAATTCCCTGAAATTGTTAATTCAACGTATACATCATTTCTATCAAACACCTATGTTATACCCTGCTGAAGCTACAAAACACAATAAATCATTACGTTATCATTTAATCACTGTTAATGTTAATTCAATGTGCACATAATTTTTAATAAACATCCATGTTTTACATTTCTGAAGCCACAAATTTACAATAAATGTTATCTCGGTTATCATTTCAGCGCTCAGGTATTCAGATCGGAATTCGACTGGCTTTGTGTGGTTTGTCTAGAATTAATATGTGTCATCTATTTTGCCACAAGCATCATATAAGTGGTTTCATTTAAGTTATGTTATCTGTTCAAGTCCATACAAATTAACACTATGTTGTACCGAAATTTCGCCCATACATAAACAAGCCTTCAATACGTACCTCTTTGAAAAAAAATTCAAAAAAAAAGTTTTGCTTTTAATAAATGGCCATAAAGTTAGTGAAATATTACTTGATTGACAGTTTTAGGGCACCTGATAAAAATTTCGAAACGAACAATATATTGTTCACAAATATTACACCTCATCAGAATAGCACATACAGTATATAATTATGTAAACTTTCTCTTAATCTTATAACTGTTTTAGTGGAGGATTTGAGATAAATGAAGCACTTGATCAATTTCAACATGGAACAATATTGTCATTATTATATTCCCTCCGTGGATTGTCCTAAATTTAACCTCTGACCTGTTAATAATCTGACATAGACTGCTATCATTAACAATACTGCTAACATGGCAAATGACATTCAACAGCACTGTTTATCAAAGAAATTAGTTCTTTATGCGTGTTGATAGTGTTTGGTGGCCTGTTGCCCAAAAAGATTGATTGTTTTACGCCCAATTTCATGTGGACTAAATGGGCCGAGTGACATACAAAAGGTAATGAGGTGAAGTGAAAGATGAAACAGTCAAACACCCTTCTGACATAGCCCAGCTGGGGTTTGAACCCAATTGCTATAGATCTGTGGTCAACAGCACTACTAGTTATGCCATGGAGGCACCCCGGGTGGCTTGTTGCAGCCATGATACTTATCGATGTCATTGCAATCCTGAGTTCCATGCAGATTTTCTATGAATCAGTAAGTGTCTAGAACTTAACATAGATATTTTATTTAGATCGACAGATGTTTTTATTCAGTAATGCATGTGATATTTTATATACATAAGTACAATTAGTAAGGGATACAATCTAATTGCGTGTTACTGAGGTGCGGCACAGTTCGAAGCTGTCTACCCGTTATATTTCAGTAAATTCGAGATGAGATCCGGTCTGGGCTGTTGATGGATATAGCCATATATATAATAATTTAAGGCTAACATCTGGGTGAGCCATCTGGTTCTGGATCATGGCTACTGAAGGCTATTTGGCATGTTACAAAGGAAAACAATATTGAGTGATGTTATTAGACTAGCACTGTGGTAGATTAATACAGCATCGTGCAGGAAAAAGATAAACAAAAGACAGAGAAACTGTAATCTTTCATAATGGATAGATATCTGCCAGATTATCATACATATGGTGATCTGTGCCCAAACCAGTGAAGTATTGCAATTGTATCGTTTATTCATTGTCGCTGAAGTGGAACATTTGGACCCAAACCAGTGCATTTTAACATCGAACTAAACATCTGTTTCATGAATAAATGGTCGGTTAGTGAAAACAGAAACAGGCAGATTAGGCAAGACGCAGACCTTAATTATCATTTGGATGGGTCATAAAAAGATAATAAGGCTTGTTTGATTGTCATAGATCTTATTGTTTATGATAAAGTGATAACAATATAACCGGATTTGATTAATACAAATCAAGGTCTAGTTTTTTATGACAAAATATGTTATGATTTCAGTTGATTTAGAGCTCTTCTGACTTGAAGAAAATGCACTGAATTAAATGGCTAAATCAATTTAGTTGCATCAAGGACTTTATGAAACTGTGTAAATAATTCTACGGATGATGATGATGATTGGAATTTTACGGCCATTTTTGTGCACATAGTGGGCTAAATGGGCTGAGCGACCTCCAAAGGTAACGAAGCAAAGTCAAAGATGAAACACCCTTCAGATATGCCCACACCGAGATTCGAATTCAGGCGGTAGTGATCTGTGATCCAATGCACTACCAGTTAGACCACATTGGCACCCAATAATTCTACAGAACATAGTCGAATCTATTTCAGGTTTCATTTTGGGAAACGTTACCTTTTACAGGAACCAGTCAATGTTGTTCTCAAACCATATTTTGATAAACCAATAAATATTACCTGATGTTACATAAAGAGGACAGAAAACATCCCTGGAATATCAATTTCTGGAGAAAAGGCAGAGCTACAACAGTCGATACTGACTGACATGAAATTGAAAGATGTGATGAAAGTCCTGTGGGAGAAAACCCAATTGAGTAAAAGGGGATGGGGGCTGGAAAATGAAAATGTACCAGGGAAATTCCAAGAGCTATTAGCATTGAAGGAGGAGAGACATGCAATGACGTTAACAAGATATGTGAGAGAATGAAGGAAGGACTTTTGAAGGCAGCTAGTGAGGCGTGTGTTTAGATGAAGGGCCAGTCAAGGGATCAACAGACATGGTGGAATGGATTGAGAAGTGACTACAGTTCAAGGCATGGTGCCATGCAAAGGATACTACAGTTGAGATAGATGCATTGGCAGAATACGAGATGGCAAAGAAGGTTGCAAAGAAAGCAGTTACTCAAGTTCAACAGCAAGAGAGAAAGAGAGTTTATGAGAAGTTTAATATGGATGAAGGGCTGAGATCTGTGATAGCAAAACAGTTGGCAAAGGAATGGCAGAGTGTATCTGGAGTAAACTCTTCGAGGGATGAGAGTAAAGCCAGAGATGGCCAGGAAGAGATGAAAGGAGTATATGGAGTACGTACAGAATGTATTGGATGGAATGGTAAAAGGTGAGATAGTTAAAGGCTGAAGAGAGAGTATCGCAGAGATGGAGAGAGGAATTGGACAGATGAAAAGTTGGAAAGCAAGTGAACTAACACAGTTGTTGGGTGAAATCATTCGTGAAGCTGGTCATACAGGGGCGAAGAAGATGAGGAAGATCTGTGGCATAGTGACGAATGAGGGAAAGGTACTGGGCGTTAAGTACTCTTATACTGATATACAAGAGGGAAATGATACCTTGGGCTGTGGGTCATATGAAAGAACAGGAAATGAAGAGAGAAAGCTAAGAGAGAGAGTGAATACTATTACTAATGGAATGCAATCTGGATTTATACCTGGGAACTTTAAAAAAACCACTAAAACCTTATATAAATATAAATTCTGCACAATTTGGGCAAATATTTACATGCAGAGTTAAGATTATATTCCCCTCAAACTAGTTTGTATTAATCTAACTTTTTGTAAAAAACACCAATTTCATAGAATGACTGATTTGGCAAATACTTTCAATTAAAGGTAGTTTTTGGGAGAGGAAATTTTAAGTGACGACTTATTATGATATTCCATGGAAAGAAATCCCATGTTCACTTTAATGAAATATGCTTATATTTTCAATGTTTACTCAGTCAATTTGTATTAAGCAAATACTTGTCTTGGGGTGTCGCATTGCCATTGGTGCCAGTTTCTTTTTTTGGCTCCATTTCACTAACAAGATATATGTACTGTCTATTGATCTTTCTATGCACTACTTTATGAACCTATTGAACTTAAACTTCGTTAAAAGACTAGTAAAAATTAACAACTTAGAAGTTAGATCTAAACAAGTAGTTACTCAACAACCTCAATGATTAACAGATATATCTACATACTTACACGAAGAGTTAATAATAATTGTAACCTATCAGAAATCTCACTGCGTTTTCATTAATTTATTAAATTGTGTGTATATATTATAAAGATATTAAAGAATGAAAACAAAACGTTATTATACCCACTATTACAGCTAAATTCTCTCCAAATTTGCTTTCTGTCTGCAGCTTCCGGTTTGGATACTAGTTCCTGTAAAATATGCGCATGCGCGTATGAATTACTGGTGCCATAAATTATGCAGGCGGTCTTTGTTCCTGTATGAACCTTTGATAACTTAAGCTCTAATAATTACGCAGTATTAGGGTGTTGACCTATTCCCAGATATATATATATATATATATATATATATGTGTATACAAAATAGATTTGTTATCTGTCCATTAACACGGACTAAAGAAAAAAACATTCGATTTCACAAATGTCTTACTATCACGATTACCTCTTTGATTACACCAAATATGATTTTGAATTGTTAGTGCGTGTTAAAGAATTACGCCAGGTACATAACAGTTTCACGTTAAAGTTTGTTTATGTTTAAATAATCTCTCAGATTGACATCTTCGTAGTATTCTCAGCTGTCCATCTCGTTAGCGGGTGGAGTTCTGAAAGTGTACACAATCTTTCATCGGGAGATAAAGAGACTGGGCGGTAAAGTGTAAACTATTCTTATGAAATATCTTTGCAAACATTTAAGAAATCAAATTAATTTAATTAAGAATAAAGCAATCTAAGCCCAATTAAATGTTTTCTTACCAGATCAGTTTCCATAAAGCAACTTGTTCAGGGAATTAAACTAATGAGTTAGGGTATAGCATATGATATACTTGCTCGTCAACAAAACAAGTATTAATATCTAGTGGCTTTATGACAACTGGTGTATAATTGCATTTATCATATCAGGGCTTTGTTAATGATTTGCTGAGATGAAACAATTGAAAGGTGCCAAGCGATCACACATAATCGTTTCTCCCACCTTTATGTCAGCATAACAAGCTGTCTACCCGTTGAAATCGCGCCATCACCTCCAGCACAGCCCCGAAGCGACCTCAAATTACTCGCCTTCGATTGGTCAATATCAAAATCTACTCATCGCTGATTGGTTGATGGCCGCGCAGCTCTAACGCCGCCATTTTTATTGCCCGACATTGTCCGCCTTTTGCCAATCGACTTTGAGTGGCATTTTGATTGCTCTTAGCCTAAGAATCATTCAGTGCTGTCTGTCAGAATTATTATCGCAACCGGTGGTGACATCGAATCGTTTGGCGATCTCGCGACGTTCGCACTTCGGAAGAACTAGGAAACTGTAGCCGACAGCGGATAGCCCCTCCTGGCCGATGTAGCTGGGCGTTTTGGGGCCGCGATTGTGGAATACGAAGAGCAGCTGATTTTTACGACACTAGGATTGTGCTAAGCCCAGACAGCTGCGTGTTGGTGTTGTGTACATCGCGGAAGGCTGCTCGATGCGACCTACGAACAAGAACACTGAATCGTGCCCGCCTTCCGACGCCGAATGACGTTCAATGTCGGCGTAGTCTGCCCAACCCGCCGCCGTCTTGTACGGGCGATGTACTCTGACCTTATCGTCTGCTCGCCAATTCTCGATCAACATCGCATCGTCGGATTGCAGAAATCTCGGCATTGTCTAGAATTCGTCGTCCCGTGTCGCCTCAGCTAGGACTTTAGACCACCACCGGTACTATGGATGACCCATCTCGCTATCAGCATCCCGGCAGTATGCCCGGACACATGCCTCAGGGCTATCCGATGCCACCCCAAGATCCCGGGGTCGGTCCGGAACATGAACAGGGCAAACAACAAATAGGTGATATCCTCCAACAGATAATGACAATAACAGACCAGAGTTTGGACGAGGCCCAAGCCAGGTTGGACCAGTCAGTTTTAATTGTTCTTTATTCAAACTGTGTGGGTAGTTTAGTTTGCATGCGAGTGACTGGGGAGTGCTTGTCACACGTAGGACCTAGGCTAGGCCTGGGTTCTAGATGTGAATGTGAGTAGAATTGGTCGTTTAGATCATTTATTAGCTATTACCTAGCATATATCTGACTGTTTGTTTATAATATCACTCACTATGTGACTATCTGGTATGGCATTGTTGTATAGAACCAAAGATTATAATGCAACAATGGAGGCGCCCTACCATAAAATGTTAACTGTTTATCCCGGTAAAGCAGCAGGAATTTCCATAAAATCGCTTAAATCCCATTTGCACCAAAAAAGATTTTGAATGTACACCAGTCAGTCAGTCAGTGTTATGGTTGAGATCTCTGTTGCTACCAGTAAACAGTGGGTTTTCCCACATATGACATATACTATTATTAGTTACAGTGGTTGCATTTATTTGTGCGTATTTATTAGTGTTCAGTGCAGTTAACCAGGTGTGTACAGACCTAAGAACCCATCCACCCGTTATCTTCTGACCAGATGCTAGCAGCTTTATGGTTGGCATATGTTCAGGGGGTTGTTGACACTAGGCTAGCTAGACAGGAGATAGGGCATTAGTTGGTTGCTAACACACTTTTCACCAGCAGCAATCTGGTGCAGAAATTCATAGTTGGGGGGGGGGATGGATTGGCCTGGATGTGACAATTTTAACATTCTTTCACAGTGTGTCAGGCAGTTTACAAAAACGAAAGTTGCTCACGTTTTTTTTTTGCTGTTCTGCTAGTGTAGAGTTGATCCCGTTGTGCTTAATCACTAGCTGCTTCAAGATGTTCTGTTATTGGTTGGCTTACCAGCAGTGTTCAAGATGTAAATATATAATTATCACTTGAGCAAATAAAATTAATGTCTGTTGCTTCTGCTAAGATGAGCTCCTAATTATGATAGTTCAATTACTGTAATAGCTTATAGAGAATGACTTAGATGATGTGACCAATAAAACTGTTTTCTTTGTAAATAGTCTGCTAATGTCCATTCCCTAACAGCAGTGTAATGGCAATCCATTAAAAGCTAATTAGTAACTGACTACTTTATTAATAGTTTTATGACTGTACTGTATCTTTATGGGGGGGGGGGGAGGCTAAACAAGATCCTTTTATGTCAATTTCTTGTGTAATATGGTGTTAGAACATTATTTTTGAGGGGGAGAGGTTATCCTTGTATTTTAAATCCACTGAAGGGCACCATAATGTATAATATTTCATTTGTGGGTCTGGTTAGTTAAACAGAGATAACAGTTCGCAGCACTCAACCAAATTCCTGCCTGTGTGAAACTTTATTAGCTTATTTATGTGTATTACAACTTTAAAATATTACATGCCCCTGACCAAAGGTTCCTTACACTGGGGAGTAACTATTTTGTTTGCCATGGTTACTTATGAACCAGGTTGTCCTGGATTCAGACCCATGAAACAAATAAACCACACAGCCCTAGCTTTTAATTGGTAAATACTTTTTGTTAAAGTATATCCAAAACAACTCATATGTATATTGATATGTTATAAAAATTCTCCAATTTGGGCCATATTTTCCACCTTTAACCCAAAGAGCAATTTGCTGAAGGTGTATCCCACAACCATGTAGCATAAAGGGATGCTGGTGGGTGAGCACTTCCATGAAATTCTTGGGTGCATGTCCAAGTTTTATTATTATAATTTTAAATGGGTTCCTGTGGTCTCTGTCACCCACATGTCTAGTCTACCTACCAGTAAATGAATACCTTTGTTTATCTGACAATCACATGACTGCTGTGTCACCAACGAGATTCATTTATGAAGAATCTCTGTGGTGCATTGTCCAGTGGGAGTTAGGAAGAATATGAATGTAGGAAAGTGAAATAATGTCTGAGGGTTTACACATCAGCAGGAAAAAAATTAAGACGAATTATTATTATTACATACTTGATTAAACTCATTACTGAAACAGTATTTCATGAGCTTAGGAATTTGTATACATAGATACAGCATGATATTAACTAAGCTACTTAATATTGAAGAGTATTAGTGGAACAGACACAATAATAATAATCAGTTCTAAATGGAATTGGGCACCCCTCAAGCTTTTGCCAAGATAAGGGGGAAATAATAAATGATCTAAACAACCATTGAACAAATTGTTTTACTGTATCAAGTGTTTGGTTTAAAACTACACATATTGTAATTACTCTTAACATGTATGCCTATTGATTATTCTGATAATTTTATTGTGTTTAAACTATGGAATTATGCTAAACCTAATTACACCTTTTACCAATTAGACATACATTCTGTACCTTAGAGCATTGACACACACATATATATCTAGATGAATCTGTACAAGTATATTTCACAAATTGGAAATAACTTGAGGCTGGTTGTACAGACAGGACTAAATTATCTAAAATCCATTAGATGTGTAATTGTTAATACATATGAAGGACGTAACTCGGTTTTTATTTGCTTTCAGGAAGCACACGTTAAACTGTCACAGAATGAAGCCAGCGCTGTTTCAGGTGTTATGTGAAATAAAAGAGAAAACCGGTAAGTTTTATCCATGTACTAGGCAACAAACTAATAATTTGCACTTTAAAGCAATTCTTTGGTGAGCATTCTTTTCAGATGCTTCTAATAACAACAATCACTTTTATCAGCATTTTTAGTTACTCTCACTTATGTCTTGCAACAACACAATGACAACAATTTGTTTTAAAATGAGATCACAGTGTGTCTGAAGCATCTCGGAATTACTCTAAGGACTGTAGGAAAAAAAATGGGGAGACGTAAATTACAGCACACACACACTGCCATTCATGCACTGTGCTCACCTTGGTAGCTTCCCTACCTCTACGTTCATCCTGCGTTTCTGCATGTTGTCCTGTGTTAGCAACATTAACTTGCACGATTTGATATAATTAGCAACATTAATATAGGACGTAATGTCAGACAGCTTCAAAAGTTTCTCCTTAGCACTGAAATATCATAATAAGTTTGTGTTTACCTGGATCGCTTTGAGCTGGCCATCATGTGGCTAATTATGTAATAGATTCTGTTTGTATGTTCAGTGCTGGCATACAGGGAGTATTACACCCATAACATTATACCAAATCACACAAGTTATGACGTCAGTACAGACTCCACCTAGAATGACTTGCCAAGTAAAAAATGAACAGAACTTAATATTCGTAAGGATGCTTTAAGTGGCATCTAGTTGCTGATGAATTTATGCATGCCTGCATTGAAAATATCCACGTATTGTTATATTTTTAGCATTTAATAAAATCACAGTTTTAAAAACTCCAATTATAAAATTACTAAAATTAGTCTTATCAAGAATTTAATAAGGAATTGTACAGTTCAGAGTGGGATAAAGAAAAATCCAAAGAATTGCTTTAATTTGATTTAAGTGTTATGTTGGTTATTCTTATTTATGAAATTATTGTTGTGTACTGCTGATTACACTGCGATAAATGTCTCAATGTATGCATGTTGTGATATCTGGTGTTAGAGTGATGATTTTACTATATTGTCATGGTTTTTTTTAATTGAGAATATCCGCTTTATTATATTTGCCATGTGAGTTCAATGTATAGATTGGTATGTTTAGAAGTCAAGAAGAATACATGATTATATTGGTGTAAAGGATGCTTCTTGGCATTGTTGAAGTGTTGTGGTAGAAGTAGTAGTAATAGTAATACAAATACTAATGGCAATGTTACCTAAATCTGGTGTTTCTGATCTAATGGATTGTCTGAATACAGAACTCCTATAATGTGGCCAGTTGTCCATGTCAGCATTATAACTTAGTATGTTAGGATCCACCCTTTCACTTAGCTGCCTGTCAGTTCAACATGATTATTAACAGCAGCATCACGTCTGTCAGATATTTGAATTCATTTCTGAGGTTCTTTGATTGTGTTGCCAGCTCTAAATGATACGCATTAACACCAAATAGCTTCTGGTTTGGAAACGTAGTTGTTTTGTGTTATAAAAAACTCCATAGAGTGTATTGGTTGGAATGTATTCACATATTAACCAATTTTAATTTATTTGTGGGCCTGTTTATAATTGATGTGAGAATGTTTATTGATGATCATGAGCCTTTGTTCACAAACTGAAACGTATTGTCCTTTTATTTTATTATTAAATTTGCATACTCCTGTTATTGTTTTATGTCATTGTGACCTAATTATGTGCATGGCATTATTTGTGTACTGCAGCTTTGTTTAAGCAGGTAAACCAAAGGTAATGAAACCAAATTACTGTGTGTGTGTGTGTTATATCTACCTGATACCAAGGAACGGTATCAGATTACTGTTCACCATGTTGCTAAAGTTCAAGTGAAGAAATCTGTTAGGATTTGTCAGCCGGTCCAGCATATGTGTGCGCATTATCCGGACTAACCATAGAGAACTGTTGAACTATTGCCTTTACTCTGACTCCTTCTGTTAGATTTACAACAGTTCTAGAGATAACCTAGGCCCTCTGTTATCAGCCTGTATTATCTGCTTATCAGTTTCTGTTTGCCTGCTGCTAGCAAGCAGGTCTCAGGGCCATACTTTGGTCACCAGGAGTGAATAGATCTTAATTGGTGTACAAGTAAAAACAAACTAACTGTGTACAGGAGGCAGACATTATTTTGATGTATTTGACAGAAGTAATTATCTTTATCAATTTGATCTTGTATTCTTAGCTATGTTATGAAGAGGTAGTGGTGTTGATGTTCGTTCATTTGCTTATTTGCATGCTTCCTTTTATCAGGATAGAGATGTGAAATAATGTTATTACGCTAATTAAGGCGTAATAATTTTCCATCTTAATTTGTTACCTACTGTCTCTTCATGCGGCAGATCTAAGCTGGGAGAGAATTATTTACTGGTCTCTTAGCTAGTACACAGCGTTGTATGGTAGTGAAGATTTCCACTGACCAGTGAAGCCGTAAACGAGCCACTGGTATCCTAGCAAACTGTAGCATGTACAAGATATCAGCATTTTGTAAGAACGCATTTGTTGCAGAGACAGGCACGGGGGGGGGGTTAAAACTGTCAGAATAAGGCACACAATTACCCTGTTCTCTTTTCTTAATAATTATTGATTTAATAAATTGTGACAGACGGTGACCGTATTAGTTTCTCTGTTTATAGTTGGCACTAATAAGTGCCAAAGTGGACATGTATCTTTTTGACTTTACTGATGTTGCTGTCCAGTAAAATGTATGAAAAAGACCTCGGCAAAAGATGTTGTTATATTTCATAAGTAACCAATTATTAGGTTCAAATGAGTTTACAGTTTAACATTCTTCCATCTACCACTGTTCTAATCCCAGTGTCAGTTATTTTCCGGTGTCACGTTATCAACAGAACAATACCAGAAATACACCAATCAGCAGAAAGTTGGTGTGAGGGGGATTAAGAGCTTGTTTGGTGTCCCTTTGTGTGTGTCTAGGGGATGGGACAGAAGACCTTGCCTGATGTCATACATGGAATGTGTTGTGTGTGTGTGTGTGTGTGTTAGAAGGCCTTGTCAGATGTCATACACAGAACTAATGGCTTACTAACATGCTAAGCCTAAATCTTCATCCCTCTGTGTTACACATGGCTAAGGAAATGATACAAAGAAGTAGGAAATGGGATCCAGTTTCCAATGCTTTGTTTCTGCCGTCTTCGGATGTGAGCTAAACACCAGAGAAACATGCCATCAACTCATTGATAGTCGTTTGGCCAGTCCTCTAAAATGCTCAACAGCAGTGTTTATTTAAATGGTATTTTTCAGGTGTTCCCTACATAGTGTGTGTGTGTGTGTGTGTGTGTGACAGAGAGGGTTATGTTTTCGGCACCTTGCGGCTGTGTTCAATGTGTTCAGGTGTAATAACTGAAATATTGTCTCTTTTTTTTCTTTATATTTTATGCATCAGCTTTGAAACTTGGTTCTTCCCTAATCTGAATACTAGCTAGGTTAAGGGAAGAAGGTACTAAGGTTATGTTTTCATTAGTTTTCACTGTGAAAAGTTTTGGTGGTTATTAAATAAAACAGATTTCTAGAAATCTAGTTGTGACTCATTCACTTGTCTGCTTTAAGTATTCATGATGTGTTCACAATAACTTTGTTATGTGTTCACAATAACAGTTTTTTGTAGGTTAAAAAAGTGGGCAATTTAAATTAAGCAATAATCTTGACTAAACTACCTGAAGGTGCTTTTCTTGTAATTGTAAATTTCTTAAAATACCAATTTGTTTTATCACAGGTACTGTTAAATATAGTTTATTCAAAAGGTTTATTCAAATACATCTAGGAATTGGTTTTTAATTCACTGTGTTTATTATAACTACCACCATCATGCTGACATAAGCAGTCTGTCTTATATGTGAGTTGTTCAGCATATATGTGTAACATTAAATTTAAAAATATTAACTGTCTAATAATTAATAAAATTGCTCTCTAAAATATTTCATCGTGTTCTGCATGTAGTATATATAGTCATATATTAATGCACTCCGTCATATTAATACTAGGACGTGTATATCGTTCACCACTGGGTGGTGGTAAATGAAAATTGAGAAAACTGGTCACTTATTCAAACTGATGTTTTCCTGCTGTCTAAAGGAACATCAGTCTAGATGTGTGTTGTAATTTGTGGCTCATTCTCTGTCAAATTTCTTTTAGTCAGTTAAAAAAATCTCTTTTTAACAGATTCTTTGTAATAATAATAATAAGCTCTCTCTCTGTGTGTGTGTGTGTGTGTCCTATCAATGTGGTAAATATAATAAGAATTGTATTATTTATGGGAAATGTTAAGGTCATTTCTGTCCGTGGATCATAATTTCGTATATTTTTACCTCCTGCTGCCCTCAGTACTGTACGAAATGACAGATGTTGGCAGATTTCATGGTCATAACAGTGCCTATGGCTTCATATTACAAATAAGACAGAAGTGGAAATATTGGTATCATACATATGCTTTCTTGTTTGGCCAGACTATAGATTCTACTGAGAATTTGCTTGGATTTTTCTCTAATGGCTAACTCTCAGTGCAGTACCTAATAAGCATTATAAGAAGATAGTGCCACCTGGTGTTGGAATGCCACCTCCGAAGCCCATCCAAACATTGGTTCTCTGGCTTCTTTAAGGTCATATTTCTTGGCCCGAGATCCTTACCGCGCTCTTGGTCAAGGTCAGACAACTAGCCCTGGATGGTCATTATTCATTCTCTAGATTGACAGAAAATCAAATAGTATTGCTGGTTACCAGTCTTTCATCATCTAGCTCTAGCTTTGTAATATTTACTCCAGTCTGGTTGTCTTGTTTACCAGAACAGCAGCAGCAGGCTCCACCCCCACACAGCCTAGCTCTCCTATCACTCATTGCTATACTCTGTTTACTCATCATCTTGCTACTGTTGCTGATACTGGTAAGGGATGGTGCAGAAAACATCTAAATGTCAATGTCTATCTTATCAGAGGAAACAAAAATTCTCTCTCTCTCTCTCTCTCTGTGCGTGTGGGGGGTGCCGTGTGTGCGTGTCCGCGTGTGTGTGCGTGTGGTTTGCGTGCAGGGGGAAGTAATATTTCATGCCTGCTGGTTTTGCTTGAATTTATTTATTTTTTTAAACCTGTGAGATTTCTTTTTTTCTTATTTTTCTAAATGCTTAGTGTTTGGGATTCTTTAGTCAGCTCAATACAGAGGAAAATTAGACCTGACGTAAATAAATTTGTCTTGTTCCTATCATTCTAGACCATCTTTTCTTGAGGGATTTCCACATGAATCTAAAGTTGGTTCCAGTTCTGCTTTTAATAAATAATCATTATTATCTTGTGAGTGAGTGTTTTGCAGTGATGTTATTAATTAGGTCAATCAGATGATGAAATTCTTTTCCTACCTGAACGGTTGTAATTAAGTAGTTCTGCTCAGTTCTCTTCAGTGATTAATACTTAAAATGCCCCCCCCCGGGGACATGAGAACGTAGCTGCCACATTCACCTGATGTCATTATATGGTACAGTGTACTGGTAATTATTTATATTGGCCTCCTGTCTGCCCTGATATTAAAACTGTCCAAGGCTAGCTATAATCTTAATGGGGTATTGATAAGACACCATTCACTTCTTGTAGAGCTGTATTTAACGCCGGGCCACACATGGTCAGAAGCCTTTCACTGTTTACTATCATCACCTAATGACTTACTGCCATTAACAGCAATTATCATTGACTCTGTTTTGTTAATGGCTAACTGGTCAGCATCTCCGCTACTCTTTATTGTTGCTGTTGTTGCACTTTGCCTGATTGAACATCGTCCTTCTTTATGCCTCCAGTCAATTCCAGTTGGTAGTCGTTCAGCTCCCATCCAGCATAATCTGTGGCAAATGGTTTGTAAAATCTGTTAATTGGTTAAAATAACATAAGCGCTTGTGCCTTTTGGTTCGGCGGCGTTTTTACTCTTTTAGCACGTTTTATTCGTTGTTAGAGTTCTCGGTACAGTCTAATTGGGATAATTTGTATGTTACCCTGGGGGGGGGGGGGTGATTTGTTACTGGATTATTCCTTGTCGGATTTCTGGATTGTTTGTTTGTGAATCGCTGATTTG
The DNA here is from genome assembly GCA_025642065.1 of Paralvinella palmiformis. NCBI lineage: Eukaryota > Metazoa > Annelida > Polychaeta > Terebellida > Alvinellidae > Paralvinella > Paralvinella palmiformis. The sequence goes on from JAODUP010000156.1 coordinate 777,209, forward strand.
TTTGTTGTTGGATCGCTGCTTTAATGTTATTATAACACCGACTTGTTTGTTATTCTATCACTAGGTTATCGGTTGTCGTAGTACTAATTCAGCAGCGTTTCAGTGTGTGCAGGCGTGCAGGAGGGAATGAGGCGGTGATGCAAGAGCCAGCGATTAATTACTAAAAATCTCCCTTTCCCACTTATTATTATCCTGGCTTTTCTGCAACATTTTCTTGCCGTAATATAGTTAGGTGAAAAGAATGTAATATATATTACTAGAAACCTCAACTAATATAGATAGTTATATATCACTTATCAGCCACTTAAGTTATGCTGCGCATTGACTGTTTATCATCGGGCGAAATGAGTCACGTGATATAACTTTTTGTAAGGTTTCCGCCAGAGGGCAGCAACTTACAAATTACAGTCAGTATATATCTTACTTCTGGGCCACTGATTACGTGATCATTTCAATTGATGTTCGTCATCAGATCCAGTCAAGTGATGGCCGTTTGAAATGTTTTCACCGAGCAGCGAAACACGAATGTATTGATCAGTGCTCGATGTGAATGGCTTTTCGTGTACTACTACCGTGATGAATATCAGCCTCACTGATATTTATGCGAGCTTATTTTAGGCCTCGTATTGTTTTTGGGGGGTTTCTCCTTCTGTGTTTAATAATTTAGCATCTTTCTGCAGCTGTGTATATTTATCTCTCTATGGCTAATATCTAAATCATGATATTACCAGATGAATATAACTAGCACAGTGTCCTATGTTGCCATTCCTTCGTTTTGCTGTCAATATTATCTAAACCTAGTATAAGTTATTCAGATTTCAAATTATTATATGAGGAGTGGGTTATTCACTGCGCTGTATTGTTATAATAGATGAGCTTGAAGATATGACAGGTGTGAGTGTATTTACAGGTTTTCTTTATAAGCCTGTGTATGTACCACCTTCACTGGGCCATTATGAAATTGAGTGGTTGGCTGGGAAGATGTGATTTTATAACATGGTAACAGAGAGTGTACTGATTGTATCAGCATAAATCACTGCTGAATATGTAAATGAGCACACAGATCATGTTACTGTGCCCACTGTAGGCCCGGAGCCCATGTCAAACACGCTATTGTTCCCCTGATAATTCAAGCAAGAGTTTGCTTTCAGTGCACTTAAAATATCTTGGTGCTCGTCTAAAAGCCGATGATGATGTTTTATTGATCTGACGTGAAATCTGGCAGTGTCTTATTGATAATAATATTCTGGTTCATTATAATCAATACACCACAGATCAATACGTATGCTATCAACCGATCTCTATTGTTTTGGATTTTTTAATGTTATTTTTAAAGTTTTTGCCCTATTTTTAAAAGTTTGATATCATGATTTTATGGAGATTGTGGGACTAGAAATTAATGTATTGGTTTTGACTGCAACTAGTGTGATAGGAACAATTCTGTTTCCTACTTGATGGGTAGCCAGTTGAGTGGGCAGTAGCTGTTGGTGTTGCAGTGAGGGATCTATTTTTAATCCATTTTGTTTATCATGGGAGTAATTGTAAATAAATCCAGCTGTTATTATCCAAATCCAGAGGTGAGTTGTTTCAATGCAACTTTTGGAAGCTTCGAAATTAGCGTTGTTGTTAAAAAAAGTGGAAAAACTGTTTTAGTATTAGCAGAACTCTTCATGTTGATAAGCCACATCTTAACTTGTACAGATTGCGCTAACATTCTATAAATAACTTTTCGTTCCAGTCCCAATCCCTCCCCCTTTCTCTGTGTGTGTGTGTGTGTGTGTGTGTGTGTGTTATTTAGAATTTACCATGTGTACATAATTGCATGACTGTAAGCTACATTTCTAACATATATTTTGAGGAATACGCCACAAATCCACAAGAATTTCTCACACTGGATTTCCTACTTTTAATTTATAAACGTGATCACGTGTCATCATCCATTGACTACACAGTATTGACATCTTCACTGTGCTTTCATGATCTGATTGATGTGAGCAATCAATGCAAACTAAGCTTCTTTCAAAGTGCTGTCGACTACCCCAGTAAAAGGGGATCTTGGTCAAAGCAGCTGTGGGCTTGTGATAGGAGAAATGCCTCTTTGTTCTAGAGAGAGAGGGAGAACATTTAGTAGTCTGACTTCTATGCTTCATCTAGCACACAGACACCATTACTCACTGTACAGTACCGCTGTTGATAGGCTGGCTGGCCCTTTTATAGGTCAGGCGCCAGACGTATTTGGGTCAGTTACGTGAAGGGTCTATGCTAAGGTCAGGGTTCATATTGTTGTAGACTGGAACTTTATCTCCGCAAGTATAGGTTAATTTGGTCGAGCGAGCTGTGTAGTTTTAAATGTTCCCTTTTCACGTTGATATGGTTTCAGCATCACTAGAAAAAAATATCAACAACGTTAATACGTTTAAGCACTTAAGTCCCAAGTTTTATTTTATACAGCATTGTTTTTAACTGTTCTAATACCTGACCACTACAACCTTAATTTTGTAACTTTAAATAGCGTCTTGATTATAGCCATGTTGTATATTGTGTAGTACAAGTGTACTCTGTCAGCTGAAGTAGTACACTGTCTCATCATGTACAGTTAACTCTGTTGTAGTTAACTGTCCGTAGCCTGGTGCTCCTAGCTAGCTAACAGCTGGTTTTAATGTGTGTGCGCGCGTGTGTGTGTTACATATCTGCTGATTTGTTCTAGATGTAGGCTGGTGATTTACCAAGAGAATGTTGGTTTTGTTTATTTGGGCGATTATACTTTTGATAGTGTTGTAAATAACTGTTCCTATACAGACTCTATTGCTACGCTGTTTAGAAATTACATTGTAATTTTAATAAAAATAAACCAATCACCCACCCAGTTTTGCCCCTACAGTCTTTTCAAAAGCTACCTGGTGAGTGTGAGGGTGTATCTTAAAGGAAGCTATCATACTATATGTTTTTAATGTTTCATTATGGTTGGTGTTTACTAACTAACAGCATGCAATAATATGTTTAATATAAACACTTGTTAAAATAAAGTTAATACAACTAGTAAAAGAGTATTTCTTGTTAACAGTTTCTATGTTGTGATTACATCAGCTTCATAGTGTCATTGGTAACCATTTTGGACTTCAGTTAGAAATAAATGGCACATTAGCAGGTAGTGATAATGTAATGGACATGTAGGATCAGTAGTAGTAGTTGTTGTTGTGTAACACAGCATTATAACACTGACTAAGATTTGGAGATGTGTTTATACAGCTCCTGGTTAGTAGGCTATGTTTGTTGTTATAGAACAGGCCAATCATGGTAACCCTAGCTGATCACTGGCAATGTACATTACTTGTGTTCCTTGTTGTGTACAGAATGGCCTGTTAGCACTGGCTGATGATGTGATATGTACATGTACAGAGCACCGTCTGTAGGCTGTATTGGTTATGTACAGCACAGCTTGTAGTAACCATAGCTGATGATATGTTGTAATATAGAGGTGGCTAGTTCAGTATGTATCATTCTGTGAGTGTAGTTACTTACTGAGTAGGCCGAGCTCTTTGTGTGTGATGGTTCACAACCAGCTGGGGAGTTGTCTGCCGCACTTAGATATACTAACAGACCAAAGGTGCTCTGTCCGGTGGCTTATCATACTGAAGAGTGGGGCACATTTAGCGCTGATGCACTTCTAAAGGCGCCTCTGTCCATGTATTATTTATGTCACCTGCATTAGAACTAAAAGTGTTGAGAAAGCAGAGGAATACCAAATGAGTCAATTATACCTGACTGTTCACGTAAACTGACTGCGATCACCGACATTGGACTGTGTATTAGTTAGGGTTGAGGGCATTTACAACTTTATTTATTTATTTAACGAATTCTTATTGTATGAATCTGGCGGTTGAAAGTGTGCGGCGTCAGTATTATTTGTATTGTCATGAAGAAGTCAATCTTACAAATTATGCTGTATACAATGGTGAACGACCTGTAGTGGCGTTAGTCATGTTAACACCATCCAAGCTTAGAGTGCACTCCTGTAGTACTTGAATTTAATAAATATAACAAGAACGTGTGTGTGTGTGTGTGTGTGTGTGTGTGTGTGTGTGATGACAAAGGAGGCCAACGATACAACAGCGGCATCCAATTTACCAACAAGACCTTGCTATCAGATGAGTAGACTCCATGGAATGCAAGATGCTCTTGCTATAGAGAATCCAGTGCTAGTGGAAGGTTAGTAGGCAATATTGTGATCCATATTGCCGACAAAAGGAGAACTATTTAGGAGAAAGCAGCACTTGGCTAATTTGGCTCTCCCCCTCCAACCACCCACGGCTTGTGGACTCACTCGGAGATGAATCTCATGAAATGGATGAGACCAAAACAAATCCGTTTCCCCACCCAACTGTTCACAGACCAGAACCCCTCACTGATCAAATATTAATGATTGGTTTTTCCGTCAGACAGTGGAGAGGAGGGAGAGAGAGGGGGGATTTGCTTGTTTGCCCGGTAGTTTCGATGAGGTGGTCTGGGTTAATAGATGACTTCAGTTATTGGATGGTGCTTCATTGTGTCCTGTCATGTCTCCTGTGGCACAAGCACAAAATACTAAACACTGGCGTTGGATAGAACTCCAAAATGCCAACCATTTAGCAGGGGATGTGAGACAAATAGAGCGGTCTTATGTTTAATGGGGCTTTGTGCTGTCTCCGTTAATCATTGCCAGATGTAGTAATGAACTAGCCTAGACCCGGTCTGGTAAGAATTCATACTGTCAGAGCAGGTGCAAAGCGAGAGGTTCGATGACACTACAAAATTAACGAAAATAAAAAAAACTAGAGATATGATTAACACCGGTAATGGTATATCTGGGTGGCCTTGTTTAATAGAAATCCAGTGTCATCTGGCTGTGTGATGACATCGGCTCAGATGTGCTGTGCTGGCTGTTCAGTTTTTAGAGAGGAGTTGGCATTGGTTTCAAGCAGGTATACATACATACATTAGCGTTTGGTGGGCAACGAAACGTGACAGGATAAAAATACCATGTGATTACCAGGCCTCAATGGCTGCTGTTTGATGTGTTCCCCACAGGCTGTCACTAATGACCAGCTTCATCTGAGCTATACAGCAAAAATCATGGCCATTGTATGGTGTCTGCGCTCTATGATATGTGCTCAAATGGGAGGCCTTTATGCTGGAGAATGTTGTTAATTTAGGTAATGCAGTGGTTGGTCATGGTTGGATGAGCTGTTTGAGGGTTTAACATTTGGCGTGTGTGTGTGTGTGACAGTCGTCTTTGTACTGGGTGAGGATGACTAACATGTCTACTAGGACAGTGGACCCCTATCTATACAGAGACACTGTGCAGTCAGTATAACATTATAATGTTGAATATTTGCTCGCTTGAACACCACAACTCTGTTGTTATTTGAGTGAGAACCACAGCACTTGATACATATTTAAGTATTGGTATTAACCCGCAAATCATTGCATGAATACACACTGGTATGGATACATTCGCACATACATACATACATACATACATACATACGTAATACATACATACATACGTAATACATACATACAGTAACATATCTCACTGTGGACTTACACCCAGAGGTAATCTTCACTGAGCAGTATAGTAGTTCCACAGAGCAGACTTCCATTGTTAAGTATGTTACTGGGTGCTAGCACAGTGTCACATCTCCCGGTTATAAAATGACCATCCACCGTTTTATGATAGACTGTCATGGCCATATCCAGTTAGTTCCGTTTAAAGAAAGTGCGCTTGTGCTTTAGCGATAAAGCGCTGGTTTAATGTGTATAGCCCCATGAAATGGACAATAGCCAATGATTGTCAGAGATTAGTTATCTGCCAGCTGTAGTGATAGAGTTTACGTTCTCTGTGGGAGCGTTCAATGATCGCTGATAGATCCGGTAAAGTGCTAATAGACAGGGATATAATGTACCGTCTCGGTGCACCTTCCTTTATAAACTTTGATGACGTGGGGTTGTAATTACAGCACTATTGTGCCGAGGGGCCCTGATTGGCGTTAATGGGGTTAAGTTCACGCCTGTTTTCTCTGATAGAATTATCCACGGTGGCGCAGTTTTGATGGACCGCCTTATCTCTACCCGACTTCTGGTTCGGTAAGGCACAGAAAATGATGGGATGGGAATTTAAAATTTATAGTAGGATGTGTACTCTTTACTGGTCGTCTTTGGCATATATGTCTCCGTGAAATAATTGTTATGCTGTGTGTGTAGTAATATAATGATGAATGTGATGATGGTGATGAGGATAAGGATGATGATGATTATAATGACTTGTGTGGCATATGATGTTTTGTCACTATATCAGTATAATTTATTATAGTAACAGTATGCTGAAATAAATATGATAGACAGGTATGATAACGTTGTGAGATGACATTTATGTATTATACAATATTTCTTGCCCTTTCCTCTACAGTATTGAGTATTCGTGGAGCACAAGAAGATGAGCCACCAGATCCCCAGCTGATGAGACTTGATAACATGTTAATTGCTGAAGGCGTAGCAGGTCCGGAGAAGGGTGGTGGCTCTTCGGCAGCAAACACTGCCTCACAAGCGGTATCAGGAGGAGCTGGAAGTACAGAAAATGCTATAGAACACACAGACTACAGAGCCAAGCTGGCACAGATCAGACAGATATACCACACAGAACTTGAAAAATATGAACAGGTTTGTCTTGAGTCAGAGCGCTGGGGGACAGTTAAGATTCTGTATTTGTCAATTAGGTTTATGCATGTGTAATAATGGCTTTGGTCGGTACTCAGTGTAACTTTGTCTGGATACGCTCTGTGGGTAGAGAAAGAAGGAAGGGGCAAAGTTAGAAATGTGACATATTTCCTAGGTACATAAAGTAAGTTGTTAACAAATATAATTTCTGTATTCTACATATAACTCATTCAACAAACCAGTGCATAGCTCTGTATAGTAATTAAAAATGAATTTATGGCAGTTAGTGACAGATATTAAAATTCACAGTGTGTGTGTGTGTGTGTGTGTGTGCCAGCATCTCTGTATCTGATTTCCTACTTCTAGCCAAAGGCTTGATTTGGTTTTATGCTTCTGGCTAAGTTGTTTCCACTCATCAGCTGTCCAGTCTCTCTGATGAGTGAATACGTGTGGGTGATGATCTTTCATCAGTACATCCTTTATCATTACGTCATTGTGGCCTATGGACTAATGACGTTCCCCCTGCTGTCTAAATGTCACTGTATCATGTCCTCGCGGTGTCATTATTTGTTTCACCAGAAATGGAGACCGGTGCTAGCTCGCCCAGTGGACTGACTCCCGCCATATATGTGTTGTTTTTCGGCCACCTCACAAGAGATATGAAGTAAATCCTGAACTCGCTGTCACTGGCTATATATTCTGGCGTGGCCTCGCCAGAGCTATAACTGATTCGTTATACGGTGATGGAAGTGCATTTTGCCAAATGAATTGTTGATTTGACTGTATAGCTATGGATTCAGTGTTGGGTAATGGTTAATTATGATGATGTTTTTGCGGTGTCATGCCGTCCTGTAAGATGTTTCTGCTGTTCCTAAGGCTGAGAGGCTGGAGTTGATGTCCTGGCTGACCACGTACGGGAAATTAGGCACATGGCAGGTGGTATGATGGATCACATGGAGACAGTCTTGTCATGTGTGTATCTCGGTGGCGTATATGTCTGCGCACAGAGGGGCTGGCTGCTTCAGGAGATAATTGCTTTCACCCAGAACAAATAACGAGAGGGAATGGGAGCCTGCTGATGGCCACGGGCTGCGGACCTGCTCGTTGGGTCGGAGGGTGAGCGCGGAGAGGGGGGAGGGGTGACGGTGTCGGGCTTGAATGGGTAAGCCTGGACAATTGGGGGCAGCAGATGCCGAAACAGCGTCGCCCCGACGGCTTGAGAACGACTCAAGTTTGTGATGCCTCAAAAGGACAAAGGTTCCTGTAGAGACACAGTGCCGTGGCTGACATTACCTCCAAAGCTCAGAGCAGATAATGTCGGCCCTAGCGCCCACATTATTACACATAATGGCACCATAAAGTTCAAGTCCCTCAAAATCTCTCCTGAAGCAATTTTGACATTTCATCTGTTTATATTGAGAGTTGGATTGTGTGTATTACTGCTTTGAGGTGGTGGTAGGATGGCCGACGCAGGTCACTGTTTTGTGACTGATCAGTAGCCTAATATTTAATGAATGTTATAATATTATTTGTTTGTTATTCCATGGCTGTGGTGTGTTAAATCATTTTGTTCCATACTAATGTACAGTATGTTATCCTTGTTAATGTGGAAAACGTATAAAAACTGTTTCTTATGAATCTGCTGAAAACATAATGAAAGGGAGAAGTGTGTGCGCGCGTGTGTGTGCGCGCGTGTGTGTGTGTGTTGACCAGACTGAGTGTTGTGTCTGCGTGTAGACAGTGGCCAGATATTTGGAGCTGTTTTCCTGACTAGAAACCTCTCTAGTGGGGAGGACTGAACAAAATGGATAGCTCGGTGGAATTAGGGAGCTCCTTGAACTAGCTGCTGAAATGTCAGCATGAGAAATCACCTTAATGAAGGGCGAGCCAGACCCACCCGGCAAAGAGCGGGAGCGGGTCCGGCCAGCGAGCGGAGGGATAACAAATTATAACAATACAGGAAGGGGCAGGCTACGAGAAGCAGGAAGTTGGGTGGGGGTGTAGTCGATGTTGTTGTTGCTGTTGTGGCTGTTACTGCTGATCCTGCTGCTAGTAGACATTGGGTGGAATATGGAGTTTCAGTGCGCAGTGATTGTAACCGGGACCTACACAATGGGGAAACCAAGATGGACAATGAAATGATAACAATTCTGGAATATCCACCCGCATCCTTAAGTCAAACAGGAGGCTCCCGGTTGGTGTCACATAGTCATCACTGATTCTGGCTTATTAATATTTTTCCACCAAAGTCATCTCAGCGATAGAAGGCCGTCTGTGGAGGACTGTGGATCGTTGGAGAGTGTCCCCATATGCATTATGTGCTCTGAGAGGATTTGACTGATGGGAAGAGTTTGTGAGCAGGGATTGCGGCAGCAGCGGAGGGGGAGGTTGTACTGTATTGGTTGTGGGGGGAGGGGTGTTCCAAATACCTAGCTCAGAATAGCCTGAACTGTGAGAGATATCAGAGGCTTGCGCTGACTCCAAGGGTGGGATTTAGGTTGACAGAGGCCACGGGGTCGGAAGATGGGTAGTGCACTGAAATTGAAGGGCTGATGGAGAGGCATGTTTTAAGTCAGTATATTTAGCCGGAGATGGTGAGAGCTGGGCAGAGAGCTAGTAACGTCTGCTTGGCGTAAGGGCCACAGTAAAACACACTGGTCTCTTTTCATGAAGTACGACACACGCAGCATATTGGCCACGGAGATGGCTGTCAGTGATAGTGATGTGGTGTTCATCTTGTCCTCACTGTCAGCTAACCTGATCTCATGTTTCATTGGCTCTACCTGACCCTTCAATATTTCACAGCTAGGTTTTTGATGCTTGGTGATAGATACCTTTCAATATTCCTTTGCATGATTGAGCCACAACACTAAATGTCATCTTCTCGGTCTGATTATCATTCTCAGACATCAGAAATGTGCATTGATTATGAAGTAGATCAGATAGTGGCCATCAAAAAAGGAAAACATATTACACTGAACAAGTATTGGTGAAAAAAAGATCAGGTACATGTTGACTGCATCATGTAATTTGAAGTTGTGTTAGCCAGGTATAATGTACAATTCTGACGATGGTTATGGCGAACTACTGAACTGTGAAAGAAAAAACCTTGAGCAGCTAATATATTTCAAGATGCGTCCTTCCTAGGTTAATGTCAGCCATAAGTTTTGCTCCAGCTCTATAGGAAAACGTGCTCCCTGCCTAAATAGTGCTGATTGATTAGCGTAGCAATCCCAAACGAAGTTTAGTTATCAGGGAGGAGAGATACTTTAGCCAGCTCTGAAGGGTTTAGAACAGTATATTGTGGATAGCCTTTTCCAAAATTAAGCAGATTGTCATAGATATTGTTATATGTCAGAAGAGCTAGAGTCAAGCTGAAATCACATCACCTGGAAACCTCTCACTGCATGATGCCGATATCTGTAGGAAAGCCATCTTCATCCAAGATTTTGTTTGAAAGAGCGAGTTGCTCAACATTGTCTAGTGTTTTGCTCGTAAATCTACCTGTTATTCATCATTAGTAGGACGATTTCAGGGTATATATACCTTTCTAAAAAAAAAATCACTGTGTATGTTAAGATCTACTGCCCATAAAAGTAAATTACATTTTAGATGTTGTTAAACAAAACAGTAAATTAGAAAAGGTAAATTAGAAAAAGATGTGGTTTGCTGACACGTGTCATGAACATATTTAGTTTTTATTAATAAAGGGTTAGTTGAGTAATATCATATGTATGTTGCTTAGTGTTTGGAGTTAATTGCCTAATATTTTTACCTGAATGTTAACTTGTGTCAATTTTAAAATTAAATTTAAGCATTATTAATGAATGCCATTTGTTGTATATGAATGTATATGTTATGTGTATCAATTTGTACTGGAGAGATACCTGTCTTCCATTTCAATAGGCTTGTAATGAGTTCACAACACATGTGATCAACTTGTTACGAGAACAAAGCAGAACTCGGCCTATTGCCCCAAAGGAAATAGATCGTATGGTGAGCATTATTCGAAGAAAGTTCACCGCCATTGAGCTGCAGTTGAAACAGAGCACGTGTGAGGCTGTAATGATTCTACGATCACGATTCTTAGATGCTAGGTAAGTTACAGTGTTTTATTATCAGGACTGGATCTATAGTTGCAGCATATTAGTTGTTGGTGGAAGAGCCTTAGTTATAGATTTTTTTTAACAATTTGGTTTAGGCCTGAGATCCCATAAAGTGATGTTAGTACTGCTTTAGCATCATTGGTAATATTGAGACTTGCATGTATATTATGTCTTGTGCTTAAAGACAAAGATTCGTTAACCATCACCATATAATATACTCTTATTCTACATATGATCCTCCACTAGGTTGAAATACTTTACTGGCAGTACTGACATTATGTGGATTATTGATCCTAACAACTACTGTAATGGAGGTGCCAAAATATTTATTGTCCTATCTGTTCACACAGAACTGACTAATTATCATTAATGTCACAATTAAAATAATTACCAACACGCTGATGGGTTAATGTTATAAAGTGCTCATTACTATTGATATTAGATCATGCTAGAAAATATCTCGCTGCCAGTCAGCATTCAGCATGACACCGTCAAATGTCATTCAATATCAGATGTAATGATGATAGCAACTTGTTACTGTCTGGTGCAAAATACTTGATGTGATGATAATTTTTAAAATTGTGCAACATCCAGTATTTATTTCGTTCAACTTCCATTGGGAACATCTTTCTTTTTTAGACGTAAACGTAGAAATTTCAGCAAACAGGCCACAGAAGTATTGAATGAGTACTTTTACTCGCATCTGAGCAACCCTTATCCTAGTGAGGAAGCAAAGGAGGAACTGGCAAGGAAATGTGGGATAACAGTATCTCAGGTAGGAATGATTTCTAGCTAACACAACTGTAATGTTTTGGTCACAAAATGTAAATTTTAACAGTTACTTTTTGTTCCTTTCTGTTGTGAAGTACTCAGCAAATCTGTGATGAACTTGTTTTGAGGTCATGCTATGTTTTGTGGCCAAAACCATGTGTTTGATTTTTAGAATTAAAATATATTTGGTAATGCTGTTAATGAATCTAATGTAGGTTTCACTGTAAAAAATAATTGATAAATGTATTTGATGTTCAGTTGTTCTTGACAGTAACAGTCAAAAGCAAGAACCATTTAGTCTTTAACTAGACATGTAAATCATCCAAACTCTTCATGGCTTCTAGTGTTGACTAGATCTTCTTTTTATTAAAAAAATCAGTTGATCCCCAACTTCTGCTTCAACTCCTGTATGATATGTCATTGGGTGGTAACAGCTGTTATATAACTGTATTGGAAACTATATACATGGTTAGCTTTTGATTGTCTGTCATGGAGCCATGAATGAATGAACTAGTGGTGCTTGTTGTGAGGCCCGAAGATCAATAACAGTTATTATTGGTTAGCGTTGTGCCAGTATTGGACTGATGTATAGTCGACGGTATGTAACAGATGTTGGTAAAATGCGTGTTCGGCCGTATTGGAAATGGAGCAGGGTTCTCAATGTGATCGGTTAGTTGTCTAGAAGCCTCGCAACAAGCCCACTAGTCTCGATGTGATAGCCTGCCTGTACATGTGTGGATATGGTTGGCATATAAAAAACATATCTGTGTGTGTGCATGTATGAGTGTGTGTTTGTGTGCCTGTGTTCAACATGTTCAGTAGTACACTCACAGATATGGGCACGTGTATATGCACACACATTGGATGGTATTCATCAACGATGTCTCTCATATCATGTCCATAAGATTGCTCGTTATGCTGCATGTCCGACACACGTCAGCTCTCTGTGTGTGTCAGTGAGTCTGTGAGCATACAATGAATGATCTAACTCGTTACTCAATAATGTTATGTTCAAGTAGAGCTGTGATATGTTCCTCTAGATAGAAAACACCCATAATGACATGATAGCTACATGTGTTAGCGGTACAGATATTAATTAATCATGTTGGATTCTTGTTTTTTGCTACATTGTTCGCGTTTTGTGTCCGTAGAGCAGGCCAGGTGTTATGCTGGGTATTTGTGCGCTTTTCTGTGTGTTTTTTTCTTCTTTCAGTTGGTGCTGCCAGTGCTGCTTGCCTGCTTTGTCTGTGTCCCGCTATCTGTCTGTCTGTCTGTCTGTATGTATGTATGTCTGTGTGTGTGTGTGTGTGTGTGTGTTGTCCCCTCATACGTTGGTGTATGTATTTGATCAATATGCTTACTCCTAACCATATATTATTCATACTTATTGCAGTTCCTCAGTTGACCACCTTTGCTTACAGTAGCTGTTGACGTATTGCTGTTAGTATAGTTTTTACCTGAGTAAAGCCAGTGAAGTGCTTCAGTTGACTTACTGTAAGGCGTCTTGTGGTGTGCTTTATGATTAACTTGATAAGGAAAGCCACTGAAGTTTTTAACACACTGAGCAGCAAATCTAGCCATTTCTGCGATGTGCAGTTAGTTAAATAATTTGTGCTCTGTGTGTGTCTCTCTCTCTCTCTGTGTGTGTGTGTGTATGGATTTAATTTCGTTAGCAGCAAACATTATTCAGCTACAAATCTGGTTTTATCAGTTGGTGAGAATCTTATTTTAATTTGAAGTTAAAACGCAGAATGCTACAAGATTCTGCATGAACATCAATTGACTGTCCAAACCTTTCACAAAATATGTTAATTAATGAAAAATGTGATTTTGACTATTATTGGCCCAAAATGATATCCCAGATTTTAGTACAAGGGTTTTAAAAAATGCAGATAAATTTGTGTTTTGGATCTGGGATTCCCCAAAAACTGGTGATACTTATTCCAGTTGATTATAATATTTTGCGTTTCGGTTAAGCAACATCTAACTGGATATTCTTTCATCATAATGTTATAGATACAAACAGAACTTGCTTGATGTAAGTATTTTATCCAATACCAATAACTGAGGCTCCCAGATGGGTTAATTATTTGTTAGGTAATTTGAGACTAATACTAATAGGTGGTTTTTAAATAGTTTTCTGGTTTAGGTATGATGCACTATATTTTAGTATCAGGAAAATAATTGTCTTGCAGAGGAATTATAAGCATATGCACACATGTTTGGACATGCATGCATATGCGTGCATGTACATGTTTATTCCAATCTTTGAGTCATTTGATCATTGTTATGATGTATCTTTCCCACTGTTTTCCTAGGCATTTTGTGCTGGCGTATCAGATAACTGTGTGTGTGTGTGTGTGTGATCAGTTTTATTTATTTATTGATTGTAATTGGTTTAATGACATGTGCTGCAACATCATCCAAACCAGATAACTACCTAGCCAGGTATGTAGAGCTCTCTGATTATTTAGATGCTGTTAAGTTCTCGGCATGTTTGGTAATTAGCTCCACTTCCTCTAGTTGTTTCCACATAAAGCTGGCTTTCCCATCAGCTATATAGCTTTTCTAGTACACATCACATCTGCGCTGTCACTTCCCTTTAAATGAGGATTAACCACTGGGAGATGTCAGAAGAAGTGTCTTATTTAACCAGTGTTGTGTTTCCTTGGTAATGTTATGGAACATCTATTGTGCCTGGACCTAGTGATGAGATATTTCTGCACTAGTGGTGCTGAATCTTGGTTTATAATTTGCTGATGTTATAGGATTCCGACTGGACTGGAAAGTTGGGGGAAATCTAGACAAATGGGTAGTCAGAGAATGTTGGAGAGTTTTGTATCTTTGCTGTAAAGGTTCGGGAAAAGTTTAGAAACTGTTTTAAAGTACTAACATAATTATGATGTGAAATTTTTATATATTTTGTTATCAAAAGTACAAATGAGTATCTTGAAGCAGCATTTCTGTGTGTGTGTGTGTGTGTGTGTGTGTGTGTGTGTGTGATAATAAATGATAATCATGAGTAATTTTGATGCTTCAGGTGTTGTACAAACCACCAATAATTGTTGTGGAAATCTGTGTTAGTGTTCCATCTGTGGTATGTGGTTCTCTCAATAGTGCCACTCAAATACTGGCATTGTGGTCAAATGGTGTTCAAGTAATTGATCATTTCAGAAGTGATAATGTCAAAGATTGTTCAGACAGAGACTCCAACTGGTGACACCTGGTTGGTGTTGGAGAAGCTCTTATTGTGAACAGATGGGTGTCTGTATTTCTGTTTGATCAGATAATAGCCAATCAGTCAGACATATTGTTGTCAGTGATTTAATTTACGATATCAGTACTGTTTTATGGGGGGGGGGGTTCTTAAGGATAACCGCATCAGTGAGTTATGTCATACTGTCAGTATCAATAAGATCTGGGCATATTATTATTAGCATTTTTCTATTGGTGTGGTTATCTTGTGCGTTTTGTTATCATTATTAGCACATAAGATGAGAAAATTCTGTAGGCAGATTAAATGACAGACAGACAGATAGGTAGACAGACATGCGCGCGCGCACACACACACACACACATACGTACAGGACACAGTATAGGATGGGGAAGGGAAAATGTTGATAGTGTATTTGTACACATTGATGTACTGCCTGTAATATGTTTCACGTTGACTTGTGGCACCTGTAGGATATAAGCCTAGTCTAGCCGTACTTGATGTGTCTGTGTGTTTGTCATCAGTTTGTATATTACATCCTATCAGAGAGGATTCTCCAGCTGATGATGTCCTCTCTCCTATATATTTAGTAAAGCTATTGAGCTCCACACACTATATCCTGACCAAGCGCCGCTCTGTCAGACAGGCTCCAGACAGCGCTGTCTCCTAAATCTTTCTCTCCTTTGGAAACCAGCGACCATATGCAATTCCATCACCGTGGAAACAATGGAGAATGTGATGTTGCCATGACAATGGTGATGTAATCAGTGGAGGTAAAATATGGTTGCCCGGAGAGGCCGAAATACATGAATAGGGATAGCGTTATCGCTTACATACATTTGTGCTGATACAAGCTTTAATGGCACTCCAGCCGCTCGTAGCAAATTACAGGGCATTGTCGGGCAGTGATTGTCCGAGCAAGATCAATACCTAACATTCACTCACTTAAACGCGCACGCACGCACGTGCACGTAGTGCGTTTAGAATTGTTATAACAATATAACATACAAATCATTGTTGTATGTATGTTGCTGTCATCTAATCCAGAGAATGTTGGACAGTTTAATTGTTTGAGTAACCAATAAGTGATGGATATATAATTCTTCAAACTGTCTGTACAGTCTGTGAATGGTGTGAAGTGTGTGCAGTGTGTGTGTGTGTGTATGTGTGTGTGTGTGTGTGTGTGTATATATACAGATATGTCACATAGTCACATAACTGGTATTGTTTGTCACCAAACCAGACCTTCTAGAGGAGCAAACCAATTGTAAGATAGTTACAATATAAAGATGACAATGTCTAATGTCATCTGATGTCAAATTTGTCAGGGGATTACTGCTTGTTTGCGAGTTATTTTGATTTGGTCAAGTGTCCGTGCTGTTGATTTTCTTTTGGCTCTGTGAAAAAGTAACTTAATTCTCTGTTCATCCTACTATTTAGATAAGTGTCATCTTGTCTGTGTCTGAGATCTAAATTGATACATTCTAGATTTCTCCCATCCTCTTTAGAACAAGCATAGTTGTTCTTTAAGGAACCAATATCTCGTAAACGAGACGTTATTGAGGCTGATGAAGGTTTTCGTTTTTTCTGTGTTCGGTTTAGGTCTCCAACTGGTTTGGTAACAAGCGTATCAGATATAAGAAGAACATTGGTAAAGCACAAGAGGAGGCGAACCTCTACGCCGCCAAAACGGCTGCAGCCGCCGCCACCTTAAACCACCACCTCCCGGCACCACCATCACCAACACCACCACAACCACCACCACAACCACCACCACAACCATCCCACCACTCTGACATGCCTCTACAATCCTCTCATTCCTCCTCACCTGATCAACTCTCTAACTCACAAGGTCAGTGATACAAGCAAAGCGAAACCCTGTTTAAGTGCAAGTCTGTGTTTTCTGTGTAGTCAGTCGGTGGTTTGATCCTACAGCTATCTCCGGTCTCTTTCTCTCTATTTCTGTCTCTCTGTCTGTCTCTATTCATATTTTGGCTGTTGTTTTGGTTGGTGTCTGATTGGTGCTTCTTCACTGGTGCTTTTTTCTGTTTGTTTAGATATTAGGTTCTAGTATAGACGTGGATACCCCCGCTGGTAATAATGTAAACCTTTTCTGCAAATCAGGACGTACACAAAAACACTTTTCTTACGTACATGCACGTACGGAGAGACCATACAAACAACAGCACGCTGGTAGATGGTCAGTTATAGGTGTCATAGGTTAAAGGTATTGGAAGACTGGGTGTTGCGGATTTTACAGGGATAGAAATGTCAATTATATAGAGAGACCTAACAGTGGCCAACACCTGATGATGATGTCACCTGGCATGTGTATGTCTGTGAGATTATTTTCTTAATTCCCGTTTAACCACTGCCATGATTCTGTTGCTAAGTAACAGTGTGAGACATTGTTATTTGCTGGTGCTGTGAAATGCTTTATGATGAAGCTAGCTTACATGAATTGTTCCATTTAGTATATATTGGTGTTCTAGACTGTGTCCTAGACAGTTAAACAAATGTACTTGCGCTGTGTGTGTGTTTATGATATATATATATATATATATATATGTGTGTGTGTGTGTGTGTATAATTCATTTTATGCGTATTGTTTTACACGTGACTGGTTCTTGCCTTGAGTTCTGCTCATGCTTGTTTTCGAATGTTTTTTATCCTCACCATCTTCTCATCTCATCATCATTATAATCATCATCATCCTAACAATTCTTGGAGAGGCATGTAATTGCAGAGATATTCAAACTATTTGATGCCTTTGAAACTAGTGGCAGTTTTTGTTTTTTAATTAATTTGTTAAAATTGGGGGTATTTCTGCTTGAAGGTAAGTTGCTGTGCTGGTGGACAGTGTGCAGGTATGCGTGCAAGATATATCAGCCTGTGGCCATCTTGAGATATTTAATGGTGTTTTGTTGTTGTTGAGATATAACTGTTTCTCTGCAGTAAACCACCCAGTCACATATCATCTGCTGCACATTTTATGGCCTAATCTAATTTGTAAAGACGGTTTGAAATGCTTCATGTGGATGCTTGGGCTTTGTGCTAGATTCCTAACCAAACTGTTTGTGCACACAGTGTACATCATGTAGCTTCTGTATTATTGGCTCAGTAAACTTGTACAACACTGTTATTGCTCTCTGTCCAGATGTTTAGCAAGTACTGTCTGTTTTAACAGAAAAAACTCTGAAGAATGGTTTGTCTGATTAGCTTGTAGTAGGCACATAAACATGATCACTAGAACAGGTCATACTGACTTGGGCCACTTACATAACTAGAAAGAAAGCCACCCACTTTTTCTGTATCTCACCATTCAAAATGAATGTTATTCACTGTCGGCCATCTAGAAAACAGTTATGTCTCGTGGCCATTGGAGATATTTCAAGATGGACTGAAAGCCTGTTTGGTGCACAGTTCTTTCTTTCCTTTTCTTATTTGTTCATTTCTCGTGGTTGCTTACTTCCATTCTCTGGGCTGTCTTCACTCGTGGCCTCATTAGGTGTCCAACTGGTTTGGCAACAAGCGCATTCGCTTCAAGAAGAATATTATGAAAGGACAAGAAGAGGCATCGCTCTATGCCGCTAAGATGTCGCAAGAGCAAGCTGCGCAGGCCGCGGCGGTCGCGAACCCACAAGGTCCTCCAACCACCCCAACATCTACCACGCCTAAAATAGAAGGTCCTGACGCACAAGGTAGGTCAGGTCAAAACGTCATCTGTGTTTGTGTGCCAAAACAGTGCCCGAAGATGTGAGCGCTGTTTCCAGTCGTGGGCTGTCAGTAAAACATGGTCTGTGTTATCAGCCATTGGTGGTGGCCCGGGTATTGTCGTGTCAGTGACATTTACTGTACAAAGATGTTGGGAGTGGAATGACAACTTTTTCCATCCTTGACCACCAGCCGATGGGAAAATACTGCTCTTTATCCTGAATTATGGCTACCTGTATGTAATGGCTTCCAAGACCTAAATTCCAGGAACCCGATATGGAGAACATACGGCCTCCAGAATATTATGATCAGCCCTGATAGCATCATACATTCCTTCTCTCCTTGTCTTTTTTTGGTTGGCATGGCGATGTCTCTTGTAGTTTATTGTAGTTTTTGTCCTTTTCTGTTTGTTCGTTTGTCTCCGGAATAACTATCAGCAATTCCTCATTGTCTTTAGGCCAAGTGATGGTTCGGTCATTTTGTTCCGGGCCTGTGATCTGATTCGTGTTGTATGTTAAGGATGCTGGCATCGTTTTTCCTTTATTCACATTATATCAGTCATTAATTTTGAGACTTTTTCTAAGTGGCTTGTTTTTCCTTTGTCATATACCTGCAATTGCCTAGCTTGAATTAATCTTTGATGAGTGTTGCTCCAACCACTAACTGTAATGATCTGAGTGATGGTTTGACCTTTCTGTCCAGGTGAGTGTCATCATGTCAGCACTACTTACTCCCTCCCTGGGTGTAATCACTTCCATCTCAGGCGAGTAATATATGCTGCATAATCTAAGGAATTCTTTCTCAGTACTCTCTAGGTTACCGTTGTGATTCTATTCAAATTTATTTTGTTCAGAACCAATCAGGTCTATTATCAGTGTTCTTCACAATTTAAGTAGCACCAAAAGAACATTTAGCCTTGTCATTAATGTATTTATAGTATTGTATATTGTACTGTTCTGTAAGAGCTACCTTGACTTGGTAGGTAGATGATAAAGAGACTGCCTTTGCCAAAGTTACCAGAGTTTTGTGTATGTTCCCAAAACACATTAACGGTATTACTGTAGGCTTATACAGAAATAGTTGGCGGCAGTTTGTGCATTTATGCTTTAATTTACGCACCATAACTAAACATTATGAAGGATTAATACTAAATATACAACTTGACTGGTGTATACTCCAAGGTTGTTGTCAGCTGACTGACTTCTAACAATCAGTAACGGTGTGTGCGTGCGTACGTGTGTGTGTGTGCGTGCGCATGTGTATGTGTGATACGCTGCCATATGCCTGACACAGCCTGCTCACATTTAGAACATATTCTGACACTACTATAATGTTACATCTGTTACCTGACCTATATGGGGACTGTACCCAGCTGACTGGTACACCTCACTCACATACATCATGCAGTATAAAATAATACAGCATAATAACAATACTAACCAAATCAAGACGAGTGCGTACATTTACTGTAGAGTTTTCCGTGGAAATGAACAAGCTTACATAATTATTTTTGACATTTTACAATGTATTATTGAGTTTCACATTCAGAGGAACTTTAGTGTAATACTATATGTTGTATGACATAAGAATGGGAGATTTATGTTTATGTTTGATCAATGAATAGTTGATTTCAAAGACTTTTATAGATGACATGCAACAATCCTGATGATTTTCAGAGAGATAACTCTTATTGTGTGTTCTTTCCACTTTGAGCAAACTGTAGTGAGTTAATTTATGTTATGACATTCTTCATCTTGGCAGATGTTTCAATTTAACATGAATAAATATTTAATTTGAATCAAGAGTCCTAGCAGTTTACAGCTATACCAGGTATACTGTACAGTGTCCTGGCTTTGCATGCCTGGCTCTAAAGCTAACAAATGTTGACATATTCAAATAGATCAGTGTGATTCGTGTTATCTACACACATGAACACCTGCTTTTGGACGGTGGCTGTGGGCCGATACCTTTGTAAGGGATGACGTAATAGTGTAGTGTCAAGGGGGAGAGCTCCTTGTCAGATGATTATCTCTGTTCACATTGCTAGGCAGCTCCCTCCATCCCTTGCTCCTTCCCACTATATCTCATGTTTCAGCTGGTGTAAGTTACAGCTTAGAACATCTGTGTTGTCTTCACCTGTTTTGTGTAACATGAGGGTTAGCTTCTGAAGGCTTCAGAAATGTAGGCTGATAACTAAATAATACAAAATATTTCTGGCAAGAAATGGTACAATAATAATGGCCGAAATGACAGCTATTTTACGTGGCTTAGCTACCTCAAATGAGGAGATGCACATGATCTGTAATTTACTGCTTCACCACGGGGACTAATTCTAAATAAATTTATCATTTACAATATATGACGTATTCGGTGGAGAAAACCTTTCCCAGTTCCCTGGTTGGACGAAACACTCCTACTATAGTGTCATGGTAGGATTCGAACCTCCGGCACAGCATCACCCACTAAACCATAGATTCTTTACTAAATTGTTGTGTTTTGCCATTGGCTATTTATTTTTGACAAGTTAATCTACTGGTAAGGCGGTTGAGCGTTAAACAACACTTAGACTAGTGTGCTCATTTAAATAGTATACAAAATTAAATGAAACAGATTAGGGTTTATATGGTGATCTTTATGAATGATCTTGCGTAACAAGTAACTGGAAAACTGAATGGCTGATAAAGAATATGATATGTTTATCTTAGTGACCTTAGGGCATTGTTGCTTTACAAAAGAAATAACAGTTACTAGACTCTGAACATTAACACCTTAAGATTGGCTGCTGCATTTCGTAGGCTTATTTCAGTATTATCTCTGAAATAATGGATTTTTTTTCTCTATTTACCTTGTTGCTCTAGTGTTGGTGCTGTTTGCTAATTATAGCTTTAGTTGTGTATGATTGTTGTTGTTGTTGTTGTTGTTGTTGTTGATGTGCTGATGTCAGATAGCTAGATCTGCTTACCGTTTCGTCATCATGCCTGTTGTTTGGGGATGGGGGATTCTGACATTGCCATCGCAGTAAGTATAACTCGCATCCCCTCCATCTGTCACACTCATCTGTCTCATCTGCAGACATACACGGCATGCCTTCATCTCATCTCTGCCCATCTCCTGAACACAGGTTTCTAACTGGTTCGGAAACAAGCGTATCCGCTTCAAGAAAAACTTGACGAAGGGCACAGAGGAGGCTAACATGTACGCCACCAAACTAGCTGAACATGGTCCCGAGGCAGCCTCTGCCATGGCAGTGGCTGCCACGAGTCCGACAACCACTTCTAACCAATTACAGAGTGGGGGGCGGGGCTCGCCCATCAAAGAGGAGATAGGGGAAAACTCAGGTAAGACCTATGGGACAGTATAGGTGATGTGGAACAGGCCAGGGTTGGGCATATCAGGGCTGTGCTGACATTAGCCGGTTTATCGAGGTAAGTTAAGGTTATGGCGCCGTACTGATACCCGAGAAACTCTGTTTTGTTTTCAGACTTTCCCCAGGTTTCAAGAGTGAATTTTTTAGATCTGGCTTGGATGTGGCAGCCAATTTGTTTCAGAGCTGTCTACGTTTGTAAAGGGATGTTGCCAAAATTGTCCCACCAGCTGCCAGCCATTATTTTTCTATTTGTATTTGTTAATAGTTAGGTTTAATGTGACCAGTCAGTCAACTGACCTATGAAGGGGTTTGTTTTGTCCCTCTATACTTCACATTCACCAGGATACATCTCACTGTGCCATTTGATAGCCAGTCGTGTCCTGCTCTTCGGTCATCTGACCTGTATAGCGCCCTCTGTATGTGTTATGTGTCCGTCTCTAGGTGTCCAACTGGTTCGGAAACAAGCGCATTCGTTTTAAGAAGAATATAGGCAAAGGTCAGGAGGAGGCGAACATGTACACATCACGCAGTGGGTTGTCAGGCCCAGGTACCCCGTCTGGGGGTGGTGCGTTATCACCTGGGCAACAGTCATCAACATCGGCCAATGACGATAGCCTTGGAAGTCCAGGTTTGAATTTACCAAGTATTGGCTAATTGTAAACATCCAGTTAATATGGAACTGCCATAACATGAGTATGGTATGGTGTCTGTGAAGGGAGTGCTTATCACTGTTCGGTGCTGTGTATGTTTGCTAATTGTGGTGTAAAGATGTTCCTCTGGATCTTCCTACAACCAGGTAACCAACTGCTAACAAGCATCTCTTGACCAACCTGTGTTTCTTGCTCATAATTTTATTCATTAATAAGTTATATATTTTCGTCAGTGAGTCAGAGATGGTTGTTGGTGAGATGGCCCAGCCCATTTTATGTGTACATAATAATGTAGCGTTTCTTTTGCCCATTGTTACTTATTATTCTGAATTTGTGCAGGTCTTTCAAAATTTGTTATTTTGATTTATTTTTGTACAGTATCTTGGTGCAAGTAATTCTTTACAATTGTGCATGCTTTCAGTATATGTATTTTGGTATCCAGTGCAACATTTTACAAATACAGTTTATTAGCAGTCTTAAAATGTTAATCCTTTCATAATTTTATCTTCATATAAATTTGTTTATTTGAGAATATTATGCTTAAAGTCTTAAATTTGTCGAAGAAGTAATCTAATATATTGAAGAAAGCAGTAAACACAAGTTATTTTATAAGTAAAGGATTAATTATCTGTATTATTAAGTGGGTGATATTTTGATGTTATGTCTTCAGGAGCTTCTAACTATAATCCTATGGTGCCAAGATCCCAAGGTCAGATGTCAAGTGGTCAAGGCCAGGGCATGTATATGAACCTTAATGGTGACAGCTATCAGTCTGGTGGTGACAGTGTACCATCTCAGGTAATGAAATCTTTATGAAATTATATCTGACCAGTAGAATAGATGTTGTTAACTCTGGGATAAGCTTACATTTCAAGTCAGTTAAGACCTATTCACTTACATATTAGCTTTATTCGTTACCCTTTGGCTCTCATTATCCAACCCTCCATAATTTTGTAAATCAGCAGTTCATATCTCCCATCAACATATGATTAATAATTATATATCCAACTTAACTTTTCACATGACGTTTCCAAGAATTTCTCTGGTGACAGTCAAGTAAGAAATTTTTATCAGGCCTGATTGGGAATCTGTTTTAATGTAGTAAGCATTTATGATCAGTGATAAATCAGCAAAGCATATACCAGAAGTATTCTTTGGCACTGTGTTACCATTTGTTAACTGTGGTCATTATAGAATGGTTAGAATACTTTTAGACATGATATCAATAATTTTGGCATTCCTGAAATTGTTTCAAGTTTAACAAAAGTATTCATATCAAGTGATGTATGCATTTAGCATTGATTTAGTTTGATTTATAATAGAATGTATTCAATTATTTAACGTCTTATTTTAGTCCAAAGTTAACCATATATAGTTACATTATGATTTCCAATAGTGCATTTACTCGTGTATTTTGTACACAACACTATTGTTGGTAGCAACAGCATAAACGAACAGTTGTTTTGTGTTGTGCACATGCCACTTCAGTTACAATTGACACTGCTATGTTAGAGAGGGAATTTTAAATCAGTTTGAGCCAAGACTCCACTCTGGAAACAACTAGCCTGATTTAGTACAACATTTACAGGTTTACTATGCTAAGGAGCTTATATTGAAAGAGTTTTACTCTCCACCTTATAAATAAACACTTAAAGAACTAGTAGTTATCTAGTTGCGGAGGCGTGTTGCTGTCATCACCCCCCACCCCCCTGTTGCAGTATGACAAGTTGAAAAGACTAATTGATTAAGAAAATTATTGGTAGTTTGTTGATGAAATTTACACATCGGAGCTGTCATAGTTCACACCTCTTTCAGTAATATCATAATCTCTCCACGTGCTAATTATTACATTTTGTAATATCGGGATTGTAGGAACTGTCATCTGGATCTAAACAATCCGGTATTCATACAATTTGAGCCACATCAAAAATACTCGGGTCATTTCCGGCAATCTTGCTGTAACCAAATAGTTTTCTGTTCCATAAAGATCTACACAGGATTCAGTTAAATCATGGCTCTTGATGTTTAGACCCTAACATTTGCCTTTTAAATGAGATCTAAATGTCTGGGTTTTTTTTTTAATTTTAGAGGTATCACTGGATTACATCAAGAAATTAACAATTAAAAGGGTTTGGGCCTGACACATGATATCAGATTATTTTATAGATGGTTGTTCCATGTGACGTGTTAGCTGCTTTCTGTTTCATAAGCGATAAATTATTGATGTGAGTCAGTAAGAATCTCAGTAACTATCTTGTTCTCTCTCACTGATTTGTTGTATTATTTCCAGGCTGGAGGTTATAATGCGGAGGGCTTGCCTTCATCAACATCTGGCATGTACGACCCACATATGCAACAAGTATAAGAGGCAGTTATTGGCTGAGACTTGGCAACCCATTTAAAATCCTCTCATCTCATACCAACATACACCCGGCATGTCTAATGGACATGCACGCATACACACACACTCACCTAAAATTGACGCACACACCATTATCGCACATGTACACAGATGCACAAACAAACTAACCAATCAACATTTATTTACCTATTATCAGGCTCAGTTTCTGCTATCATTCGGTCTCTGTTCAGTTAATGGTTTAAGCATGTTAATGATGATGCTCGTACACAATTATGATGTTTGTTACTTATTTGCTGCTCCTTTAACCGCGTCAGGGTTCTCCTCAGTGACATAAACATTATCAGTGTGTGTTACTGGTACCACAGTGTAGATGCTCATCTCGGATCTGTATCATACGGTATCATTGGCCAACTGTGGACTGTGTCTAGAGAATGACTTCCTAACCTTAAGGGTGATTGGAGATGAGAGAATCAAGTTTGTCACCGGGTGTCATCTACACAGAGAATCCTGGTCTGATTATTAACTGTCTGGTGCCAAGTACTTTAATGATGGCACTGACCATATAAATCGATGTCTCATAAACGGCATTTGTTTGATGCATACTACTATAATGTCTGTTTATTTGCTTGTTCCTTATCATTGTTACGTGTGATGGTTACCTGCGTATGTCTGGATGTGCGTGCCTGCATTTTTTTTTAATTATAAGAAACTTGTTCTCTGTTTTATTGCTGATGCATAGTTTGTTGCATTTATTTGCTGGTCAAGAGCCACTTGTGCCATTTTAATATGTTTGTAAGTTAAAATAACACAAGTGTAGTGTGTGGTTGTAATTATGAATCAACACCAGCACACAAATGGAACAGTTTTATAATTCACTGTTTAGCCATGTGGCAGTACCATTTGAAATACAATAAACTGAACCGAATGAACTCCATTTGTATAGTAATACTGTTCGTTGGATTTGTCACCACTGGTTTAAAGTTAATTGAGTATTGTTTTGATAGCAAAATGGCTTGATGCTTTTAAGGAAAGATAATGGTACATCAGTGTGTAGGCGTTTTTCATATGGTCGTCTATGTACGTATGTCACTGGATCACTTAAAGATTGGTGGTAATGTTCTTGAAAAATTGTTATCTTTATCTGCTTGAGCCAGATCATAGCGGTACCGATATTTAGATGATAAATTATTATGTATAATTATTGATCAGGTTATACATAAACAACTATATTGGATGCTATCACTTCCCGTCGACGTTTCTACACGCTGTTGGTTGTGTGGAATTGTATTCCTCGGACATTGATGCTATATGGTTGAGCTATCTATTGGTGGTTGTGCTCTGAATGTATACGATTGTTGTATTTCGTTTGTTTGTTTGTTTGTTTGTGAATCCTAGTGTTTTGTAGCGTGTTGTTGATTACCGAAGAATTGTGCTGTTGTCCTTGAGGAGACGATGAAACCAAAGTTGACCATTATATATATATATATATATATATATATATATATGGCTTGAACAATTATGATTCAGCGAATTTTGTAGATTTGTGTCTTCATTATTCAACTACGGATCAGTGTGGTTTCTGTTTGGTGTTAAGTGAGTGTTTCTCGTTTCCTTCTTGCACTAGACACTGTGAAGGCTGTGGAGTGAGTGTTGGGTGTGTGTGGGTGTGTGTTTTTGTGTGTGTGTGAGAGAGACAGATGTTAACATACCTAATGGCTAAGGGTAACAAATTAACGTCAATTTTATATAACTGTCAACTGGTGGCATTATGTCTGTACAGTTCATGTTTACTTGTACATGTGAATGCAATCTAAGATTGCTAATTTATGACTGGCTTCAGATTTATGTGGTGTAAGAGTAATCCAAAAGATCACAAAAACACTCACAGTCTTACACATCCTTTAGTCTGAAAATTCATTGAAAATCCCCCCCCCAAAAAAAAAGTAGATGCAAAGCATCAAATATATATATATATCCTTCATGATGGCTGTTCTTGTGTTTGGTCTAAAATATGGTAATTTTTTTATCCTTGTACCTCATTTCAAACCACTATATATATATATATATATATATATAATGTTAATTTTTGTGCATGGATTTCAGTAATGTCAGCGAAATGTCCTGTTAAATAGAAGTGTTAAGGGTAAAACTAAGAGGAAACATGAGAACATAAAAAGCGAAGATGTTGCTATTTTTGGATAATTATTTTTGTATGTATGTCTTAACTGTTGGTGACCAAGTCCCAATTCTGTCTGTGTTCAAGCTACAGTCGACTGAATTCTCTTTCACATGGCTTTAGATGGGCTGACTTTCGGCATTGCTGTTCGGAAAATACTCGGTCACGTCGCTGAAATTTAATACGATTCCTGTCCCTTCTACGAAAGTGATTGCACCGGTAGGTAAACTAACACAGCAGACTGTATGGCTAGATTTATAAACTGCGTCGGGCATCGTGGGAGGGGTTAGGTTGCCCCGTTTTGTTCTTACGCGGTTGGTCACATACACACACTCGTCATATCATGTGCATATATTTCAGTATTTTAAACGTTTGTGCATCGACTCCGTCTCTCTAAGACGTACGGCGTACAGTATACTGCTATGTATTCGAGCGATCCTCGGTCTCGTCGTCGTGAACTGAAGACGATGTTTTGGGGCTGCCCACATTCCAATCTAAGTAATTACGGTAACCCGACAGCGATCCCCCCCCCCCAACAGGTTAGGGGGTTGGCGTTTTATTTTCTGTTAAATCTAACCCAAGCTATGTCCGTAGGGTGCTTATACGAAATTGCCGTTCTACCAAGCATTTATCGGTAGGTCGTTGCGTATTCGCATTTGGTTATTAACGCATTAGCTTGTAGCGTTCGTTTGCGTGCATGTCTGCCCTCGTGCTCGTGCCGGTAAACGTTAAAAAGCTGGTGTGACGGTTGTGAAAGAGACGTAGTCGTTTACTTGTTGTATAATTAAACAAGTATAATATCCAGTAGAATTAATATGTCTGCTATATATTAAATTTCTTCATACTCAACGTCGATGTTTTTACTGTATGTGGTGACTGTACGTGTTTGTTAGACGACCGAGTCTCCTGTGTGTATGTATGACGTTATCATTGGTGTTATATAACAGTGTTAAACCGTTAAGGTGGGAAAGAATGTGACATAATAAGACAATCAGTACTCGCGTTAAACAGGTTAGTGTGTGTGTGTGTCTGCGTATTCCCTGCGTCGTGTTTTTTTTTTTAAATAATAAATATTACTATTATTGAAGGGAACGAAGTACCTTTTACTGGACGAACTTTTCGAAGTTTGTGTGGTACCTTGGCTTGTTCCGAGAACGAGAAGTAACGAGTGCAAAGGCTTTGTTGGTGCGAAAAGAAGCTGTGTATGCGTGTGCGTGCGTGCGTGTGCGTCGACAGAGTGGCGAACCAGTGTCATGTTCATACTTCTTAATAAAGCAATAGAGCTAGTTTATAGAAAGGCGACACCAAAATTGCTATTAAATTCGTCATTGCTACCTCAACTGATCATGAATTGATCGTGGCAACTCTGGCCAAACAGCTAAATTGTGCAACATTCGATCTTCTTTGTGCCGTTAAGAACGGTACACTCACCAGTGAATCGTATCTCTCGTCTGTGTTGCGCAGTGAATATCCTATAATGGCAATGCTATATAAGATTTGGTAGGTTGATTTTAATATTATTATATACATTATATTATAATATAAAGTGTAAACTTGTTAACGAGAAGTCATTTAGATGTAAGCCTTGTCGATGATAATACATTGTAGCCACTTAGTGTAAAAGTTTTGTGTATTGTAAATAAATTAGATATTGAACATACTGCATCGTGTCCTGTTGAAAGTTTGTTTTGATCGGTACGTGAAGGTGTGTGTGTGTGTGTGTGTGTGTGTCAATATAATACGAAATCGTCAATTCTGTTAAAATGACGATTGATGTTTTACGGCCACTTTTGTGCACTTGGTAGGCTAAATCAGTAAATGAGTCGAGCGACCTCCTAATGTAATGAAACAATGTCAAAGATGAAACGGGATTCTAACACGGCTGGTATGATCTGTTGCCCAACACGCTACCGCTGGACCACCGATGCTCTAATTCTGTTTAAACGTGGGAATTAAGTAGTCTTCGAGTCACTTGAACTGTTTTACACAGGATCACTTATTTCAGAATGTTGGCCTCACGAGGAGAGATTATTTCTACACAGCTGGATCCTAGTTCTCCGTGTAACTTGTTTAGATCAAGAGTTTGGTGAAAACGTAGTACTCGACAATTGCCAATTAGAACTGTAATTCGATGTAATTTATGCAAATTCGTCATTATTCAAATTTCGAGATAAAGAACTAACGCGTTTGGTATTTAATAATTGTTAAGAGAAAACTTTAGATAATATCAATTTATCTTGTAGGTGTGGAGAAGCATATTCTGATAAAACAGCCGAACTTTCCGGTACTGAGGGAGATGGTTTGAAAAAGTATCGTATCGCCTTCAAAGCACAAAGAAAAAAAGAAAAAAGAATCTGATCTCGTAATAACAGTAGAGACGAAACATCCCACAAACTATACTCTTGTTTTAAAATGGCAATGATAATTGGTTTCAAATGCAGAACGGAGCAAAAGGCTTCTTTTTTTATTATCAATTTGTATGTGTGTATATATACACCAATACACACAAAGTTAAAACAACTTGGCTAATTAATTGTCTGAACGCGTTTATATTAATTATCGAGATCATTCAACGTTGCTCGTTTTAATAAGCGAGAATTACGAATAGATGGTTATAAAAGTGATTTAATGACGTCTTATTTCGGTAGTGTCTTATGACGTCATGAACAAATTCTAAATCCCGAAGACAAAGTTTTGGGCGTCTCTCCGTCCAACACCGAGAAAATGTGCTGGGTCAAGATTTTCGAAATAGTTTACAACCGAAACCACGTTTCTTTTGTAGGATTGCGGAGTTTGGTAAAATATTTCTCCGCCATTTTATCAAAGAGGTTTAGCATTAAATGGTATTCTCGAAGCAGTATCGACGCATGTTAAACGCCATTGTAACACGAGATCGCTAAATTAAAGGTTTCCGTACCAATGAATCATTAATATTAAGTTAGAAAAGCCGAATTTGAAGCTAGTGAAAACTACGGAACCGAACGAAAGAGGTTCTCCTTTTTGAACCACGAAATAAAGGGTATTTGTTGTCAGTTACATCAGTGGAATCATTTCTCAGTAGGTACGTTCGCAAAATAGAGTGGTTATCAATACTAACTTTAGGGATTGGATACGCCATTTGTTAGGAAGTGAACACGGATCAAATCATACCTAAACACTTGCTCGGATGGATGGATGGATGAATGTTGTTTAACGACACATCGGCACAATTTAGGCCATTCAGTGTCTTAGAACTAGACACTTGCTCGGACACTGATGAAGTATAAACTGGATCACGTTCTTTTTAAATTATTAACAAGTCGTTCTTCTGACTGAGAATGGAGTCACATGGTTTGTTCCTCGTGTAAACAAGGTGGACTGTTCGTTTTGATGTGATCTGATGGTTTCACTCCCTATCTCTTTATAATGGTTCACATGAGAATAACAAAATCAGGTCTGCATTCTAGATATTTATTCCACATTGCAAAAATAAACGAAGGCAACAACAAAATAGAATGTTTCTTGATTCGCATCAGGGTGGGCGAAATCTCGCCTGAAATAGCAATTTTTTTATTGTAATGTTATCAAGTTAAGAAATCCAAGCAAATGGTAGTTTGTGGTGAAAGTTACAAGCGATTCTTTGGATCGGTGTAAACCCAAAATGTTACATAAATTGTTTGTGGTAGAAATGCAACTTGCAAAACACAATCACGAGCGACTAGTCTCGGGAAATAAAAATCACTATTTATAACCGCCATAATCTTAAGTGTACTGGCTAATGAAGAATTGGTTTAAACGTAACTAACCTTGTGTTTCCCGCGCCAGCCAGTCAGTAAAGTGAGGTATGTTGACGTAAACACCTGGACGATCGGCTAAGGCACAATAGTCGCCCCAGCTCGTGACACCATATAGGTAATAAGTACCGGCGATATTACATACTAATGGCCCGCCACTATCACCCTGAAACAACCGAACGAAGTTTGAGTGAAATGCCTGAAATCAACGAAAACTCGTTAATTTGTCGAGTGGGCGTTCTCAAGACTGACCCAAAAGAATTGGTAAATTGCTTGTCCACAAGTAAGATCGTGTACGTACGTTGCACGAATCCTTCCCGCCTTCTGGATATCCGGCACAAATCATGCTCGGTTTGATCTGGTTCGGATAGGATATATTGCACAAATGTTGGCCAACTATCGGTACACGGACTTGTCGCAGGACAGTTGCAGATAGGCCGTTGACTGTCAACAAGGGGGTGGAATTATTTCAGTATGCAAGTAGTCCATTTCATTTCACTTCTATTTAAAGAAATACTTAGATACGTATTATAAAATTGACCGAGGTGCATCTCAGTTAGTGGAATTTCAGACGAGTGCGTCAGTGATCCGGAATAAAAACATCGTAGACCTTACCTTTTGTAACACCCCATCCAGTGGTAACGCACAAGACATTGTGTAGAGCGACATCGGGAGGAATACACGCTGGTTGTATAACAGAATTAAAGTCGACGGATTCTATCAATTCGAGCAATGATATGTCGTTGTTCGTGGGATCTTCGTGAACGATGGCTCGCTTTATCAAGATTGTAATTTCCGTCCCTTCTTCGACACGCAAATCATGATCGCCGAGTACCACGACACAATCCTGGATGTTTACCTCCTTCCTAAAGTAAGATTGGTTTATACCTTATTCCTATCAAAGCTAACGTTGTATTCTAATAATAATAATAAAGATTGAATAAATTGCCCTTATTATCAGGCCCCATTCAGATGGGTTTTACAATAACACCAAAATAAAACAAGAACCCTACAATGAAGGTATTGCATCGCACAAAAGTACAGTTGCCGATAAACATGTAATTTATTCGGTTTTCTTATTTGGTCACATTATAACCATACAATTTAAGACCAGCCAATCGGCAAAGTTCTGACATACACTGAAGGAAGGAAGGCGTTGTTTTTACCTGTCATTCAATATACAGTGCGATGCCGTTATCACCCAGCGAGATCCGACCAGAATAGCACCACATATATGTCGGTTGTTCCTACTCAAGTTTACTTGCCACGGCCAGGAATTTGGAACTGCTTCAACACCTCCGACGATACGCGGAAACACCGGAGAAACTTTAGGTATTCCACAATGATCTGGAGAAACAATACCAAAAGGAGATAGATGACTTCGGGCTCCCAATACTATATTTACCTGCAACCAGTTCTTAGTGAAATGATGAACATGAAATTATTCTAATTGGGCCGAGCGTCATCCAAAAAGTAACAGATAGACCGGCCGGAGTGCTGGACGTATGTCCCCAACCCGGCTGTAGTGTAGATCATGGCGCCAACGCTACAAGATTACCAATATACGTTAATGCAATAGGAGCTTAAATATATCGCCGGTTGGCGAGAGAGAGAGAGATGCTACGGCAATTGGAAATAAGCATCTGGTCGAGATGATACTCGTGGTACTTACGGGACTGCTCTGGTAGTGCTGGCTGAGGATCTACCTTATGGCTCGTGTAGGTGATCGAGAACCCACGATCTGTGAAAGAGCCATCGGATGTGAACACCACGTATAGGACGTTTCTGGTACTGACGTAATCGGAGTCTGGCAAACCATTGCAGAACACTGCCTCTGGTGAACTGGATATATCCCGGCTGTCGTAAATCTTCACTACATCAAACGTGCATGTTT
Organism: Paralvinella palmiformis; assembly: GCA_025642065.1. Lineage (NCBI taxonomy): Eukaryota > Metazoa > Annelida > Polychaeta > Terebellida > Alvinellidae > Paralvinella > Paralvinella palmiformis. The sequence continues at coordinate 809,932 of JAODUP010000156.1, forward strand.
CCGAGCGCTCAGTTTCCAAAACGTCAAAATGAAGTACGATTATCTGAGACAAAAATGGCGAGAAAAATTTGCAAAGATAACGTCGCGGCAACACTTCGTATCATGATGGGTAGACTAAATGGATGAATCAAGTTTTAACGGGTAACAATGCGAAACTTTCTGATGATGATTTGAGCACGCGGTAGAGGTCTGGCAAATCACGATTATATTTAGTTCACGGAGACCCTGTGATCAGATACAATAAATAAATGGATAACTACGACGAGAGCCGATTGGCTATAGCGAGCCAATCAGCATAATTTATTCACCAATCACAACAATTTTAACCATAGGTGTTCAAAAATCACTCGCTAAATTTAAACCATAGGTGTAGCATAAACTACAACTATAGAGTCGTAGGCGTCACCCCAGATGATGATAATGATCGATGTTTTACGGCCACTTTTGTGCACAAGGTAGGATAAATGGGCCGAGCGACTTCCGAAGGTAATGAGACGAAGTGAAAGACGAAACAACCTTCAGATATGCCCACGCCGGGATTCGAACACGGGTGGTAGTGATCTGTGGTCCAGCACGCTACCACTAGACCACGGAGGCGCCCCAGAATTCTAACGGCATCGAAGCAGTCGTTCATATTTTGTTTCGGTTGATTATTTCGTTATTGATATTTCGATTGAGAGAAACATATTTCATCTCCGAAATAGTATTTAGATCAAAAGCCAATCCGCTTCGCCCTGAAGCTGTCCAACATACCGCCACACCAAGGGTTCAACCAAACGACCTTGCGGGGATACAGACGCTGTCGCCGTCACTAACCTGATCCTCCTCTACCATTATTCTCCACGCACATGCAGCATTATTGGGGTACTCTTTATTGAGGAAATATCCAGGCGAGAAAATATTACCAGATGGCTTGCTCAACAAAACTGGAATGGTCACTCCGAAGCATTCGTCGACGGTCTGAGTAGGCAGCTGGTCGTCTGAAAACGAGATGCGCATCACTGCCCGTTAGCCTAGACGAATATCTAGGAGACTTACCTCAATAAGGATGCACGCAATACGATTGCTAGTGGTTAATTGAATTGAACGCATTCATATATTGCCTTGAGTGTTTTCCTGGATCCACTCAGTAAATAGGTTAACCGACGTGAAGGCTGCAGCCGAGAAACTCTGGCAATAAACGGCCTCGCTCATTATACCATATTGTCGCCAAACGCCGCCATGCTGACACACCAGTGGTGCACCTACATCAATCTGGAAAACAGTTGCACCAAATCCCTTTGGTTTTGGTCATTTGCAATACGGAAATCCAGCAGTTTTCGGTCGATTGATCGCACAACGGCGACGGTTACTTACGAACAGAGGATCCCCCTCTTGAGAAACCACGGTTGCTACAGTCAAATCGTCCCGTACACTAATCGAATTGCGGGGATCTGAACAATCTTGTCTGGCGTTGAGGGTAACTAGGCGGAGTTCCTTCATCAAGTTCTCAAACGATGACGCCCCTGTTAAAGAACGAATGTTTTATACATTTGCGATTTCAGATAACGGCTCTGTTTAGAGGCGCCAGTGATCAAGGCTTACCGTTGTTCAACTGCCATCCAGTGTAGGTGCACAGGAAATCTTCCATGATGGGAATATCGGCCAAACACACTGGAGTTTCAAGTATACCATATTCGATCTAAATCGGAGAAAAAACTAGAGTTGTAGTACTAGTCGTTAGGTTGTCGGTGAAAAGTGGTCCTAGCATATCGCATATCGTTACAAAAATGGCGCCCGTGAAAGGCCGATGTCGCAAGAGGAAGAGTATGATCGAAAATACATCAATTATGAGTATCTTTGGAACTGACTGTACTCGACGAAGTCTCGTGCAGTTGTGGGAATTGGATTAATCGTTTTCGTACTCACGTAGGAAGTCAACTTGACCAGTGCGATATCGTCTTCCAGAGTAATCGGATTAAACAGGGGATGGACAATGACGCTGTCCACTCTGTATCTGGAGGCGCCCTCTATGGGATTTTGTAGGTCGTATTGTCTTGTGGCAACCGACAAATCGGTTGTCAGCGTTTCGTATCTGAGGGAGAAAGTAACAAAAATTGTTCATCACCAACATGTGTAAATAAAACGACGAAGTGTTCAGTCGATATTTGTTTACAAAAGAGACAGGAAGTGGACGAGAGAGACATTGGACGAGATCGAGCGAGAAATTGGCAGACAAAATTCAATGAATGCAGGTCGTGGACACTGGGATGTTTAATCGTTCAATAAAGCGATCGTATCATCCAAGTCATAGTATAACGTATCCATCAGATTCCGAAGGTGCCAACTCTGTCATCGGATCTGATAGATAGCGGAACTTACACACAGTGAGCTGCCGTCAAAATCCACCTGGGTGTTATTATGGTACCACTGCACAGATGGAACGAGTCCGATTCGCCGCTGCTGATGCTGACCTGCCACGACCACGAGTAAGGAATGGCTGGAGTTCCACTGAAGGGATTGGGGCGTGGCGAGATGACGGGAACACCGCAAGTAGCTGTACGACAGATTGATTTGGATTTATTCAAACACCCTCACTCCCCAAGATACACTTGGAGTAATAAATGTATCGGAGGTTAATAGATAATATAAAAAAAATTATTGTTCTACAAGCATATATATATATATATATATATATATATATGCATGCATTACCTGCACAACACTATTTTAATTAATAAAAACGAGAACACGCGATTCTCCTAGAGAAAGTCATAATGTCTTAAATCATGCGGTTTTAGTTACTCCCTTAACTATGCTACGAGTGTAGATTTATTGATTGGTTACCGGCATGCATTTGACTGGGTTGCTCGATGGAAACATCGGGGTCAGTTGATGGCTGCTCACTCATGGTCAATGGTGACCAACTGAGCTCAAAGCCGGTCCCAGTCACCATGTAGTCGCTTCTAAACCGAATAGTCACACTGGATACGAAGGAGATTGGTGAAGGAAGGGACTCGCCACACAGCGTGATTGCATCGTCACCCTCCAGTGGAACGAGTTCCAGGCTATCGCAGTCGCAGCTCGGATTGCACTGTTCCACATCCAACTTCTTCAGTTCTATGTAACTCTTAACAGTTACGAAGGAAGATAAGGGAAAATACATTAGGCAAAGGTAAGGAATTATCAAAAGGCGAATATACAATCTTTGCTTTGCGAAAAAGGAACTAACGTCATTGACCTACCTCTCCCGACGTCCGGATTGTCCACACACAATTGGCAAGATCGTCGTAATTGTCCGAGAATCTTGGATAGGACAAATTTCCAGTGTCCGACGTGATCGTATCGCCGCATTCTGTATTGGTATTATCCCCCATAGCCATCCACCTTGCCTGGAAGGCAGCATTTGTACCGAACTCATCTCCGGTGAATACCACTTTCAGAGTGTGACCACCTGAAGTAATAATCGGGCCGTCTTCGGAGTCTTCACATATCGAGCGAACCAGGTGTTCGATATCGTGACTGGCAGGATCATAGACTTCAATCGTGTCGCAGCTACATAACCCTGAACAGTCGACCAAATCGATATTCAAGAATTCCAGTTGAACAAGCTGCAAGGGCAAAAACGTTTGAAAGTCGTACGGGAACTTCTGTGCCCACATTAGCCTAGACGGGGTTAGCGACAAATTTATAAAATACCCTTCGGGCATAGCTCAGCCGGGATTTGAACCTGGTGACTAGAAGTCTGCACAGCCGCGCTACGAGTTCGTACCACGTCGGTAGAGCTATCGACAGCAAACTCATTATTGGACAAGCGATCAGTGAAAAAGTTTACCTTTATCGACAGACTCCGGTCAACACTTACCGACGTAGGAGCTTCTAGAATCCAAGTACATTGGGACGAAGCTGGATAACCTGGCATCGGGAATTGGAGAGATGTGAAGCTTCCCGTCTCATTTCCATATAGAACTCCTCCGCAGACGCTGTTGCTATACTCATACCCGTCGTACAGCTCCACTTCGTCGTCCCAGTACCAATAAATATCAAAGCCGCGCCCTCGGACTGTCAAGTCGGCAGAGAATTTGATACGGAATCGCTTTCCGGACAAGACCAACCTCCGTGGATTCCTTTGGCCACAGAACGTGTAGATTGGCGATACGTCACTCTCTTCAAATATCTCCAATTTGTCGCACGTACAATCTCGACAAAACTCGATATCGAATACTTCGAATTCCAGAGCCAACGACCGCTGTAAAACGCAGAACAAAATTACAAAAGTGAAAGTCGAAACGCCCTTTGAAATATCCCGAACGGGTTTGAAACCAGATGCCAGAGGAATGCGGCCAACCGTCTTTATCTAATAATTAGGTGATATATTCATCAGCAGCACTTGGCCGAGAGAGGCTCCTAGGAATGAGAAGATCAGGCCAAAACTAATTAGTACAGGATGAAACATCCCACAAATAGGATTACCACTGCATTGGAACACGCTACCCTCTGGCTACACACCGTAAGTGTGCGTCATTTACGTACTTACCCCGGGTCCATTCTCGAGTACCCATTCGTCGCGTGAGCCATCATCGTAGTAAAATCCTTCAGGAAATCCAGGAGACATTATCTCGCCGAAAGTATATCCCATGTCTCGTCGAGCAACGGATGCTGTGTCTACGGCCTGCCAGTCCAATTGGAACCCGCCCGAAGTTCCGTGGTCATCGGATAGGAACTGTACGATTACAATTGATCCTTTCGAAGTGTAGAGTCCAGGTAGTTGACGTCCACACAATACGGCCATTGGGTTAGAGGACAAACCGTCGATGAGTACCACCTCATCGCAGCTACATTCATCGCAACGATCGATGCTCAAGTAAGTAAAGTTCAACTTGATTACCTGGAAATAAATAGAACGGATTGTATGCAATTACCTCGATATTATGATTCTTAACGATTCTAGCCGATTACCCCTTGGGTTAATATCCCACAAATACGGGTACAAGGAGGATTAAAACCCAGAAATCTTTTTTTGGGTGTGTACAAGGTTTCCAATGAATGTTTTGCCATCATCAGTTGCGAATGATGCTTAAAAATTTCCAAGGGACAGGTCTCCGAATCACCTTAAAGATGTCCGCAGACTGAGTTTTACGAGTACCAAATGTGCAAAACAAGTAAGTTTTATTTAATTGTTACTATCTTTACACAATTCAGCGAGGGCAAGTAAATAACTCAAACTGTCAGTCTGGAGCCAGAGCTAAATATCTGTGACGAAATTATGAACAATTAGGCGAACGTTTAGAGAAATATCCCACAAGCCCAGATAGAAATAGGATTCCAACCCGGATTTGGGAGGTTTTAGCTCGCTTCTATACTTGTGTCGGCTTTCGTCAATACGCATACCCAATGTTGACCGAAACAAGGACAAATAAACGATGTATTGCCATACCCGTTCAATGATATTGAATTAGATTATATTTAATTATGAAGAAAGCTTTAGATCCTGAATGCCAACATCCTGTGTGATATTGCGACAACCGGATAGAGACGGATTAATTTATGGGGACTTCACACTTATTTTCATCAAATAATAGTTAGATAAATTGCGCCTCTAATTTTTAATATTTCTGAACGTCATTAATAATCCGATTTGCAAAAGTAAACCATTGTACTGTATTTCAGCAACTGCATGAATATTTCATGTTGCGTTTCAATCAACCAAGTTCCACGTTTTTAGCCCAATTTCCATTGGATATAACTAAACAACGCTCCACTTTGAGTAACTTACATTTCCTTCCGGTAATCGTATGGTCCAATTACATCTCTCGTTGTTCGAATACATCAAATGCGATATCGTTCCAATTGGTGCAGTCAACTGGCCTCCACAGGTTTCTGGCGAACGACAGAGGAAAAGATCATTAATTGTTGTTGTTGTTTGTTTTTTTTGGGGGGGGGGGAACAGGCCACACGAACATCAACTGAGTTTTGGAGTAATTTGATGAATCGTCCGAAAGAGCTTACCATGTCGATGGTTCTCACGGCCTGTTGAACTTACATCTGCCTTCTGCAAGTCCTGGAGAACAAAAGTGAATGGTTTTCGCTGTTCAAGTATTTACATGTCGACTATTGGGTGCTTACGACTGGCACAGTACCGCCAGCAGTTTTATGGAAAAAGCAACCAATTCAACAGATTCTACGAGTTAACACAACCTAAAAATATACTCTTTTTCCATACCACAATTACACACTGCCATTCATCAAACACAACATCGATGGAACTAATAATACAAACTCCAACAGCAACATATCTGAAATATTAATGCCTTCCGAATTCCACAGGTTTGGGCACGATACACATAGATATATATATAAGCCCATGCACGCAACGTGGACCAGCAGGGTGCGGATTTGGGTCAATAAATATGCACATACAAACCGATAAAATCTAAACAAAAGCTATGATCTACATTGAACAATGAATGCCAAAACTCGAATAAACATCCAGATCTAAATCTAAAAAACATCCCCAAAACGTACATGCAAAAGTATGAAAATAATTTTTAGCAAGAGGCAGAATACTTAAACCAAATCCAATCTGGCAGAACTGTTAGTAGACATGTAGTAATAATTATGACCATTCGGTTGTTTTTAAGTTTGTTTAAATAGAACATAGATTAAATAGAATGCATTTATAGTGCACTTAAAATTCAATTTGTTCTTCTCGTTTAGAAAAATAGAAACACAATTTACCTTTAGGGGAATCCAGTCCGTGCGATCCGCATGTTTGGGTAGGCTGAAAAAGATGTAATTTGTTATACATTTAAAGTTGTATAGAAATGCTGTTAATCTCCCTCCCATATATATATATATATATATATATATATATACACACACACACACACACACGTTTGACTTTAGTGTTTAATCAACGCAATCTTTAGGTCTAATTGTTAGCGCGTTGGATCACAGCTAACTACCACCCGAGTTCGAATCTCGGCGTGGGCATATCTGAAGGGCGTTTCACCTTTGACTTCGCTCCTTTACCTTTGGAGATCGCTCGGCCCATTTAGCCCACCTTGGGCACAAAAGTGGGCGTAAAACACCAATGATGATGATGATGATGATGATGATGACCATCATCAATCATCACCATATTAAACAAGGTCAGAGACGTCCAAATGGGTTAACTTGATCCTATTTACTTTTCCGAGCCTATTTCTTCCCATGTCCCCAACAAACCAAATTTAATTAGTTGTAATTACACTCAAATAAGAGTCGAGTGTTGCTCCTTCGAGAAGAGACACCTACGACTTACCTAGAAGGGCGTTTACGACTCGACTTCCCGGCCAATGGACTAGACAGTGCCAGTATAAACAATAACCGAAAGACGAAGACAAAGCAGACAGTCTTCATTGTCTGAAAATCAACGATCATTACTAACGCTGAGCCAGTGCTTCAAAGAAATAATTAAATGCGAATATTTGATGCGTCATGCCAAGCCGCCGAAGAGTAGCTAGGGCAGAAGAAAATACCCACCAAAAATGATCAGAGACAATTACAAAATGCATTTCTTCAAAACACAACCTGAAGTTATTCCCTCAAAGCGTTTGTTGCAATGTTCACGATTTAATGATAATTATATAACAAAATGTTACCAAGTTTAATATAAATGTTATCTGACCAGTTAGTGACTATATTCCACCTGTACATTGTACACATACCTGTAACGTCCTACCGGCAACGCTATCTCTCCTTGGCCAAGAAAGCGCCGATCTCCTGCGGATTACCTGTTTATATACGGAGTCCGATACCAACGCGTACACCAAGACTACCGTCCAGAAGAATAATAACACCATAATAACACCGCGTACACCCAACAGAACTTTGTCACCATAATCAGTCACGTACAATGACTTTTGCTCAATCATTCGCACTACTCCCACGATGTAGTTGTAAAGGAAGCACGCTGCAAACGTTCAAGTTTAAAGATGTTGCCCATCCGTGTGGGATGTGTCATTCACCAATAACAGGCATCAATTTGACCATCTCATTTCTATTTGGAATAGATGTATATTCTTAGTGAGACTAGTGACGGGGTTAAACAAACCCATCATCACTCAATCGTTCAAAATTATATACCAGATTTTTCACGCTTTATGTTGTGTACGCAATATTATACTCCCGACGAATTAATCTGCGCGTGGATCAACCATCTTTTAGCGATTTTATAAGACAGTTGGATTATTAAGGCAGGCAATTATCAAAGTCGCTTTTACTTTAGGCAAAATACATCGAATACGTGTATTCAAACCCAGTCAGACTATGTCAGAAGGGTGTTTCATCTTTCATTTCGCCTCATTATCGTTGGAGATCGGTCGACCTATTTTGTCAACCATGCGCACAAAGGTGGCCTCATAAGATCAATAATAACTTAAACCTTAGGTAGACTATAGGTACGTTATATAATGTGTCTCTATAATTGGCTATACTGTAAGGAAATAAAATGATCAAGCCATTTATTTTAATGGATGAAACAGCCAAAAAACACCGGGATTTGACGACACCACGGCCGAAATGAGAGAGCTTTTAAAAGTCAAACTAACTACTGTTGACATTGTCCCCGGGTGATAGGTACATCAGTATATGTACAACTTAATACAACAGTCTGGGGGGGGATGTCTGACAGCTTGAAGTTTCTGTTTTTGAAAGTTTGCGTTTCTAACGTTTAGACTCATAAATGCCAAAATAGAGTAGACCCTATGTAGCTATACGTGTAGAGATCTTAACAAATGGAACTACGACAAACCGATGACGTAAGGCGGCACCACAAAACTTGTTGTTAATCCAATAGCCGAATGTTTAGAAGCTTCCTATATTATCGTTCCCGCATTGGATTAGGCTAAACGGGCCGAGCGACCTCCAAAGGTAATGAAACGAAGTGAAAGATGAAACAGCCTTCAGATGTGCCCACGCCGAGATTCAAACACGGGTGGTAGTAATCTGTGGTCCAACACGCTACCGCTAGACCACGGAGGCGCCCCGCGCATTGGATTGGATTGGATTGGAAAGTGCCGACATCCCAGTATGTTCAAACAGTTTATGGTTGTCATCTGATTATTAGAGGGAACCATTCAAGACAGAATAATATATATATATATATATATATATATATATATGACTAAGGTATTCGATCTTTTGGCCAGATTCGCTGTTTTGAAATGTAAAACTTCGTTACGAAAGGTTAACCCGACAGAATCCGTGCATTTGTGAATTATGTTTTTTTTCTTCAGAATTGAATGGGGTATGTCTTCGGGAGGGAGGGATCTGTATTCTTACAAAAGATCCGTTACCTTACACTAGGTTAGTAAAAAAAAATTCGGTAAGACGCCGAGAGAGACACATCCAAACAGCCTGTCCTCTCGGAAGTCTACAAACACACGATATCGGATACAGATCTCGATACTAAAATTTTGATGTCATTGCCAGTATCCGATATGTTGGCGACACGCTTCTGGGGTATTTGTTTTTTTGGGGGGGCCTGGTATTGTCAAATCATTCGGAACACCCTGATTCCGGAACATATTTTGTACATGTATCAGATTATGATGATGATGATGATGATGATGATTGATGTTTTACGGCTTCGAAGAGAAGTCAAAGATGAAACGCCCTTCAGATATGCCCACGCCGAGATTCGAACTCGGGTGGTAGTAATCTGTGATCCAATGTGCTACCAGTTAGACCACGGGGGCGCCCCAGGTTCAACATATCAGATGGGAGACGTGACCCGCAATGACGATCTGCAATGACGTGGGTTTTTTCATCAACATTCGTTTTATAGGGGGTCAATTATATTCTCCGGATTTCTGATTCGCAATATTGGAGCCAGGTCCCATTCCGGAACGTCGACGAGATGGACAGGATCAGCGCGCTAAAAGATATTTCCAGCTGTTGTATTTGAGTGATATCCACATCCAAGACTGGGTCCGTATCCGGACTAAATTCAGCATTACTCATACGTAAGGTGATCGAGTACATGTTTGTAATAGGGGTGCCGCGTTGTCATCAATCATAATGTTCAATTGGGAAGGTTTCTTTTCGTATCATCCACCATTTGTGCTTTTAATATTCGACGCCTTCACAGTTCACCATGACAGGTATCTCGTTCACGCACGCACACACACATACATATACACAGAGAGAGAGAGAGAGAGAGAGAAACTTCTTCGGCTTCAGCACTGCCTTATAATATTGATTTATAAATTTCAGTCAAATAATTTGACAGCCGTGAAAGGAAGCATTGTGATCAACTACCACATGGACCATCTTTAACCCTGAATGGAAGGATGGGTGAATGGATGAATTCCTTTTCATTACTCGTCGAGATTTTTTTAAGAAACAATTACCGAAGTTGGACAATTTCAATAGACGGTGTATGAAACCAAAGGAAAAAGGTCGGCTAAATTCTGTCGCGACTTCATGCCAAACATCGAACATTCACGGGTTAATTAAACTGGTCGATTAAACCTTAATTTTAGTAGGTATTTAAGTTATTATGGCATAATTCGGACAACAAAAGAATTTTTTTTTTACTATTCACCAAACATTATTTGTTTTGTGCGTACATGTGTACACGCATATGTACACGCATATCTCCACGTTTACGCACATTTGTACACGTGTACACGCACATGTATAGTTGTACACGCATATGTACACGTTTACATACATATTGAAATTTCTACTTTATTGGATCACTGAGCATCTCACGGGATTCATCGGGAGTATAATATTGCGTAGACTAATAATATAGTGTGCGCGCGTGGTGTGTGTGTGTGTGTGTGTGTGTGTGTGTGTGTGTTATAAAGATAGTTAAGGGGCGCTAGCACAGGTTTTATGCTGTTATTCAAACAACAATTATAACTCAAAACTGTTTAAAAATATATTTAATTACATGCATAATTTAATTACCATAATAATTAGAAAAAAAGGGAAAGGAAAACCAAATTACTAAACTAATCCAGAAACACTATACAGTAAAATTAGTACATACAGCCTTCATCTAGACACGCACACACACACACACACACACACACACACACACAATATATATATATATATATATATATATATATGTGTGTATGGACATAGACGTCATATGACCCCTGATAACAGATGATAATATATTATATCTAAACAGATCAAAGTGAGATACCAAGTCTCGTATTTATTATTACGGCGACGAAGGAATAAAATGACATTTATCAAATAACAAAACAAGGAACATCGTCACGATAAGACGGGAGACCAGTAATAATTACTCCCCCTCTCTATTCACTTATGCGGTGTCAGGTGGTAGCAAGGTGAGCACCAACGGTCACAGTCTGAAAAATGGAAACCAAATGACTCGAACGTTCTGAAGATTCAAACCAGTCGATGTGAATGAAGGTGGAACCTTCCACCGGGATAGCTGTTCGGTGATTAACTTGCTAGTTACATCAGCAGATCCCGACTTATTAGGTGGCCGTCCAGTGAGTGACGTGTACACTAACTAAGGTGAATCAGTAGGGAGATTCATTTAGTTCAAATCTTAGGAGACCGCCTAGAAATCTGTCTGGATCCATCGGAAACCGGGCACCTTCTTGGATGAGAGGTTATGCGAATGGACGGTAATAAAATTAATGTTCGGCCGTAATACTGCCGCTATGGAATAAATACCTGTTTCAAAGAAGGGAAACTTGAAATGTCGTGATGATCACTCTATTCAGTTATAGTAAAAGACAATGAATCCTTCCAGAACATTCGGGATCATACAATCTGCCTTTCTACGCGCCTGCTGCCAATAATACACGTGCATTATTTTCGCTCTTGTCGTCTGGATTTGTCACTGTCACATAGAAAACATTTAACAACATGTCTTTCTAACGATGTCAGGCAATGTGGAGACTGTGAATGTGGAGGTGGAGACTGTGAATGTGGACTAGAATGTAAGTAAGTATAATATATTCGTTTAAAGGTGTTACCGCTCCAGATGACGTATATCTGTAAGTCGGTTAATTTTCGGGTTTGGCGTTACCGTAATAAATAAAGTTGTTACCAGCTTCGCGACTTGGAATGTTACATCTCTCAAATCGAACCAATTTTAAGTAGTAGTAGTAGTAGTAGTAGTAGTAGTGGTGGTGGTGGTTTAGTTTCGAAAGTGTATCAATAATTTCTATGTACAAATATGTAGCTACAAAACATCCATTCCAAATACACTTTCGCGGGTTACCCTTAAAGCCATGACCTGTGACCTAATTACTTATTAACTCTCTCTCTCTCACTCACTCTCTGTCTGTCTCTCTCTCTCTCTCTCTCTCTCTCACACACACACACACACACACACACACACACACACACATACATATATATATATATATATATATATATATAATACTATTTTCCTGTAGTAACAGGTAATGGCAGCCTCGTGACCAAAAAATAAAAACAAAGAAACAAAAAGATAGAATGATGATATGATATTTGCAGCTTATACGGGGAAACAATTACTTTATGGTAGGACATTCATATTGGTAAATGTTAGCATTTTCTTTGCATAGGGACTAGAATTGTTCGTGTTTTTCCAAGTACATACGGGGCAGCGTGTTGGACCACAGATCACTACCACTCGTGTTCGAATCTTGGCGTGGGCATATCTGAAGGTTGTTTCATTTTTAGCCTCGCTTCATTACCTTTGGAGGTCGCTTGGGCCATTTAGCCTACCAAATGCACAAAAGTGGCCATAGAAATCAATCATCAATCAATCATCAATCAATCCTAGTACATGCGCATTTTTAATCTGAACAATTTTTATCTGTGAGTGTTGTTTTTTGGGGGTTTTTTTTGATGTAGCAATTATTATTTCCGCATCAAAATTCATTCATCCATTCCCACAGTCCTCTGTAAAGGAAGCTCCTCCCGACTAATTCAGTCTGAAATTTTTAGGTAGCTTTGAGTCATTTCTGTGTCTCGTGTTGAGACCATGTCCTCAGTATGACAATCAAACTAGCCAAATTCAGTTGAGAAACTACTTCGATGTACATAGACAAACATGATGTAATTTATCTGAAGGTCAATTAGATATCTGAATTTAAGTTCGTTTACCATCCTAAACAATGGCGATGCACGTTCATTACATACCCAACGTGCCATCGTTCTGACTGCCTTTTTCTGCAGAACCTCTAGCTTATAAAGATATTTTTTGTGCGAATTTCCCCACACTGTATAACGAGTACAGTTGGATTAAGGTGTAGTATAGTATATTTAGATGATCTTTTGACTAGGTGTACTTAGCTGCGTTCATAGCATATAATTCACTTGGTGCCCTTTCCACAGCTAGATGCTCGTCTATACAAAGCCCAAGAAACATTGTGCTTTGAACTCTTTCTAGTTCTTCATCAGTAAGGGTCAGATCGAGCATCTTCTGTTCATGACTTTGCTGTTCTTCTATTAGCACATATTTTGTCTTCGATGCATCGAAATATAGTTGGTTCGCTCTGAACCAGCTGCGTTGACCAAGATCTTGGTTCGCTTGTGTTGGCAGCTGATGTACGTTCATATCAATGCAATACACTGTCTTGCTATGGGTTATTACATTTGGGATGTCATTTGAGTAGATGATAAATAGCAATTGATCCAGGACACTGCAACAGTTCTAACGGGCCCCCAGATAGGGCTCTTCGATAGCGTAATAGTTAGAGCGCAGCGTTGTAAACGTCAAGGTCATGGTTCGAAACCGACTAATGCCTGTGTTTGTGGGATACTTCACCAAGACCAACGCCACGGTTAAGCAGGCCACTCATTCACTCCACCAACACGCATACAATATTTATGTATACACTATTGCAATATATGCCGCGAACTTCGTGGGGTTGACCAATTCGTTGTTTCGTTTAGTCATTAAAAGTCAGTAAACGGACGAACAAAATCAACACACACACACACACACACACACACACACACACACACACACATACATTGGTCAGAAATGCATCGACAAAAGCAGATCGTAGATGAATCAGTCCCGATATGTTTGGTTGGTTATAAAGATCCGGGAACTGAGTAGTATTGTAGAACACTTAACCTATTCCATGATACGTTCAATTTTCAGCTACTCCATCACTGCGCGTAAAAACCGGTGCAACGCTCTTTCGTGGACTAGATGTATTGGCATATAACCTACTTGTTGCCGCTTTCTGGTTCGATGTATGCTTTGGGAGCTGTAAAATGGAGAAAACAAAACGAAGACCATAGGTACGAGTCCTAATAGGGTGTAGCGTTAAAACATTTTCCAAAAAGATTTATTTTGTATTGACTATATATACTATCATTACGATAATAATATTTTAATGCTGTTTTATCAGTAATAACAATAAAAATAATAATAAGTCGATTTATGTAAATAAGTTCGCCTCAGTTCAGAAACACATTTTCGGTCACATGTTGGGAACGACAGCTAGAACACCTTTTGCTTCTTCTTCTCTCTCCCTCTCTCTCTCTCTATCTCTCTCTCTCTTCTGGATTCATGCATTTTTATGGCATAAATAAATCTGTAAAGGCAACTAATTTAATCCAGAAGCTAGGTCATACTACGATCGAGGTTGAAGAAGATGGAGCACAAGAGTCGTAAATCGCACGTGAGTGAGTGATAGTGAATTGTTTAACCTTGGCGCTGGTTACAATAAAATGTTCAAAACAGAAAGTTACACGTTCGGAACCATTATCAGTAAATGCCTCTTTTGGCGTGCAATAAATTAAAAATACAATCTCTACCGAAGAGAACTTATTTGAAAAATGGCAGTCGCTAACCTTATTCTGGAAATATATATATTCCCATTTGGTCCTTGTGCAGATTATATCTTGTCAAGGATGTTTCTTCTTGTTTGTTTGTTTGTTTGTTTAATAAAGTTTCTCTACCTATTAATTATCTCTCTCTCTCTCTCTCTCTCTCTCTCTCTTATATATATATATATATATATATATATATATATATATATATATGTATGTATATATATATATATATATATATATATATATATTGTCCTTGTACAGTTATTACAATCACGTTTCAGTTTACAAATTACGGATGCCCCCGTATGGTTCTAGGCCGGGATTCGAATGAAATCAAGTTACCTGTATTTGTGGGATGACCCTGTTGAGAGTCGGCTTTCGACCATGAGATCCAGGTGTAACCAGCGCCAAGGTTAAACAATTCACTATCACTCACTCACGTGCGATTTACGACTCTTGTGCTCCATCTTCTTCAACCTCGATCGTAGTATGACCTAGCTTCTGGATTAAATTAGTTGCCTTTACAGATTTATTTATGCCATAAAAATGCATGAATCCAGAAGAGAGAGAGAGAGGGAGAGAGAAGAAGAAGCAAAAGGTGTTCGAAAATGTGTTTCTGAACTGAGGCGAACTTATTTACATAAATCGACTTATTATTATTATTATTGTTATTACTGATAAAACAGCATTAAAATATTATTATCGTAATGATAGTATATATAGTCAATACAAAAATAAATCTTTTTGGAAAATGTTTTAACGCTACACCCTATTAGGACTCGTACCTATTACTGTTTCAAAAACGTTTGGCGTATGAAGACACACACGGGCGCGCAAAAAGTTTAAATTGATTTCTATTACTTTTTGTATAAAAATATTTTCAAACTGTTTCAAACTATTTATGTCCAATTAAAAAAATAAAGCCACTGTCAGCAACTCTAACCACGCATAATTGAGAATGGAACTAATGAAGATTGTATCTGCAACTGTTACAGCTAAAACTGCATATAGCAATGGTGTAAATATTTAAAATCTATGACAAATTATTGAAAATTACAGTAAATGATTGTAAATGACACTTGATCGGCCCTAATCACTCAGCTTTAGTTTACTAATTATAACCTCGAATGATAATTGACAACGTCTATTCACCACATGAAAACCTGAAATACGGTTAATCGTATTCAAATTGTTGATGTGGGTGAGTTCTAAATCCTGGCCACTCTACTCGTAAAACACTCCAACAGTATCTGGAAACGTATCTTCGGTGTATTTATTTACACGGTTTGGCATACTGCCCAAACTGGGGTTTTGTTTTTGTTGTTGCTCTGAACTTAGAACACCGATGACCAGCTTTGATAATAATGAAGCCGCTAGGTGGCAGCATTTATCTTCTCTAAATGTTTATGTTGTTTAATATTTGACAGAATATGGAGACTCTAGCACATCAGTGGACTGTAGACGGTGTTATGAGTGACTTAGATGATATCGTAGAACTTATATTAAATTTGTTGCCCATGATAAGCCTACATCAGTGTGCAAGGTAGTTATTACGATAATCATGCGGGCGATAATAGCACCATATTAGCAGAGAGCTTAAATATAGTGAGGCGTTACTCTTGCCGCGCCATGTTGAATTTTGAACCAGTGGCGCCTCCAGCGACCGGAGGTATTTCTCAGATAAACAAAAGCTCTCTGGTTATCCACATGTGATCGTGTACATGTGTGCGATGGTTGAAATGAATTGCCAAAACTAGTACTATATGTTACATGATAACATACTCTTTTATTAATTAACACTTTAATTGTGCACACATGATATCGAAGGAAACGAAGCTCTGAAACTGTAAATAAATAATTAATTGATTTCACAGCCCAGTCAATTAATTCATAGCCTACAATTTGCGATCACTTGACAGCTGATCAGAAAATAATTGAACGTGGGTTATGTTATTTCACAACTTTGTGTGTGAAAGGCGTAATTTTCACAAGTTTTTTTAATGAAAACAATTAGGTATATATGAGGTAAATGCATACAAACATACTTTCATCATGTCAGTTTATCATAGTCCATAAATTTTTATTTATTTGGATATATACATATAATAATAATGTATATTTAATAAAGCGCCCTTACTAGCAGGAGCGATTCAAAGGCGCTGTACAAATAATATGTAATATAATAATACCCCAAATAATGTCTGTAAAAACCCTGTAATGATTTAAAAGATAATAATTATTTATCTGTGAAAGCGACCTTAAATAGGTGTGTTTTTAGAAGAGACTTAAAATTTCCAAGATATAATGATATATACAGCTATTATTACGCTCACATAACACAATTCACCATATATTCATCATGTCCAATTATCATATATTAACGTAAAAAATTATAAGTTCATTTAAAGTCTACACCACAATAATATAGACCATGCAATATAGGCCTGCCTAGCTGAGAACAAAGGATATACATGGAATATTAACAATGTTTATGTTTGCGTTAACATGTTAGAGATAGAGAAATTAGTACTTTCATAAAATAAGCAGCATCAAATCTCTTGTGCCACAGGTTTATCTATAGTTACAATCAGTCATTTAATTGTTATCAAATGGACAGAATAACCCAAATTGTTTCCAGCTCTAAACAACCATTAGTACAAAAATATGACATTTAGTCCCGATCAGTGAACTGTTTAAAGTTAGCCAGAATATACCCAGAAATGTAATAGACACATGCATTGACTACTGTAACAGATAACACCAGTAAATATGTAACCAAGAGATTGGCCTGTTTACATGGTATCTCATCATCACAGAACTTCAAAGACTGAATCAGAACAATACCTTGTAAAATAATGACTTGAACCAAGTGCATACGCAATGTGTAAACACATGTTTTCCAAGTTGGTTAAAGAATTTGATTTGATATGCATTTAAGTTATAAAGAGAAGTATACCAATTAAAGCACATGAGCTGAACATTCAAGTACTAATTCAGGTGCTGGTAATCCTTTTTTGTATTAAGATATGAAATGGGCTGACAAAATTTCATGGGTTTGTTTCTTATTTAATTAATTTTATAAATATTAATTACTATCACAGCTGGCCCTGTCTCCTGTATAGGTCTCCTATCTGTTAATACCTTCCTCTTTGATTTCAGTGGATGCATGCAGTGGATTTGGTAAATCAAAAATAGTTCGAATAGCATTCTAGATAAGTTGTCTGGTTCATGAATTCTGTTTCAGTGAAACGCATATGATATACATTCTACAATTAGTATTCAAGTAATTTAAATCTTTCCTCATCATATATCTGAACAACAACAATTAATAACCCATCTTTTACTTCTGTCAATAGAAAAAATAACAGAATGAATGTTTCTACCACTACTTGAGGTATTTAATAATTAATTTCATAACATTTAAATTATAAATAGAAGTCCATATATATATATATATATATATATATATATATATCAATAAGTACCAATTGCTTACGTTTAAAAATAAATATGGGTGCAGGTGATCATGTAAATACTCAGCTACTTATAATTATTGTAATTAGGGAAAAATTATCTGATTATAGTAATGTAATTTTAGAAATCCAATTATATTATTAACAATAATAAAGTAAAATATACCTCCCACCCATAACATCTTCAGTGGCTCCAGTACATGTAACTGTAAGCTTATGTATATCTTACATACCCATTTTGTGATTAATAGGTTGATATTGTTCAATAAAATTTAATCAGATTTTGTCTGAAACAAATATAGATCCTGCTTGGGCCTACTGAATGGGTCATGTCAAATAGGGGCGTGTCTACCTCAAATTGTTATGCTTATTTTTTAAAATATCCTTTATTAAGTTTATTTTAAAAAAGCCAGATCATGTCAGATTTTTACACTAGCTTTCATTTCCTTTGGGGGATGTCTTTATTTGTGCATACTTTTTCTGTTACTGCAGCCGAAAGCGGCGCAGAATGAACCAGCACCATTAGGCGCCATGTTAACGACGGGAGTTGTCCGTGACAATCTAGCTCCGGTCGCTAGGGCCCTGGCGCTTCATGAATTCAAAATGGGGTCCCATGTTAAAACACGAAGTAACACGTCTTGTTATAAATAGTCTTTGATATTAGACTCTAGTCTAGATCTATCAATTAGAAGTGTTTACATTATGATCACTCAACATCGACGTATTATTAAAACCAGTGCTTTAGAAATTAACAACAACAAAAAACTGAATTTTTTTGGTATTGGCCTGTCTTTACCGCTCAGTGTCACACACTGTGACTGTCTGTGGAAACCTCCAGTCTATATCTGTATGTTGTGGGTTCAGATTTGACTCATAACTGTGTTTGGGGATGTTTCCTTCTGGAGTTTCCTTCTTGGCTATATGTTTATAGGGTGTGACCACTTCTGAAGATAATTAACTCAACTCTAATTAACTCCAATGGTCCTTTTCATTCTGGAGATTCCCAAAGTACTGGCCAATCACAGGCTGGCTAGCGATTGACCCCAGTGACAAGATTCCAGCTGAACTATTTTCAGCTAGGTCAGAAAACGCCAGCTCTGGATATAACCAAAGCCTTTTTCCAGTGATGAAAGTAGATAAGGTTATTCAAAATATATTATAATACTTTATGTTAATCCAGTGAAACCTCTTCTTTCTAGAATATCCAGATGTCTCCCATAAATACGTGAGAAATGAATTAAATTTATAATTTAGTTTGATAGTACGAAATTGCTGTCTATTTCAAATATTTTTCATCTGAAAGATCAATATGAGCTATCCTATTTGTTAGGCCACAGTTAGAAATAAGTTGTGAGTTAAATATTTTATATTATAAGCCTGAATATACTTTCTACATTTCCCCATAAATTTGAAGTGAAGGGACTATGAACAAACAATTATTTCAGTGAATAGTGAATCCTGTTCAGGATTTCGCCCTGAAAAGGGAGTCATTATTTTCTCACAATTCAGTTTACTTTTGGTTATGTTTGCAGTCACAACTAACTAATCTGGCTTTAAACTGTCAAAACAGATAACAGTAGTTGATTTTATTGAATAGCATTCCAGTATGGCAACCAAAGTTGATATTAATAGAGTAAAATACTACAAATCACGGCTCCCGTTGACGGTTATTACGAAAGGACTCAAAGAAGGTAGCCAGCTCCTTATTGGTCAGGCGATTTACTGAAGATTGCCGATCTCTATGAAAAGGACCATTCTGTAATAAATATCTAATTGGTATCCACCTGTAATATCTGACTCGCATATACCATCCCCCCCAACATGTTTGTATTGTCATATATAATACAGTAGCATAGAATAGATATGTTCAATAAAATAAAATGTACACACACTTTACAATGAATCCTTTTAAAATCACTGCTTGGGAAGACAATTACATTTAGATAGAGCTATTTACTTATCTACATACACAAACATACACCTTTATATAGTATCGTGGGCTTATATGAGTTCATCTTAATTTTACAAATTAACTTTCGATATTGCTTTTCAGAGTATGTAAGAAATGGAATACCATTTGTGAGAAAATTAAAAAGACAAGAAATCGATTGGTTTGGTTGTTAGCTACAGGCAACAGCAGTGAAAAGATACAGCAGGAAATCAAGCAACAAATAGAGGTATGGCAAAACCTGACTTAAGAGATACCCTTCAGATAATAACAATTACTAATATGCAAAATTTCATAAATTGCTCTCTTCAATTAACGCTATTTTCTATCCATCGTTTTATACTATTAAAAGACTGTTAAAACTATGAAAACAACGTGTGAAAAGTAAAAGACTGTGGCACTGGTTCAACTTAGATTGGTGACTCTAAATCATTTGATTCTAAGTTTTCTTTGTACAGCCCTATCTCATTTATCTGCCCACTTGTGTTCCCATTTTAATTATGCAGACATAGCTGTACAAATAGAGCTGCCTCCATCTCTCCATGCTTAGCAGCTCAGTCAAGGGTGGCATCACCACTGTCCCTTGTAGCCAGCCAGTTATTGGACTTTGTTACCAACATTATATTCTCCTATTGTCATCTTCATGTTATCATAAACCAATTGGTGCACATCACACAATATAACACGTGCGTGGTGCTGTTGGTACTGAAAGAATTGCTTCCGCTTCCCAGCTTTTACTTCTAAAGTCAACACTTAACAGGCTTGACGCTGTCTGACTGAGATTTTGACGTACTGAAAGCGTGACCTCAGTTTGTTATTTAAGTTTAATTGAAATGATGTTACACTTTAGCAATCTCTGTTTTAAATGATAATTACTCCACATTTAACTCATAACCAAGAAAACAATAAGGAAACATTATCATATGTAAGAAACCAGACGAAAACTAAGTAATTAATCTATAATAATAATATGTGACATTTATATAGCATCCTATTCACCTATACAGCTGCTCTAAGGCGTTTTACAGTATTATTATCCCTGACTCAGACCTGTTCCAATCCAGCACATATCTCAACTCCCAAGGAAGCATACAATGCATGCTGCCATTATAGACCCGAAGTGTTACTCAAACACGTATCCATCACATCCTGTCAGGTTCTCGTTTTATGCTTGAGTGAACCAATCACCACACGACAGCACCGCAGCTCCGGAGCCTCGAACTGGCAACCCTTTGGTTACGAGTCCTGCACTCTAACTAACTGCGCTATCATGGCTTAGGATTTCATTGCGTCTTATCTGTTGTTATGATAATGCTGACATTGGTCTAATGACAACAGAAAGCACAGCCCAGTTAATATTGACTCTCTCTCTCTCTCTCTCTCTGCTGGTGACCATCGGAACAGATTCTTTCATTGTATGTGAAATGTCAAAACACGGGCAATATATTTATGACATTGGATCGACTCCGCTCCTTCAGAGTAGCATTTGTCCAGAGTACTTGTAATAAGGAACAGCAGTTGGAGATGTGCACACCTGGATTGATGAATTTGAATTAACACGCCTTGTGTAGATTTCAGTCTCGAGCCGACCATGAGAACGTGGAAGTCCGAATATTGTGCCGACTTTTAATCAGACTGGCTTGTTGATGTGCTGTTTAACGGAATATCATCATAATTATAATCCAAAGGCCAAGATTTTGGAGGAACCTTTGTTTAATTATCTTTCAGATGGATGGACCATACCGTAAGTGAAACGAATGCAGGGACAGAGTTTTCTCTACAATATTCCAACTCTTGTCTACAGTTTTTACGAGGGATTCTATGTTTCAGAATAGGATGAAGTTATCGAAAGAATTGCCGTAACACATTGTCGGTAATAATTTTCACTGGCCAGATAGATATACAGGTTGTAATATAGATGGCCCTAAAATTAGACGTGATGGTATTTCAGATGAGCATATTTGAATAAATACACCATATATCACCCCTTAGACTGAGTAATGTAAGGTGATATAAAAAAGTAAGATGGTGAAACATGTACTGGTGTAGTCTTTTTTGGCCAGTATATCTATCAGTTTGATATCGTCATAAGCTTTCAGTTATGACCAAATGTGACCACTTTGTGTTTCAGCCATCAGTAGGGAAACGGAGGCATACTTTGAACTTTGTGATATAATGTTGTATGATGAAACCCAATTTATTTCTTTTAATAACTGCCTTATAGGGTATTCCCATGGAGCCGAAGTTTGCTTTCATGCTCTGCTCAAACCAGATGTTTGAGATGCAGTTGGCTGTTCCTTCCAGCAGTACACCTAGAGTGTCTCGCTTCCCTCGTGCTGCCAAGATGGGTCGAATGGTGATCACCGATTATCTTCATAAGGTGCTGCCACCTGGATGTCCTATAGTAGGGAGTGTTAGTGATGGGATTGTTGGTGAGATCTATTGTAATTTATTAGGTGATATTTACACACACACAATACGGAATGGTGAAGCATTTTATGTTTCATCATGGAAAGTTGCTCTTCTGGATTCGGTATCCAGATGAATTGTCCAAACATTGTATTCTTGATTCTTTCTGCCCCAATCTTATTACACATTGCTAAGACACACACACATCAACGCACAGTAATTATGATTTAACAAAACATTGGCACAAAAAGGTAATTATTTTACATCATATGACATGCATCAAACTTTGAACCCGCATGAGGTCACTGAGGGTTGAGGTGTATTACAAAAAGTGCCAAGACTCCTACTAATTTAGACACGTACGTATACACATAGCTCTCAATATGTTCTGTCAGATCTTATTATGACCCATTTATCTATAACACACGTGCAGTAATATTATCTTTGACATTCATTGTAATAAATTCATTGTCAAGAACCAAAAATATATTGACATCATTTCAGTATGATACACACAGCTTTTCACAAATCTACACCGTGCACATTTTCAACCAAGTGAATAGTGACACCAGCAATATGGTATTTTCTGTAAATGCATGCCACAACCCTTCTATGGTTATTAGCAATCCTTCCAGGTGAACATCCCACTATCAAGTTAATTCTCTCTTCACTCTCTTCCTCTAACACACACGTTATATGTGGCAGCCTAAAAGTTGCTTCTCTAGATTTGGTGCCGTGTTTAATCATCCAGAGATTGTACTCCCAATTTGTGATTCTCTTGACCATTTTTTTTCACACGCTGCTAAACACACAGAGAACTCCAGTGCTATGCTTGCGCTGCGTATTCTGTGGTGGTGGAATTGAACCATAGAGATGTTTCATCCATCAATAAAAGCTTAGGATCTATTCATCTCATTTTTGTAGTGCCAGCATTAAACACACTACTGGTAATCACAAATGTACTAATAATATATGTTTTCTCTCCAGGAATGTCACTGAGATGTCCGTCATCGCTTGAATTAGAGAACACGAGCGCCATCACCTGTCTACTCCTGCCACAACTACACGATGTTGTCGTAACCCATTTTCTAATCACACCAGAGAAGGAAAAACTTCTCACACCACACATCACTTCGACAGATACCATCGAACCAGACATCCTCATCGAGGTACTCGGCCTGCCACCGGGAAAACCACCAAAACTTGTCTTATTATTTGAGACTGAGAAACCAATCATGATATCAAGAGCAATAGATGTGGACTATTTGTTACTGAGGTGTTTTGAGAATATCGTCATTGCTGGAGGATATGTGGATGATATTTATCCAGAAACAGAAATTCCTAATGCTGATGTGTAAGTATCTGATGGAAGGTCAGATATTGTGTCTGTGGTGGAATGGTCAGATATTGTGTCTGTTGGAATGGTAGATATTGTGTCTGTTGTGGAATGGTCAGATATTGTGTCTGTTTGGTGGAATGGTCAGATATTGTGTCTGTTGTGGAATGGTCAGATATTGTGTCTGTGGTGGAATGGTCAGATATTGTGTCTGTGGTGGAATGGTCAGATATTGTGTCTGTTGTGGAATGGTCAGATATTGTGTCTGTGGTGGAATGGTCAGATATTGTGTCTGTTGTGGAATGGTCAGATATTGTGTCTGTGGTGGAATGGTCAGATATTGTGTCTGTGGTGGAATG
The DNA here is from genome assembly GCA_025642065.1 of Paralvinella palmiformis. Classification (NCBI taxonomy): domain Eukaryota; kingdom Metazoa; phylum Annelida; class Polychaeta; order Terebellida; family Alvinellidae; genus Paralvinella; species Paralvinella palmiformis. Next base: position 834,253 of record JAODUP010000156.1, read on the forward strand.
GTCAGATATTGTGTCTGTTGTGGAATGGTCAGATATTGTGTCTGTGGTGGAATGGTCAGATATTGTGTCTGTGGTGGAATGGTCAGATATTGTGTCTGTGGTGGAATGGTCAGATATTGTGTCTGTTGTGGAATGGTCAGATATTGTGTCTGTGGTGGAATGGTCAGATATTGTGTCTGTGGTGGAATGGTCAGATATTGTGTCTGTTGTGGAATGGTCAGATATTGTGTCTGTGGTGGAATGGTCAGATATTGTGTCTGTGGTGGAATGGTTAGATATTGTGTCTGTTGTGGAATGGTCAGATATTGTGTCTGTGGTGGAATGGTCAGATATTGTGTCTGTGGTGGAATGGTCAGATATTGTGTCTGTTGTGGAATGGTCAGATATTGTGTCTGTTGTGGAATGGTCAGATATTGTGTCTGTTGTGGAATGGTCAGATATTGTGTCTGTGGTGGAATGGTCAGATATTGTGTCTGCGGTGGAATGGTCAGATATTGTGTCTGTGATGGAATGGTCAGATATTGTGTCTGTGGTGGAATGGTCAGATATTGTGTCTGTGGTGGAATGGTCAGATATTGTGTCTGTGATGGAATGGTCAGATATTGTGTCTGTTGTGAAATGGTCAGATATTGTGTCTGTTGTGTAATGATTAGACAATGAGTCTGCAGTGGAATTATTTCATTTCTATTTTTCATTAATTGCACTTGTATATAATTCAAATGTTTAAGATTGATGTTCACTTGAAAGTTTTTTAGTTACCCCATGAAAGATATCTTAGTAAATATCCAGCTGTAAATTTATATAAGCAAGTACCATCCAGCTGTAAAACTTATATTAATAGTTATATTATACAGCTGTAAAGTTGCACTAGTATTATACAGCTGTAAAATTATATTAGTATCATAATATAGAGCTGTAAAACTAAATCTGAAGTATCACTTAACAATACACTTTACATCACAAAGTATTACCCAACTGTAACTTTACATCACAAAATATCACCCAGCTGTAGAGTAATATTAATATATAATGCCCAGCTGTAAAATTACATGAGAAAGCAAGGCCCAGCTGTAATTTTATGTCACTGAGTCTTAATCAGTTATCATATTATGTGAATTAATGCATTTGCAGTTGTACTTTAGCACTACTAAATGTGTATTATGTTCTAACTCTATACAATATCCATTCTTCCCATCCAACAGCGGAGATTCCAATTGTGTCGGTATCGCATTTTGTGGCGACGACGTCAAAGTGGCATCCATCATTGTCGGACACAACATACACACTAAAGCTGAGGTGGAACAGCGATTGAAGAAGCTCAAGGACTGTCACGTACCAACTAACAATCGGATTGGTCTCATGTTTGCCTGTATAGGTCGTGGCGAGCATTATTATCGGGAGAAGAATGTTGAATCGGCAGTGTTCCATTCGCTGTTTCCTGGCGTGCCACTCTTTGGCTTGTTTGGCAATGGTGAGATTGGCTACGATTATCTGCCCGACTACTCCAGTCCCAATGGAGACTCAAACTACTCGCTATTTGGTGAATATCCGGACGACGAATCTGGTTTTGTCTTTGACATGCCAGCAATCAACCATTCGTATACAACGATATTTGTGCTGATGTCTTTAGGTGACAATCTATGAATGTTTATTGAGATTATACTAAAAGAATCTATTGATTTCATGAATTGGAGCCACCTTTTTGACAATTCAGACTCTGTTGTGTTCAGATTTCTTTTTTTGAAAACCCACTCCAATTACATCTGATAAACCTAGTGTTCCAATAATGCAGTGGATAAAGTATTGCGATGAAAAGCTCAAAGTTAGGGTTTGAATCCAAGTGATACCTGTATTTGTAGGATACTTTCCAATGGAACTGCCCTGGATATGATCATTGTCGAGATTAATCAAAACACTCGCTCAGTCACTCATGGTTTGATTGTCATAACTGAGGTGATTATAATGCATATAATTATATATTCATTCTAAAGTTTGAATGCACGAGTGAATAAATGCTTTTGTTTAACCTTGAGACTGGACACACCTAGATCCCAAAAGACACAGAAAAACCTCCCATAAATACAGATAATTGTTGAATGAAACTCTAACCTGGGAGAACCACTACAATAGACTCAGTATTACTAAACCAAATGGATAATCCTCTTGAAACATACCTTTGACGGATGCTGTGTAGATTAAAAAATTCATACATAAATATTTTGTGGGTAAGTAAATTTTATTTTAGTAAAAACAAACTTAGCAATAGCATTCAGTCATACATTGACACCAACACTAAATATATTCATCCACCAACTTCATTCAGTGATGCTGCTTTCTACAAATGCTTGTTTACATTAATATTTAATGGCATACAGGAGGTCGTGGGGTTTAATCACCCGTTGCTATCATTCTGTGTAAGTTGACAACTTGTACGTTTCAGATTTATTGGTCGAGTGTGTTTTTAAATTGTCGGGATCTTTGGTCACTGAGAAGTGTACTTTTTTGGTTTAGGATTCAATGAAGACAAGGATCAACAACAATGTCTGTATTATGCACACGCACACACAGAGAGTTAATTGATTTACTCTGGATAAATTGAAATCTTTTTTTGTCTGGTCTATTTGAAAGGATAATTATTTAGCAATAAAAGTTTTTTTTTAAATATTATACTGCTTTTCGTTTTGTGCACCATAGCTCAAACACAGGAGAGATATTGTTGTCTGAAGACCACTTGAATTACCCGTCATACAGAAGCCAATCAGAACTCGAACTAACAGTTCAGCCATGGTGGTGCCCCTTTTATTATATAGAAACAGTTTGCTCAAAATCATTGCAAAAACATATTATGAGTCTTCTTAAACAGAAAACATTAATCGATGTAAATATTCCAGTGTACAGAATATTAAATGAACTGTTACCTTTGTTCATAACGTTTGTTTTTTTTGGGGGTAAAGATTCCTCCCAAAATGAGAGAAAACATACAAGTCAAAGGAATTTTTATCATTAGTGCATTAGTATTACCAGTACTGATGAATCCAATGATCTGTGTATTGTATTTCTCAGATTGGCTTTTTTGGTATTAATAAAGTCTAAGCATCATAAACTGTACTCCTTTTTTCATATAAATTCTAAATGATCATAACAAGATATTCATCTCGAGCTGAAACTTAGACAGTGTAGTGAGCATAAACAGGTTCAGTTGCCTTTTAACAATCTTTTGTGTTCAATTGTTTGGGTGGACATCAGGATATACGTCACCAGCAAAGGCATCGTAAAATGGAAGTCCCCATCTCTTTGTTAAACTATCAGCAAGTACTCAAATGATAAAACCATTCACAGTTCAACATCTCTACATTAATCTCGATACAGTTGATATGTAATTTAAAGATGACATACAAATTAGTCACCTGTATCTCTGCAGTGTGATATAACTACATGAAACAGAATGCAAATTTAAATTACCACAGTAATGACAAGAATGCCATAAATCTAAGTTTTACATGCAGTTATAAAAGTCACTGTGGGCCAGTTTATGTTCACAGTCACAAGGCTAGAAATTAGATAATTTCTGCTAAATAAAATAGTTAAATTTTGTTAACTGCTTCTTGAAAATTACTTCATCAAAACAAACGTCAGTCACTCTCTCAAATTGAGAAAAATAAACGTCCTCAAAATCAGATTGCTCAGCTGATAATAAAACATATCAAGAACGACCAGATACGAATGGTAAATGGATAGGACAAGTATGTAACTCTATGTGACAACAGTAGGAAATCAGATGGGAAAACAAACTTGTTTGTATGTAATTAATATTAGGTGAAGACTCGTGAACGACTCCATTTATCGATAGCATAGTAGTTAGAGCACTGCGCTGCATCAAACCTCCAGGTATGAGTCTGAATCAACTTCACACACCTGTGCTTGTGGGATGTTTCCCATGAAGTGATCCCTCAGCTATACGTTCCCAGGTGTAACCATTAGATCTGGAATATGTCCCAGGTGTAACCATTATATCTGGAATATGTCCCAGGTGTAACCTTTATATCTGGAATTGATGCTTGGAGCAAATAAATAATAATCTAAATTATAAAACTTCTGAAATGGAATTGACCCAATGTCTAATTAATTGCATGCTTAAGTCTGTGGATGGATGTGAAAAATTAAAAACACAAATATGTGAACAGTTAGTTTTGTTTATTCTATTACGTAATTTATAATCTGTGACGACAAGTACATCTAGATCAAATAAACAAATTTATAGCCACATATATGTCAAGTATTTGGATGAGGAAAAAAAACAATCAACACAGCAAATCAGTTTATGTAATTATCTATATTGAATGACCCCACCCAGAAAGTTGCTTCAAATATTTTAATATATAGGTCAAAATTTTTCACTGAAATAATTTACTATTTGACCTTAAAATGAACTGTCTAAAATGATCGCTGTAAACAAATATTTTATTTCAGTATTCAACCAAAAAGCAACCTACCTGTAAAATGTACATGCTGCACTTCAAAGTTGCCCATAATTATCCTAAAACAGTTGTTAGAAAACCATAACATACCTCACTATGTGAACTTAATTTTGGAATCAAAATCCAAAGTAAATTCATGATGTCTAGACTTTATACAGATACAACATTTTTATTCAGTGACAACAAATAAAATTTGGTTGAACTTCTAACCAAGTATATATATATATATATATATTTGTGTGTATACCATTCTCTCATCTTGGGTGTTATACGAGTCCCTATTCCATATCATAAAAATATCATTTGTACACTGATGAATAATACTCTTCTTCTAATTCATAAAGGTCTGTAGCCATATCATCACGAAGATTTAACAGTTTATTGTCCATTATATTTTGTTGCTGTCGCCAACTTGTTGTATTCTGTAGAATGGCTTCATTAACAGCACGAAAATCATTCAGAATCAGAAATTGTTTGATGTCCGAAAATAATTTCATCAGTGACTCACCAGCTCTGACCTGGAAAGTGAAAATATAGATATAAAATAATTATATACAATACATGTCTATATTATTTCATAACAACAAATGCTTTGATTTTTGTGTGTGCGTGTGTGATAACCTAAATGTTACATTCTATTTGGAGTTTCTTCCAAGTACTAACATAGACAAGATCAATAAGATATCATATACACTTAGGATAAAAGAATATAATAATTAATGAATATATATATATATAGAGAGAGAGATAAATAGATAAAGAAAGATAGACAGATAGAAATATTTCAGAATTAGTATTGTTAAAAGCTGATGATAAGATGGGTTAGCACTTGATTAAAGTACATATTTTGGTTATTAAATATATTTGGTTTAAAATTTAGCACTTTTAATTACCATTCAGTTGTGAACGAGGCATCAATTTTAACAGCAAGATAATTGAAGTTTGCAGATTTGTTTTGGGAGATACCTCATGGAGTTATTAATGTGTTAACAATAATACTTTTCCTGACTCGATGCTTCAGCTTAGAATGTTTTAACTGAATCACCAGTTAATCGTTTAGGTAAATAAATATATTATTAATAGGAAAGATTAAGAAATACATACAGATAGAAATACCTCTTGGTTGGGACAGTGTGCTAAAAGCCAATAGAAAAGATGGGCTCGTGCTTATTCGGGGCGGATATTTTTGGTAAGTTTCAGCTATTAAATATCTAGATTTATAATTTTGAAAACGTTATGAACTCTGAATTATCACTCACGAATGGAAAGAGGTAGCATTATTAAACAACAAGATAATTAAGCTTTGCATTGTGGCAGGGTGCCCATCAGACTGATAAAGTTCATGCTGCCTGAATATTCAGGTATTTATAAATAGTTGAATAAATAAAACTCTTGTTCGATGTCTTCGATTTCGATGTTTTCTGCTGATTGGCTATTTTCTTATTGATTAAATCTTGATTTTTTTAGAGAACTTTTACTACTTAGTCATCAGAAAATCAATACCAACGAATAATAATCTCAGCACAAGTAACTAAGCTGGACTGTAATACAATGAGACTCGGAAGATTATTTCTAGGATTTGTCACTGGTTCCGTCTCAATTGATCATTGAAGCATGAAGAAATGATAAGAGATCTATAACACTCACATATTATTTAACAGTTAACTACGTGTTTCATGGTTATACAGATGGGATTAGTGATGTTGATATGATGTGCTACGCCATGATGGAGCACGAAAATTGTAAATTACTCATCGTATACTCACAATATTAGCAGCTCTAACTTCCATTTCAAACTGGTCTTGTTCGGATTTTGTTGGTCGACTAACCTGAGATTCCTCTTCCACCTAAAAACACAGTAACTCTGTACCAAGGAGCACTTGAGGAGAGTATATGAACAGAAGATATGCCTCTTGTTGTGAGGCACACTCATAGTCATACCTAATACATGATCACTCACTCCTTATATATCTCGGATATCATTCACTTGATATTATTACAATTTATATGTATTTAGTTTAGTTAGTAATTTGTTGTATCAATTTATTCAACTATACGAAGAACTAACACAGTAGTGGCCCTTCTCCATTGCAAGGGGGTATGGGGCTCTCCCCTGAAAAAAGTACTGGAAATGGAGTATTTGGTGCATTCTAGGCCACCTTTTTGGCAAAACCAAAGTAGCTGACTGATTTTCTGACGTCAGCTGCTATTGAAAAGGCTGTAACTCTATTATGAAAAAAATATCATACATAACGAACTAGACATGGGGCAGAAGTACTTGGTACTCATGTACATTTTTTAAGTACTCATACTTCAGGGCCATGTATGCATCCTCATACTCATCAGCTCCATTCAAAAGGCTATTTAACATAACAGGAAGGGTTGTTCAGCCCTGAATGTTGCCGTTTAAATGATTCTATGTTTGAATGACTTACATTCATCCAATGCAATATCAACTAGACGGTAATGATCCGAGTGAAATTATATATTGACGGATTTGAAATAAAGAAATTTTTGTATTCAGTTGTGTTGATTTATATAAATGATATCGATTAATAATGTTTAAGTACACTAGTATGCTATTATTTAATATTTAAAAGTGTACTCATACTTGTACTCACGAAAATGTACACACTCATATTCACGTTTTAGCAATGTACTTATAGTAGTTATACTCATACACCAACGATGTACGCATACTTGTACTCATGAATATGTACTTGATGTCTATTATGTACCATAAAAAAATCTTCATACACAATTTTAATAATGTCTGTTGATAAAAGAACAGAAATATAACAGAAACTAAATTAAAACACACACACACAGTAACCGTGTAGTTTAAGAAAGACGCCTTTAAAAGCAAATTAATGCAGAGACACAATAATTTACCTTCACCAGTTTCATAATTTCCATGTAGTTATCAACCATCCCCTTGATGTCGTCTTTGAGACGTTTCTGATATGACCTCAGCTGCGCATCTTTTGTCTGTGAGATTGTCCGTTGTTGTTTCGACATGGTTCCAGTTCGATCTCGTCCAGGACAGATTGTGGAAACTGTCAGTAATGTAAAAAGAAAAAAACAATACAGTAAGGTAACAGCGTAAAATAGTAATGCATCACGTCAGCAGGAGTAACTTTTAAACAGTCATGTATCTCGGATGATTCAGACATAGTCAACAAGGCTTATTGATAATGTGGCCGGCTAAATATCTATAGCACTCGGGTTCAAACCAAGATTGGGCTGTGTCAATTTCTTATTTTGTCGCTTTGTCTTTGGAGGTTAATCCGACCATAAAACCGCATAATATAAATATTACCATAGTGGAACAGGAACTTCGACACCATATTATATACTGCGGCGTGCAGACTAAATCTCACAAGACAAAAGCTCGCATCCTTAATGAAAAACAAACAATATACCACAACTATTTATTTAAGTTTTTCTTGTATGTAAACGCAAACAGTAGATCACACTAGAAATATCATATATGTGATTTTGTGTATGTCAAGTGTGTTGTGTATTATGGATACTGTTTGTACTTGTGTATCATTCTGGAGGTGTGACAAGTGTGAAACATTTCCCAAAGGGGGGGGGGATCAAGACTTGAAAGTTAAATCAGTAATATACTAGTAAAGGAATTACAGTATAGTGTCTGGCACCAGAGATTTTTGTGGTCGTGATTGAGGACTGGCCACAATATAAGACAACTTAAATTTAGCTTCATTGAATGATAATAATATACAAATACATCCCATTGTAATACACGATATATGTGTACAGATTGATAGAAATTATTTAACCTTATTTTTTTAAGAATGAGATGATGGTGGTCTACTTTGTTGTTTGAGTGGATGAAGGATCACATTCTGCGTGTCAGGTTCTAATGTAATTGTTGTGTCATAGTTTTTAGTAAATCCTCTATTCAAGAAAAGAGCAGTGATGAGGTGGCTTAGGACGGGTGTCATCTTCACTTATTAATGCATGGGAAACCTGACCTCAGAAAACAAGCGGTTGTCATGGATGACTTAACATCTTTAATTGCAGAACTGATCCACTGATCAGCACCCGGAACAGTCACAGTTTTGCTACATTCTTTTCCGGTAGTGCTGCTTGAACGTTTTGATGATTTCCTGATCAAGCGGCTGTAATTCAGATGTTGTGTTCAGAGGCAGGAAGACAAACATCACACAAAGATCTATAGGATGATCGGGGCCATTGTACACGAATAGGAGAACATTACAGTCCTGGCATTTCATCATCTCCTCGAATGCAGTTAGCCCACTCCCTGTATAACTGGTAATTCATCCGTGCCTTTTTGTTGGCCTTCCAGGTGACTGGTAAACTCAGTTGCATGTTAATGCTCTTGAAACATCTTGGTTTGGTGGCCAATTTTTGGGGCTACACATGTAATTAAATAACAATCAATGAACACCAAAATTTTATTCGAACTGTTTGGTAGAACTGTTAGAAACACATGTAATGTGGTGAGGCATACTTATAATCACAAGCAACTTATCTAATTCAACATCTTCTATGATCATCAATCAAATTGTGTATGTGTGTTTGCCGTAAGTCTCATCAGAAATTAGTATCCTCACATGTGAATTACTGCAGCCAGGAAAAAATGGTGATTGACCATTTGGGATCAGTGTTGTATGCTGATTGGCCATTATTGAGGGCTTCAATTGACATTTGGGACAACATGTGCTGGCCATAATACAGACTAGAGGTAGTTGAGGCATGACCACTATTTGTAACATAATTATAATAATAATACTAATTACAAAACTTCTTTTGCGCCGATATCCTCCAAAAGAATTTTGGCTGCTAAAGAAAGCATGGAAAAGAGATATCAATGTTCCCCAGAAGAAAGAGTTTGATAGGCAATAGCGCAGTGAAGAGATTTCAGAAGTGGGATAGAATGGGAAAACCAAGAAGACGATGTGACAACCTTAGCTAAGCAGTTCTGAACAAACTGAAGTTTTAGCATATCCTTAGATGCGATGTTATAAAGAAGAGAGTTGCAGTAATCAAGCCAACTAGTAATGGGTGCTGTAGCAATGGTTTAGGCAACTGAAAGAGAATTATAGTGACGAATACATCGAAGGTCACGAATATGATAGAAGCAGGAGCGACATGTCAGAGAAATATGTTTTCTGAAATTAAAATCACTATCAGATGTAACACCAATATTACGTACTGTGTCTGATGGTGTGATGCTATGACTAAGGATGGGCATAGGGAAGAAACGAGTAAGTTTCCTGCGTTGTCTGGATGTACCTATAATGATGAAATCTGTTTTGTTGGCATTGATCCGAAGCTTGTACACTTGGGTGTCATCTGCATATAAATGATGGTCTAATTTGCGGCTGTGAATAAGAGAGCTTAGTGGTGTGGTATACGGAGTAAACAATAGTGGTCCAAGAACCGAGTCTTGGGGAACTACGTGACCTGCGTGGTGAGCCACCAGCAAAGCGTGTACGATGCCACACCCACAAACTCCAGTCAAGACTGCACAAATTGTGCACTAACAGGCGTGACAAAAGCAAGACTGTCCCAGACGTACTTAAGGGCATCGGCCATTGTGTAAAATTTAAGTAAATCAAGCAGTTTTATATGTCAACAGTAATGAAAATTATTGTTGTAAAGTTTAATAAACAAATACTAATTCGTTGAGTGGGGAATTGTCCGAGTGGGGAATTGTCCGAGTGGGGACTTGTCTGAGTGGGGAATTGTCCATGTGGGGAACTGTCCATTTACGAGAATTTAGATACAGTAGACACACTCAAACGTCATTTTGAATGTACTGATTGGGACATATTTGTCAATTCCTATAAATCAATTAAAGAACTCATAGCTATAGTATGTGAATACGTGAACTTTTGTGAACAAAATCCGATGAGAAAAACTGAAATATTTTCCAAATAGCAAACAACAAGTTGCAAAAGAATTAAAGGATAAATTAGTACAAAAGGGGAAGTTTCTTCAGTCCCGCAATAGGATAGAACTAAAAATCCTCCAGAATCAACTAGATAGGTCAATCAGGACCAGTAGGAATGTGTATAGAAGACCAGGCTTGAAGAGAAATTAGACAGTGAGAACTGGATATAAATAGAAACCCAGTATAATATCATCAAAGGATTAATCTGCGAGATTTGCCTCATGAAAGCATTGAACATCTGAAGAGAACATTAACCCAGAGATGAAAAGTTTTCATTGAAATTTTTTGTTTGTGGAAAAGCTATTCGCAGGTTTGAATGTCAGGAAAACATCAGGGCCAGATAACATCTCCTCCAATCCTGACCATCTGCCCATGTCAACCCACTCGAGTAAATAAGAACCCATTTAAAATCTGTACGAGAACTAACATTTCATCTATCTGAAAAACTGCTACCATTATTCCAGCGCCGAAGAATGCCATACATGATATAGCAAAAGAACTCAATGGCTTCAGGTCTGTTGCTTAGAAAATTGTATTGAATCCAATCCCTTTGTAATCTGATTTGAAATGGGATGATTATTAATATGCATACAATACAGGAAAATGTAGAGAAGATGCTATTATTACAAGTGCAAACAATGTCATAAAACATTTAAAGAAAAAAATCCTCTCACGTAAGAATCGTGTTCGTTGATTTCAGTTCAGCATTCTAAATTATCAAACTGAATATTAATAACAGCTCTTAATTTACTTTGAAGTATCGTCATCATCATCATCATCATCATCATCATGCTAATTCATTATTGACTCTTTTACTGATAGAAAGCAACGTGATACATTTGGTAATATTCCATTTGGCATAATTACACTGAATACTCATTCTCTATGCGGTTGCTTCTTTTAATTTTATCTACGTCTATTTTTATTTATATACACAAGTAACAAATCTACTAAAATTTTCGCATGAAAACATTAGTATATTAAAATATGCACGTGATACCGTTATTATTGGTCTAATCGTAAACAGCGATATTATGAACGGTCAAAAATAGGTATCTGATGTTGTCTGACGATGTAATTCTCAGAGCCTAATCTTGAATGTAAAGAAAACAAATCATATGCAGTACTAATGAATATACAGGGATGTGATGTAGAGATATGTAATAAATTTAAATACCTTGGTCTTCTTAGTTATTACTGATGATCAACTACCTTGGTCTTCCCACTCTGACCTGCTAGTATCCAAATGTAACTGAAACTGTTCTTCTTGGCATTGCTGAATCATTTAATATTAATACTACCATATCGCTTTGCTTCTACACATCACTGACATAAAAAAAGTGTATAATCGCATTAACTGGCAGAATTCCCCGACCAAACAAAAGCCAAGTAGAGTAAATAGAATTTGTACTCAAGCTTCTAAAGTAGTGAGTCTCTCCGTATCGAATAGTGGTGACTTGTAGGCTGGGTTAACAGCCACCCCTAGGGGCGCTGATTTGACAGCCTGATGGATCAACAACACTGAAAACACCAGTTACTCGCAATTATCAAAATTTGTTTGCGATTGACTGTTGTTTTTGGATGGAATACCATTTAGGCTAATAGACAATGTACTTCCTTTTCGTTTTAAGTGCACGTCATTGATGTTAACGGGCGATTAATAATTGTAAACAAACACAGTTGTCCGCCATCTCCCATACATACTTTCCATTAAAAACATGGACGCAGGAATATTCATGTTTTTCCACGAAACCTACAATCACGCGATGGCCACAAAATGATAAATAAATTAAAATCATACAATACTCAACAGATATATGTGGAGCCAATCCAGTAAGAAAAAAGGTAGATATCTGCCTATATATTTTGTATTAAATCATAGGATTTGTATGTTTTCAGTCTCTTGTTGGCCAACCTGACGGGTATTGTGAAAATGGTGCTGTGCCAAGTGAACAGTTGGAAAACTACCCGAACTGGAAGCCATTAGACATACAAATTAAAAACAAAGAGAATATCCAAGATATCTACATTTGTATCAGAATGTATACCAACACATCAGATTACATCTAGTTACGTGCAATTGTGGGACAAAACAGCTGTAGGAGCACCAAAGCATCCACGGGTCAAGGGATATACCTACCTATGGATGGTTTTAATAGATTTGAGGCCTTCTATTGAAACTTTGATGTATTACAGCAGAGATTGGCCAAATAAGGTCATTAGCAACAAAGTACACATGCATATGAATGCAGGCATCTGTGATTGGGCAGAAATTTGTTCAAACAAGGCTACAAAGTGACCTGATACCTAATCCATATAATGATATATACATTGCCGGGTTTCTGCTGCTATATAATCAGTGAGGTGGCCCAGCCCACCTATGCTGAAATCGCCATCTCATTGCTATTTTGACAACACAATATTTTTATATTACAACATTTCATCATCAGCAAGCAGTATAAAATGATGCGACAAAATCACTTACATTTCTGCAACATTGCGCATTTAGCAACAATGTATTTTAAGCTATGACTACAAATGGCATTAACCAAAAACATTACCTCAAAATCACAGAAAAATAATAAAATTATAGTATTGCTGCGTATCGATGTGAATGCGGCAACTTTGTAAAAAAGGGATGGGGGAATCCAGAATATGAAGTCAGGGGCAGGTGTTTCCCGAACAATTTGGCAGGATTTTAGCTTCTCTGGTCAACCCAAAATATTGTTGGAATTTCTCCCCATCAAATAGCTCCCTTGCCAGATCAAGTGTTTCACCACTTGGTGAACAGGTGGCAGCACCGTTTTCGTGATTTCTGGGGTGTATAAACAAGCAGCCGCTGATGATCACCCATAAGCTGGCACTGCAGGGAAATCAGAGCTCAACAAAACTTTCTTCTTTCTCGTTCAAATCAATTTGACACCATTTATGTAAGTACACAAGTTAAGCAATAGAATGTGCTAAACAAATTAATTATGTCTAGAGAAAAATTAATTTTATATGCCCCGGAACACGATCATGACAGCAAAGGCCATGTCTGACTTTGCCTTTTTCTCGTTTTGTTTACATTTTTCTGTGGATGTTTGAGCCATCGGATGGTTAGATTCAGATAATTAAATACACATTTTCTGAATAAATCAGGTCAGCCCTTGCCATTCCAGACATAGATAAAATGTTCCTTGCTGTTTATTTAATCATAATTCTTGTTTGAAGTTTGGTCTTTTTTCACACAAAAAGTTGACCGGCCGCTTGAACACGTGGGATTAGGTCACGTAGCTCAGAGCACATATTTCACCCAGGAGCATCTCGTCATTAGAATGTTAAATCTACCAAGTGATATCTTACATAGCGCAGTTTTTGGATCATAAGATCATCTAGAGGCGGTGAATCACGAAAAGCAGATGCTGATACATCAGTTTGTTATGCTTCTTATCCATTCAAAATCATGAAAAATACATTTAATACTTATATTTAAGCAGTGTGTATGCAATTCTGTTAACTTCTTCCTTGATCATACACAAAACAAAGCAAAATTAAGCTGGACAAGTCACTTGTTTAATTGGACCTCCACAATCGATATGACTGTAACTTATGACCCTGACAGTACTGTGATATGGTGTACACCCCGGAAATTGGATCAGCGCTACCTGGCTAGTTAAATTAGGTATTTGGCAAGGGAACAAGTTGTTCCTTGACCAGATTATGGTATGCTTCTTGTTGAACTTAAAGCCAGTTCTTGTTTATGTTATGCACCCACCAGCATTGTTTTTTTGCTTATTATATTTTTTAATTGCATAAATGTACCGCCTTGCACTCCTTTTTAACCAGGGAAACACTGCACTGTTTTCACATCACTATATACATATAGCATTTAGAGTCTATACCAAAAACTTGCTCAGACCTAGTCTATAACACTGGTTTATAGAGTGATAATGGTGCATGCATAAAAATAAAATGTGCTGAATGCTAGGGCATTTTTATTCTTATAGTGCCTGTATTCTAATGTTTGGAGCACAGTTCAAGATTTGACCACCAGGGGAAAAAAACCTGCTCGAAATTGTATCACTGGACTGGTGCACCCATTTCTAACTATATCTGGCATTTGATCACAGATCAGCTACATAAAAAATTCTATATCTTATTTATACAATTTTTAAATGTTTTAATACAGATATTATGAATAATATTAAATAACTAACTGTAAAGTTCCATCAAAAAAATTCCAACCATTAATAAATTCACTGTTTTTCAGTATAATGTTTTAACAATTAGTAAATTATTTTAAAAGTTGCTTGGTTTTTGGAATGATCATTATCAAAATTATTTTGGTCATCATAATGATCAAATAATTAGACTCTATAGATCTAATCATTAAATAAATTATTATAATTTATAATAATTATAATATTTAAAATTATCAGACATAATAGTAATTATCATGATCGTTATGCCTTATCATCATGATATGCCTTTATCATATATATACATGATTATGATATGGCCCTTATCAGGCTTATGGGTTGATTACTAGATCTAGATAATTACTGATAACTTGATAATCATAATTGATTAATATTTAAACGTAAATGATAAATCGGTTGTTTGTTCACAAAAATCCTTACCTTATAATTTTTACACTAAACATACATTAAACATACAGCATCTTTAGTGTCTAGATCTAGCTATAGATTTAGATCTAGACTTCTAGATCTAGATTCTAGAACACTGTGTGAATGCATCAAATCATCCTAATATCACTCAGAGTAAAACTGGATAAACTATTTACCATAATAAACTGTGATGACGCGTGATCAACTGAAAATGACTAAAACCACCTTTATTAAACACGACTTGGTTTAGGGAAGGCTAAGTGTGCCGTACAACTGTCTGATCCCAGACAACGTGTATATACGCTCTCTGCTGATACTACACACATTTTATGCTATACATCCAGATCTGATTTTTACTGAGTATGAATTACATAGTATAATAAATAGTATGTGCACTATAATTGAATAGTAAGTAAGTAATTTTATTCGATGATATATACAGTAGAATTATTACATTGTTTATCACATAATATTATTTACAAGCATATACCATCAGGCCAACAGACAAGTAAAAAGTTGTAACCTCCAAAATAAACACCAAACATGTAGAACATAATTGATTATACGAGGAGGAGCAGTGGAACAACATTATAATATGTATATAGAGAGTTAATTAATGTACACACACACACACACGCCACACACACGCGCGACACACACACACACACATATATATATATATATATATATATATATATATATATATATATATATATATATATATATATATATATAGTAATTAACGTATCAGTCACTTCAAAACATGTTCCTCCGGTAGTAAAGTAAAATTATTTAGATCATTCCTTTGCAATGCCTATGGCTGTCATTTGTGGTCAAAGTATAAACAGTATTCGTATAAGTGTGTTATATTGGCCTTTAATAATACGTACAGAAAAAAATTATTTGGCATTCTAATTAAGGGGGATCGAGAGTTGGTGTGTCTCCAATTTAATAATGATCCATTTGGGGTCCTGCTTCGCAAAAACGTTTATAGTTTTAAAACACGTTTAGGTGCTACTAGCATTTTTACTATCATTCTAGCTTATGATATAATCTAGATGGGCGAATTGAAGATACTCAATTTTTAATTTTTTAAAATTTATGTGTATTATCTACTTCACTATATGTATATGGAATTTTATATTCTGAAATAAATTGATTGAATATGTTGTTCTTTAAGATCAATCTATAAATTATCATATCTCGTCAAATGTAACTCGAACATTTACAATCCGAAGTGTCTTCACGTACATGAGCCGATTTTTAAAATTATTATTATTATTGTTGTTATTATTATTATTATTATTATTATTATTGTACAAGAACAAATTGGAATTAATTATTTGGCCATAATCATTTATTTTGCTAGACAATATTCTAATATTAACAGCAGCAATATTGAATGACTAGGACAATATATACCACACATATGAACAAATGGGTTATTAATAGTAGTTTTTATATATGCTGTTATAAAAAGATTAAAATCTACATAATAGCTATAATTAAGTCTCAATGCAAGACCCACCATGAAGATCCTGGTCACATCTACAATTAGTACATCATTGAAGAAACATTCCATAATTTCATCACGCAATTTGTTTTATCCTGTGTGTATATTTTCACTGTAATTTTGGCGTGTCAGGCATAATATCTTTTACTATATCTACAGGTACATTATATGATATTATGTAAATTTACTGTGCAGCGTCGAAACTATTGAGTATTTGTATTACGTTAATTAAGTGAACAAATGATCTTCATATTATTTAGTCCCCGTCACCAAATGAATTGTCTTTGAATGCCTATAGATCAATTTATTTTAAAACGTGTTCGCCCAAACTTGTTGAACGCTTTCATGAAGTCTAAATAAATTATATCCATTTTTGCCCTTAATTGCATGGCCTGTATATGTCTGTAACAATTTAATTAAATCACTTTCATCACGTCGAGCACCTATAATCTCAGCACAGATATTACAATTATGTGGCAAACTGTGTACCTGCTCTTTAATTCGTTAGCTTGGTGCCTGCATAACGTTAAATTTCACGATCCGATTGTCCGATTGATGAAACATTACACGGCTAGTATGATGTTCGGGCATGCGCAATAAAGTATAACGAAGAGCACATCGTATTTTCTCACATTTCTTTATTATAGCATTTCTTATCGAACTCTGAGCATGTCTAAGATCTAGAGCCATGTTTATCGGCAATTTAAAACAAGAATTTCGCTGATACCAATGTATATGTTACATAATGTATATGTTACATAATGTATGTGTTATATAATGTATATATAACATAATGTATGTGTTATATAATGTATATGTTACATAATGTATATGTTACATAATGTATATGTTACATAATGTATGTGTTATATAATGTATATATAACATAATGTATGTGTTATATAATGTATATGTTACATAATGTATATGTTACATAATGTATATGTAACATAATGTATGTGTTATATAATGTATATGTTATATAATGTATATGTTATATAATGTATATGTTACATATGCATCTTCGTTTGATTTCACCTGGTGACACTCCCGAATTTCTTGATGTACTCATTGAACAATTTCTGAACATGGAGACTCGTGTGGCTGGATGGTACCTATGTGCAACGCGTCCTAATTTCAAAATACGGAAAATTAGGAGTTCCCAGTCAGTACTTACCAATGATGCACTTATCTCTGTAGTCCGGGTGTCTTTATTATCTCGGGGTAAATTATTAACTCTCTTCTTCTTGAGCTTTCGGATAAATTGGTTCAAAAGTTGCATCCAAAATATCAACGCTCCGATAGTCGCGCGGAGTGTCGGAAGTCTGACTACACCACGCCGATATTGAAGGAGCTTCGTATTGGCTTCCAGTATATCAGTATATCAGTAAACTCCTCCCTGGCCTGTCCCAATCCCGGAAGAGAAAGGAAGAGGGTTGAGTGTGAGGCTCGCTATCACCCTCACTTAATAAACACTTGCCTGGAAACAGAGGAATCTTCACCACGATGATCTATGAAAGACGACGACAAATACAACTCTGGAAGACCGTAGTCAACGGCCTATTTCCCAGGAGGGGCGATCGATGGGCACAAGAAGAAGAAGAAGAATATCAGCGGATCGATCCAATTCAAGACACACATGATCACACACGAGACACTAAATGATCAGGCGGCTGTATATTTGATAGAACTGTTTTTTTAACGAGAAAGTTAACACCAGATCGATTGATTGATTAATAATAATAATAATTACCAAACTTCTATTACCCTAATATCCTAGAAAAGAATCGAGCTCAGTGGTGCACCTAGTGGAGGAATTGGGCAAACTCATACTCCGGGTACAATACAAAGTTCATCAACAAATGATCGGATGCAGTGGAAACTTAGGAAGGATAGGCAAGTCGGGAAAGGCGAGTTTTCAAATAGTGACGGAAAGAAACTGTGCTATTTGACGACTTAACATGTTCAGGGAGCGAATTACAAAGAGTTGGGACAGCAACTGAAAAATCACGAGTCCGGTGGCGCATCTACTGGGGAGGGGGGGGGGAAGGGGGGGCCAGGACCCCCACCTCTAGTAGGGATCACCCATCTTTAAATGCAATATACCATTTGGCGACACAATAACTAAAAATAGCGCTGCGAATCTGTCGTTAGTAAATAACTACACATCGAGTATTGTGTAATGTGTGTCTGATAGCATTGTTATTTAACAAACAAACCACAATTATACTTAGTATAAAATGAAGTATAATTGTGATTTGTCTGTTAGATAATAACTTGGTTTTCCTACGAGGGAAATATTCCTGTAGCTTGCACTCAAACCATATTGCCCCAATACTCGCCACGAGAAACTTAAAGGCTTGTTTGTGCAAGACACGCCGGGTTGAAAGACATTCTTGTTTAGAAACATTTGGTAAGCTTTAATGAAAGTCGTTGGAATTGGGATAGCGACACCAAGACTACGACTCGTGGTTTGAACAG
This sequence comes from Paralvinella palmiformis, assembly GCA_025642065.1. Classification (NCBI taxonomy): domain Eukaryota; kingdom Metazoa; phylum Annelida; class Polychaeta; order Terebellida; family Alvinellidae; genus Paralvinella; species Paralvinella palmiformis. Next base: position 853,279 of record JAODUP010000156.1, read on the forward strand.
TAGTCTGAATAGTTTTGTAGTTATTGCTGGCTTCACAGTATCGAAGAATAGTTTGGATTGTTTGAAAAGGTTTGTCACCTAAACTACAAAGAAGAGATATTGATGTATTTGAGGTATATACAATGATTGACAATATCAAATCAGAGATTCAATGTTTGAGGGATGACTTGGTGTGGAATTCCTGAGATGGTACGACGAAGTAAAGCAGCTGGCTTCATATATAGGTACTGAAGAGGAAATACCAAGGGTTCCAACGGTTATTGTAAACAGCTATGGCGCCCACTGTAAATAGGGGATGGCAACTTTTTACTAACGATAAATACTGGAAATCTTTCAGCAAATTATTTCATATTACACGGAGACTGAGACTAGTATTTCAGCTGAATGACTGTGTCTTTCCAAAGGATTTAACACAATATTTATCAAGATATATAGCCCAATGATTGAGCGGACCTATTTTTCAGATGAATGAAACAGCCGAGCCTTAGTTATTCATGCTGACTTGTATGATATTTTTAGCATCGGTTTCAATGGATTAAATAAATGATTTTAAAATTAAACTTTATATTATAAAATATATTTTTTATTTGTACCTGGGAACCAATCATATACGTATCACCTGTATATTATTAAATTTAAAACAAATTATATTACATTAAAGGATTACCACCCTTGGTATTTACATGTAGTAAACATTGCAAGAACGTCTGATTCAAAAGAAGAAGAAAACAGTTCACTTTCAATACAAGATATCATGCATAAATACCAATTTTACTGTAAAAGGAATCACCCATCGAACTACAATCTATATGATCATTGATTAAATCAATTCACATCATCATGTCAGATGCCAAAAATTATACAAAAATGTATTCTTAACTAGACATGCCGGACCATGACAGCCATGCAAATCGCGCTGAACGTTACTTAGTTTAGTGGCATATATCTATTGGATGAAGTTTATGCCATTCCTATTAAATGCAAAATTATGATCTGGAGATCACACACCCTTAATGGACTATGAATAAGATCCAAATATAGCTGGTATATAACCTATATACCGTTTTTCAGTAAGACATTTATCGGCCAATATACGCGTAACTCGCCATGCAACACAGTGATTCTTAGACTTCTAACCCGAGACCGTAGTGTGAAATTCAGCCGCATGGTGGCACCAGGGGTAATTGAATCGGTCCTGTATCGTGTTTTTCGGGTATCTTTGTTAAAAATGTGAACATTTGTAAAAGGAGTGAAGGAGCCTAGTGTATAGAAAATAAAAGTTGACAAACCATCAACTATATATAGATAAGATGTCTAAGTTATAGTTATGTGCATATCGCCATATACAAGCGTTATGTAAAACGTTTTGTGTTGTCCTACAATAGTATTATTACTATTTAAGTATTTATTTATTTTATAGAGAGGCTTTTATAGATTTTACTTCCATTATTTTATGTATCTTAGAAAGTATTAATTCATTTGACGTATATATATATATATATATATATATATATATATATATATATATATATATATATATATATATATATATATATATATATATATCCTGACCACGTGTTTGTTGCGTAAAACTAGTGACGGATGTCATGCATGAAAAATACGGGGCTTATAAGGGCATGTGTTGCGGTAAAAGCAATTCTTTGGTGGCCAATATCAGGTTCATATTTATCAAATAGAAACAACCTTTATTCTAATGGTTGGCTACTTTGTCCCTTTTACCTTACATATAATGCTTAAATTTTTGTGTGGGTAGAAACGTCGCAATAAGTTTTGTATTGCATGGATCACTTTGAGCTGGCAGCCATGTGGATAATTAATTAGGCGATAGTCTATACACGCGTGCTCAGTGAATGCATATGGAGAATGGTGACGTCACGAACAACTTATGAATGACAGCATTTCACTGGCCATAGGTACGTCGGAGTTTACTAAGAGACAAAGGATAAATACCGAATATTCATGATGATTCCATTTAAGGTTAATGCATGTTGCCAGGAAGCAAAATCAGCGTACGAGCGAACGTGTACGTGCCGTTTTATTGAACCATTGTCAGTTACAATTATGATATATTTAAGAGGTTTCTCATTTTTAAATTAATAGGTATTTCCCACAAAGAAGCTATTGGATAAATTTGAAAAAGGATATTGACAATCAAAGAATTGCCTTAACATGTATTGGTGGATTGCAAACAGGCCCGCGTAATTAACTCAGTGATCATCTCATAATGTTTAATTTTCATGAAGGTCTGAAATATGTAACTTTTGCACTCACCCGGTCTAGTGTCAGCACACCAGGTCTAGTGTTAAAATATTCGACTAGAACTGCAGGTCCAGTAGTGAGCTCCGGTGGCCTAGCGGTTAAGCACTCGGCACTCGGTGCCAACGGTCGCAGGTTCGAACCCCTCAACCACTCCAACATAGAGGCTGTGCTGATTAAGCGAAAGCCTGGGGATTCTCCCCGAACAACAAAACTAACCAGGTCCAGTAAGGCTATAATTAAGTTAGTTTCACACATAATCCAGAGCTTAGTGATAAATTTATTATCTTAGCAATTGGAACAATTAGTGTGTGAAGACTATGTATTGATTTATTTTATTTATTTATTCATAATCTATAATATAACGATTATTATAGATATCACAGTAGAATGTAAATATCACAAATAAAATAAAATGCTCCTTAGAACAGGTTATACATATAAATTGTGCTGCATGCATAATAAATTACCCTCCCCCAAGCCAAATTTACCAAAGAAGATATCTTTAGGAGGAAAAACTGGTTTACAAAGAAAACCATGCAGTACTCGAACGGAGATATCTACATTATGTTCATATAATACACCCGAGTACTGCAAGGTTTTCTTTGTAAACCAGTTAAATATATCTTCTTTGGTAAATATATATTATATAATTTTTATATTCTTCGACGATATATTATTCGGTAAATGCGTATGTTCATATCAGGATGGTAAAAAGTATACCATATCTCGTTCAATAAGCGAGATTTGAAGTGTGATTTCAGCCTTTTCCGCTATTGGCATCATGGTACGTTGTTGGGTTGTTCAATTCTTTTCGAGAATCCGCACTGAATCTACATAATCATTCGATAGAAGTATATAGATGATATACAGTAAGAATTAATTCGGTTGTTCGCAAACTATTTCATGAATATTATATGTCTGTGCCATTGCAGTATTATTTGTTGCTGTTCTGTTCACGATAATGATGCAGTAGCTTGAGTAGAAATAGGCGGACATTTGTATGTGACAACATATTTGATTACTAGTATCATGAACATGATTAATTTTAAGCAACGTGTTTTCTCGCAGGTTCATGTTAGTGGGAATAAAAAGATGTAGCAAGTTAAATATAGGCTAACCATGACTGAATTCAGCTACCCCCTAGTGAGGCTAGTAGTGAGGCTAGTCCTATCATCCTATGCCATGGCTATGCAATTGGCAGGGCATGGCCGATGATTGATAGCACGCTCTCTGTAGAAAGTTATTCTTTAAAAAGCAGCTATGTGCATGGCATAGGGGATTGGATGATAGGTGACCTCGCCAATTTTTTTTCATACAATTACAACCCTTTGCCTTTAGTTTGGATCATTCACCATTCATTTTAAAATCATACATTTTGAGTTAAATTTAACCTTATTAACCACGTTTACTGTTTTACAATTACAGTATTTTGATTCAGCAGACAGACTAAATGATCATTCATAAACTAGTTACTGACAAACAATTAGGTCTTATTATATTGAGTAAATTAGGTATATTAATCTACATAATTAGCTAGTAAACAAGTGAATTTGCCGCTGCAATGAAAATTTTGTCAGCATTGTAAATTCGAGAAGCAAATTTCATTCGTATTTTAATGGCTGTTGTTACATATCCGAGCATCGAAATCGTGTTCCATGAGATTTTCAGATTCCAGGACCGGGAAAATTTATTTGTTATATTCCAGGAATTCTAGGACACCTGGGAACCCCAGTTATTTGTAAAGCCGCTCGGCTGTTCTGCCGATCACCTATTTCTTTGATTTTCGTTTGTACTTCTTCAAAACTATCAAAAGCGTCTTCTACTTTCAACCCAAATATAACTACTACATGCTTGGCCGCCATATTTGAGTGGAAGTAATAGCAATTGAGGAATAATTGGCACATTGAGTGCTCAGATCTATAACACTGAGGTGCATGGTTCGGATACGTAACCACTTCGTATTTTAATTGCTAATTAACTGTGATACTGACTGTGTAGAATACCAGAACGTTAGTAATACCAGTCTCGACCGAGTCTAAATAAAGAACTTAATCAATCATGACAATCTGTTTCTCCTCATGCCAGAACGAGTCTAGTTTTAAAAATGTGTTTAGCATCTGGCTGTCCATAACATGGAATTGGAGGAGTTCCAGTAATTGATACATTTTGATACCTCCCTCGGTTTAACCAAATTATGGCTGTGCCTTCTTGGGTTCAAACCTTTCTCTTGATGGCATTCAGGATGTTATGCAATCGGTGCATATATATGTGATACCAAAGACACCCTGAAGTGTCTTGTTAATTTTTGGGGTGACTTGAATAATATAAATCGTTTCTTTTGTCTGCAGCCTGCTAAAGGTAAGAAGGGCAAGAAGAAGGTGGCAGCTGCCCCTTTAGTGACCAAGAAACATGAGCCGAAGAAAGTTGTCAATCCACTATTTGAAAAGAGACCCAAAAACTTTGGAATAGGTACGTTCACATTTTCTTGTCTGGTACACACTGTGTAGAACCTGTCTATTAATGTTACTAAATAACTATTACTTTTTCCTATACCAGTTTGCCGTGATGCAATATGAATTTCTTCACCTGACTAATCTCATGAAGATTAAAACTCGAGCTTTTTAAATCTGAGCAGACACTGGTATTAGTTGTTCGTTTTCCTTTTTTGTTTGTTTTTACTTTCGGAAATGATTCCATGTTTGTGTTTTTTTTAAAGGTCAAGATATTCAGCCACAGAGGGATTTGAGTCGATTTGTAAAATGGCCAAAGTACATCCGCCTTCAGCGACAGAGAGCCATACTTTATCAGCGGCTGAAGGTCCCACCACCAATCAATCAATTTACACAAACTTTGGACAGACAGACAGGTATTACATCTTTCGTACCAAGTACTATTAGATCAGAGATCCCCATCACCCACCTTTCTTCACTTGATAGGTATATTCATTATTTTTAATGGCGGTGATGTTAGTGAATATTTGCTATCTGACTTCAGTGGTTGAAGAAATTGGTTCTCCACCGAGATCTCTGAGCCATTATTTTAAATATGTAAATTAGCGGTGTTAAAATAAAGTATGATGACTCCAGGATATGTACTTGTCAGCATACTCTCTAAACTCAGGCCAGACAGAGCAATATTTTGATTGTTGCTTAGTTCACAGCCTCCCAATTTCATGGTTATAATGTTTCATTGGAATGGAGAAATTTGTAATTACTGTCTTGTGTTTTTGACATGTTTTAAAAAAAAGTAGTAATTCATTTATTTTTTGTGACTCATTAATGCATTTATACTTAATGATTAAACACATTTATAAATGAACGGGTAGTATAAAAACTGACGTGATATTTAAAATACTTTTGCTAGATAATTATTATATATATATATAATTGAATTGCAATTATGTCATAGTTATACTAATCAAGAACAGCACAATATTGTCGGATGAAGCTTCAATGTGGTAAATCGTATGAATTTGTGGATGATCTGCACATGAAGTCACTTTGCATTTAGCAATTATTGAGTTTAAATTTAAGCACTTTGTGTTTAGCCAGGATGGGTATATAAGGTGAGCATTAACATAGATTCACTATTGATAGTTATCTCATGCTGATTACATACCAGAAGCAAAACCTGACTGACTTTTGACACTATAGCTGGTAATTTATGAATATAGATTGATAATTGTGAAGTGCACAATTTCTGGCAGAAAACAAGATTGTGTCCGATTAAAGTTGGGGGAAAGCAGTATGTGATGCAACATGCAAGAAATGTGGCAAAGGAATGCAGTTTCCAGATTTAAAAACACAATATAAATTTTAAAAACTGTTTTTTAATACAGTGAGAATGATATTGTTTATACAGAACTATGGCATACCAAGGTCCAGTGGCTGTCTATTCTTAATTGTTGCAGATTGTGTAGAACATGATGATGGTGCATAGTTCAGCTGAGATCATATGATGAACCAAATATTTTTCGCCCCTATCTGATTCTACACATTGTTTTCCACTCGTGTTCATACGGTCATCATTCTAATTTGCTTTCATTCATACCTGTCTGAAGACTATAGTAAAAAAATTACAGTGGTAGGCGAAATTAATTAATGAACTATCAATATTGGTTGCTTCAAGGGTTGCGAGTGTGTTTGATCCAGATTTTTAAAGTCTGCCTTTAAAAAATTGCATCATTCTTATTTTTGTTTCATAGGAAGGGTGATGCACCCAGGATTGCCATACACAAATTTATTTTCCAACTCCTGGAAATGTCCTTCTTAAGTTTGACAAAATCAGGAAATGTCCTGGGAGAAATATTGCATGTGAAAAAATTACGTAAATATTATTAAATTGTTTAGTAAAAAGAGAACGAGAACACTGGTATCCCATGTTAGTAAAATTTTAAATAAGTGGATGGATCAGACAGCTAGAAGGGGTGAGGAGGATGCTGTGCCCTAAAAATATCAATAATCGTACATTTAATAAATATGATATGATTTTTCACAAATATCTTATTTATTGCCTTGGCTATGGAAATCTTGTGCAACACTTTGGGGCTCATTAGTTCATAAATGTATTGGTTATGATGTTAGATATTTATCGGTCTGAATTGTGATGACAACACCGAGATCTCTGAACCACTTCTGAGAAAAATATTACATTTATTTGATTCAGAGATTCCCCTTTTCCAAGTCCGTTTTGTCCATTTCAGCCACACAACTGTTCCGATTGCTCGACCGTTATAGGCCAGAGAGCAGGCAGGAGAAAAAGGTCAGGCTAAGACTCCGGGCAGAAGAACGTGCAAAGGGTAAGCCAGATGCACCAACCAAACGTCCACCTATCGTCAGATCGGGAGTTAACACAGTCACCACCCTGGTGGAGCAAAAGAAGGCACAGCTAGTGATCATTGCACATGACATCGATCCGGTTGAGGTTAGTTGTTTATATTATAAATATACATCAGCTTGAAATTAAATGGTTAATTTTGTGTGGTCAGCCGCTCAGGTTTTACTTGTTTGGAGTTGAGACTTGGGGAATGTAAATCAATAGTTAAAATTTCAAATGGGTAATTAATTAGGAGAAAAAACAGTTATGTTTATTGTGTGGTCATTATCAGGGATGTGCAATGATGGTTGAATTTCTTCACCTGATTCCATATTATTATGAAGATATTAATTATAACAGCACACAACACCTAGCGTTGAAAATGATAATAAATTGTACAGGTACACATCACTGATTGGTTCAGATAGTGAACCTGTTTTTACAAATAAACCTGTGTTAAGATAAGAGTAATGTTAGTTATTGTTGTCTCCTGATTACAGTTTAAGATGTTTTCAAACTCGCATTATCTTGTTGCTCTTTAAGTGTTTCCCATTCATAGACCATCGTGCTGACAAACCTTTTTGGAAATGGGGGGAGGGGAGTAGGAGAAACTGATGGTTAGACAAAAAATTCTCCCCATTGTCCTAGAAATATAACTCACTTTGCTCCATGACTTGTGTGGGGGCGCCTCCGTGGTCTAGCGGCAGCGTGCTGGACCACATCACTACCACCCGTTTTCGAATCCCGGCGTGGGCATATCTGAAGGTTGTTTGTTTCGTTTCATTACCTTTGGATGTCGCTCGGCCCATTTAGCCTACCTTGTGCACAAAAGTGGCAGTAAAACATCAATCATCATCATCCATGGCTTCTGTGTGGTGTCTCCATTAATAAACCAGTATGGTGCTTGGCCATAGTTATGTGACAAGGTTTAGATTATGGTCTAACATTTTGGAGAATACTTTCCATTTAGCCTACTTTGTTTATTCAAGCATATTTTGATCACTTGACGAATTTTGTTTTGCAGCTTGTTCTGTTTTTGCCCTCTCTGTGTCGCAAGATGAATGTACCATACTGTATTGTGAAAGGAAAGGCTCGTCTGGGACGTGTGGTACGTCGTAAGACAGCTACGTGTCTGGCGCTGACTCAAGTTAACCCGTAAGTAACACTATATACATGAATCTTTGGTATTGAAATGAGGTAGTTTGAGTGATGATGATATTTTCTATGTATATTCGCGGTTTCCACCTGAGAGGTTTCACCTCGATGTAGGGAACAGACCTTCCTTAGATGTCTGAACTCAAATATATTAATATACATAATAAATGTAAATTTTTTTGGAATTTTTATAGCTAACTTTTTTTTTAAATTATAGTTAAAGTGACAGTTCACCATTGGAAAATATTTCTTAAATAATTTCGCGATAATAATCAAGAAATATATGAAGGCGGCAAGGAGACGTTACACGAGTTCTCTCTAGACTGACGCAGTTTATAGTTACTATTGAGCGTTAATATCTTGCCCATTTTTAATAATCTTGCTCTTCTAAGGTTCCTTCTGGTTCAAAATGATATGGTTGTATTTTGTTCATGACGTAATTTTAACACAATAATTGCAGTTTATTATGGAATAATTCTTTGCTCCCGCTTGTTTATATGCTTTTGTTGTTGTACTGTTGTGTTCAAATGACATCAGCATTCAGGAGATTCCAGTCTCTATCTAGCTTCAAAATGGCAGCACCCACAGGCCATTAAAAGTTGATTAATCAGCACGTTGAACTGGATTATTTAATGTGTGGGTGATCATTTACATGATTTGATATTTGTGAGCATAGCTGTATTATTCCTGAAAATTTGATATGTTGGTGTTCCAAGATATCTGACCAAATTGCCATATTTATTTGAGTGATGATGATATTTCCTATAATCATTCGCGGTTTCCACCTGAGAGGTTTCACCTCGATGTAGGGAACAGACCTTCCTTAGGTGTCTGAACTCAAATATATTAATATACATAATAGCTGTAAATATTTTCAGAATATTTTGAAACATTTAATGGCTCTTGTATTTATCTGGTATAGTTGTTTAACTCAGTTAGGTTTATAGACTTAATTGGGACATCTGAATGGTTTACTTAGCGGTAGATATCTAACGCATAGGTTCAGACCCCACTTACGTCTGAAGGATGTTTCATCTTTCACTTTGTCTCGTTACATTTGGAAGTCTCTGAATGCATCAAGTCATAATAGTAGCTTTAAACAGCACCAGTTATATAGCTATCCAGTTTCTCCAACCAGTTAGCTTTTGCAGGCAAAGTACTTTTTTACATTTATTATTATCTCGTTGGTAATTTTTATTTCTTGTAAAATAGTTAAATGGTAAATTAGTTTTATTGTTATGGTAGTTGAGTGATGATGATATTTTCTATGTATATTCGCGGTTTCCACCTGAGAGGTTTCACCTCGATGTAGGGAACAGACCTTCCTTAGATGTCTGAACTCCTATCTTTGTCAATCACAGACCTATAACCCTTCCAAATAAAGTAAACCATTACACACCAACTGTCACTACTTCAGTTATGTGATTATAGATACAGTGTTAGAAAGTGAGCTGCAATTGTTTTAAATATTGGATATAAAATATGTACACAAACGTCTGTTGTGGATTTGTTATCATCAGTCAGTGTTAATACCAGAGCCAGGTGTGCTGTAAAGTCACAAATATTTCATGTTGACATACCGTTCATTTTTGTTTTATTATTTTGGCTACTGATAATGGGTTTGATGTGTGATAAAAGTGTTGCAGTTTAATGTGCAGCGTATGATGATTGTGCATAGTTCAGCTGAGTTCAGTTGATGAACCAATTATTTCGCCCCTATCTGATTCTGCACTTAAAATAATGTACTTCTTATTTTGACTTGACCTCATTCAATACGTTGTCATGCAGATTTACTGCCGACTCGGCATATATAAATTTCCTAGTTTGTGATTTCAGTTGATGCATTATTCACTGGATTTAAATCAGAGTTTCGTACACTGATATCTGTATATCCAGTAAATATTCGACTTAGGCTGATTCTATTCATTATAATGGGGTTTAAACTCGAAATATTTAATACTAACACAATGACATTGCTACCTTTTAATCTTCCAATGTTATCCAATAATTGTGTTTTCTCACAACTTGATATTTGAGTGATGATGATATTTTCTATGTATATTCGCGGTTTCCACCTGAGAGGTTTCACCTCGCTGTAGGGAACAGACCTTCCTTAGATGTCTGAACTCAAATATATTAATATACATAATAGATGTAATTTTTTTTGGAATTTTTATAGCTAACTTTTTTTTTAAATTATAGTTAAAGTGACAGTTCACCATTGGAAAATATTTCTTAAATAATTTCACGATAATAATCAAGAAATATACTTGATATCATAGATATAGAGAAATAATCCAGAAGGCGGGAAGATGTTACACGAGTTCTCCAGACTGAAGCGGTTTATAGTTACTATTGAGCGTTAATATCTCGCCCATTTTTAATAATCTTGCTCTTCTAAGGTTCCTTCTGGTTCAAAATGATATGGTTGTATTTTGTTCATGACATAATTTTAACACGATAATTGCAGTTTATTATGGAATAATTCTTAGCTCCTGCTTGTTTATATGCTTTTGTTGTTGTACTGTTGTGTTCAAATGACATCAGCATTCAGGCCATTAAAAGTTGATTAATCAGCACGTTGAACTGGATTATTTAATGTGTGGGTGATCGTTTACACGATTTGATATTTGTGAGCATGGCTGTATTAGTCCTGAAAATTTGATATGTTGGTGTTCCAAATTGTCGTATTTGAGTGATGATGATATTTTCTATGTATATTCGCGGTTTCCACCTGAGAGGTTTCACCTCGATGTAGGGAACAGACCTTCCTTAGATGTCTGAACTCAAATGATTTATAACACATATTTAGCTAATACACAGCATCGTGAGCAGGTTATTATTTCTTTGTAATCAGTTTTATAGTGTCCCAGGTAGACTATAGTTAGGTTAATATTAGGATGTCTGCTATGTTATTTTATTGTGTTCCTACGTTTAGTTCAAACATAACTTTCTCTTGCATTCTTGTTCAGTGTGTGTGTAGTAAGTGATGACTGCATAGTTCAGCTGAGTTGAGTTGATGAATCATTCATTTCGCCCCTATCTGATTCTACACACAACTGTACAGCTTGAATTTGAAAAAGAGATGAAAATAACATGATTTGATTGGTTGCATTTTGAAAGCATTGAATTACCTGTGATGCTGTTTAATCATTTCAGTGAAGACAAGTCGTCTCTAAACAAGTTGGTTGAGGCCGTTAGAACTAACTTCAATGAGAGATTTGATGAGGTCAGTATTACCGTTCTTGTTGAATTAAGATTCAGGATATTTTCCGTTTAATTCGTTACATTAGAGAGGTCAGTGGTGGAAAATTGTTGGTAATTTCTTTTACAGATACGTCGTCACTGGGGTGGAGGAATAATGGGTGCCAAGTCTCAGGCTCGTATAGCGAAGTTAGAGAAGATCAAGGCGAGAGAACTGGCTCAGAAGATGGGTTAAAACATCGTTGCTTAAAGATGGCCAATGATAGCTGTGAGCGGTTTATTATAGTGGATTATGTGCAGATGTTAAATAAACAAAGAAATCATGCAGATGTATTCATTGTTTAAATTATTGAGAATAGTTGTGCAAGTAGATGGGTTTCACTAATTTGAAATTAAGATAACCAAATTAATTATTGTTAATATGATCCCAATGGTTTTCTGATGACTAATGGGCACCTTTAAAAACTAACTATTCCCATTACTAATTGTTATTTCCACAATTTCTATCACCAAACTTCGGAAGGCTTCTGAAACTAAATAAATCGTTTTGCACATGGAAACTTAACATTCTTTGACATATAATTGGCAGACTATGACTTGAAGCAAACCATAAAAATATATAATGTTTAAAAAACGTCCAGATCGTGTGTTCGAATCCAACATATGATCAATTTTGGAATTGCTTATTTAAAAAATGGAATTGACGATTTTTGGTAGACTGCCATCTAGTGAACGTCCTTTTGTGGGTTGCGTTTCACCAGGCGCTTGCTGAACCATATGATAAAAACATTCTTGATCATAATATGTTGATAACATGTCTATTACAGTTCTCAAACTGGATTTATTGTCAAAATAAACCGTCGACTTAACACACACAAATAATATTATCTGTTAGTAAAAATAATTCTGTTATATTTAATGAAACTGCTACAAGAACTTATAAATCTATTTACTTCTGTGAATCCCCCAAAACGTAAATTTACAAACAATTAGTCGATTAAACTTGTTCCATGCTATTACATGGCTACACTGACGTGGAAATTGTCTATTGCAATTGAAGTTAGCTAAAAAAAATTAATCCACAAATTTATTTTTTAATTCAAAAGTACCGCCTGATCTGACCAATATTACGAATTTGGTAATAACAGGCTTTGAATATTGCATTTACTTGCCTCTCCATGGTCAGGGATGTATCGAAATATACTCCTAAGTTCTTCACTGACGATGCTACAGAAATAGTAATTCCTTGGTTATTCAAACCTGATGTTTTGGGTTAAAGATAATGAGCTCTGTCTTTTCCTCATTTAACTTAAGCATGTTTGCGCTCATCCAAGTACCGATATCCGCCAAACAAGCTTTCAATTTCTTTGCAACGTCGGACCAAGTTTTTTTTGGCATGATCGCCATATAAACCTGTGTATCATCTGCATAACAGTGGTAGAGCTTGAAGGATCTTGTGATCTATAACATCGAAAGCAGCAGATAAGTCGAGTAGAACTAATGCCTCCATAATCTTCGTATCTAAAACTTCAGCAATGTCATGATGGACCTTCAGGAGCTCGGTCTCTGTAGAGTGACCGGTACGATAAGCTGACTGAAGATTATCGTGCAGTCTGTGACTACTCAAATGCAACCAGCTTCTCCAGGATTTTAGACAAGAAAGGCAGATTAGATACGGCGGTGATTTTTCAATTCCTCTTTATCCATATTTGGCTAATAGTGGTCTAATATTGGCCTTTTTGAAAGAAAGCAGAACCTAGGACTCCATCAGTGATTTGTTTATAATAGCCGTAATCAAAGGCAGTAGGTATTCCAGCACTTCTTTCAACAGGTATGTAGGTAATGGGTCTAGTTTACAAGATTTTGAGGGAAACTTAATGATAATATCACGTACCTCGTCTTGAGTGGCAGGCGCAAGTTTTTTCAGAGGCTGTCCTTCAGATTTGATATCAGCGCTCATCACGACAGCGTCGCTTATTGGAGATTTGTGATTATCAATTTCGTCTCTAACGGTTGTAATTTTCCTCATGAAGAAATCACTAAACTTGTTGGCCAAGTGCTCATCAGATGAACAGCTCGGCAGAATGATTTCTCTTTTATGTCCCATCAAATTCTTAGTGATTCTGAACTGACATTTTTTACTGTTCCCACATTCCCCTATCTTGTCTGAATAATAAGTCCTCTTGGATCTCATGAGAAGCTTTCCTACTACGACGATGATGGATCTCCAGGTTTGTTTTCCGCCGCAGTCGTTCAGCTTTCCGACGATTGTGTTTTCCTTCTAGAAGTTCTTCAGCATACCAGGAAGTATTTGGTCTCGGGGTTATAGTTTTCCTCTGCAGAGGGGCATGTTTATTGATCAAAAACTTAACACCCGAATTATATGCTTCCACAGGGTCATCTACAGCGCCACTTGTACATAATAAGGTGGCAGATAATTTTATGTCCTCCATGAGATTATAAGTGTCATTGTGGTTCTAATGGATGTTGCATATTATTTTTGTTACATACAACGGCATGACTTTACGATCTAAACATCTGTGACACAGACTATCTTGGTATAACGGATTCTCACTATATATATATATATATATATATACATATATATATATATATGAAACAGGACAAAGAATGCTATCATTTATCCTGATGGCTCATGTGGTGGTATCTGGGTCTATGAACATCGCTGGCCCGCTATATCCGGAATGGTTTCCTGGGCTAAGGCCGTCATGGGCATAGAGTGGGCTGGTCAAGGGGTGGCCGAGGGTTCGTGACCATCTCTACGAGGCAGCAATGACGGAAACATTATAGACTGGTCTGCCTCTGAGATTACTGTAATGCGATAAAGAATCAATAATGATCACACACACTCACTACCACTCTCCCCCTCTCTCTGTGTGTGTCTCTCTCTCTCTGTCCCTCCCCACCCAATCTCTGTCTTGCAGGATCTTTTCCTACGGAATCCCATCTTCGCTATACGTCCCTATAGTGTGACCATGGCCGAAGCTAAAAATACTCACTCATTCATTTCTTCACTCGCTTTCCTTATGATGAGCAAAACACTTCATGCATGTTGTTTGAGAAAATCATCATCATCACTTTCACCGTTCTATGAGATAACGCCATATCTATCTAAAGCCACTCTTCGAATGCTCCTGTCACTATTCATGAAAATCCTTATTCAAACCAACGGACAGCTGCGTCTTGAAGGATGTTTCATCTTTCACTTCGCCTCACTACCTTTTCTAGGTCATCTGATCCTGCTTTAGCCTACTTTATAGCAGTAGCGTTTTCATTGTTCAGTTATCCGGCATCGTGTACTGTACTGTCTATAGCTGTGAGATGGCTCACGTTCCGAAATTAGAGGATATTCTAAAATGAAATTTAGTTTGGCGCAAGATTCTCACAAAAGCTTCCAACTTGGGATGGATTCGACTATTCACAAAATTAATTTATATAATCTGTAAAATTATCGTACTTTGGGCGAGATAATCTGATAGGTTTTCAACCTTTTGACGAAGAAATAATTGGCCTACAAACAGTCACACTTAACGTGGAAATAAGTCATCAATGGTTTGTTGCTAGTTCGTAGAATGCAAAGTATAAATCTCACCGAAATATTTATATATATCATCTAAAATTGTAAAACATTTATATATATATATATATATATATATAACGCGCTATCTCTTGGGTGTCTCCCTAAGTAGCGGCTCCTCGTCCATATGTCCTAGGACTGACCATTGCCGAGGCTAAACAGGCGTTTTTTTTCTTCGGGTTTTTAATGTTTATTATTATAATCTGAATCGCCTATTCATTGATAGATCATTGTCTGAAGTTTATGAGCTGCTCCCAGGTCGACGTAGATGGTTGGTTTGATTTCAAGGCATATGCGACAAACGGGAATTCGTGTGAGTCTGACTTAATACAAGGTTCGTATGGATGTAATGCAGGTGGTACAGCACCAGACGCCGGTCAGACCACTAACCATCTAGCTTGATGTGGATATAGAAACATCTGCTCGTGCGCAGTTCCTGATTTTACTATTGAAACCATCTGAGATTTGAATCCAGAGAATTGCACGATTATAACAAACTTCAACAAAGTGACGTTGTGTGTGTGTGTGATGGTGTGGCGTGCATTGATGACCAAAGCTGATTTATTAAATAATTAATAAATCTACTAAATACAAAACCAATGAATCAAATCAAGCAATGAGTCAGCGACTCAAAGCTGATTAATTAATATATCAATACGATCTATCGATTAATCCCACCAATTTACCAATTAGAGTTTTTAACACTCCATGAGCTCCCCCATGACATTTACTGGGGATGTCTTTGTGGTCTAACTAGTAGTGCGGTTGGTCATAGGCCTCTAACAGCCATACGAGTTGGAATGGTGGCTTGGCCACGTCTGAAGGATGTTTTATCTTTCACTCGAACCAGACATCCTGCTATTTGTGCAACAACCTAAAACATCAAAATTTCTTAATACTTCCCATTATGAGTAGGGTTTTTAATTCTTTCTAATGGACATCACTCCTAAATAAAACCTACAACAGAAACCCAATAATTAATAACAGTGAAGTTAATTGGATCTTCAAGAGAAAATTTAAATTGTATTTAACAATTAATTTAAATTAATGGTAAACCTTAGTTCATTGATCTCGCAACTCATGAAAATAATGTCTGTGATTCAAATAGAATAGAAGCATCCGTAATTTAGGAGTTGATTGCATGATTTCCATTTATTTTATTAAAGTATGTTCCAAGAAACTCTATGTACATCCTAACATTATTTTCATATATATATATATATATATATATATATATATATATAGAGAGAGAGAGAGAGAGAGAGAGATAGATAGATAAATAGAGAGAGAGAGAGAGAGAGAGAGAGAGAGAGAGAGAGAGAGAAAGAATGGATATCTAATATAAATGAAAATTAAGGTAGATTATATAACAATTAAGGTATGGTTTACTATGGTGGCAGATATACGACATCTTGGGCGTAGAAAATGTTGTTATCATTAGTGTATGATGCTTAATAAATAAGTACAGCTAAACAAATAAATAAACACGCACAGAGACACACAAACAAACAAGATTCACAACATGATTACAGTTCATTTAAAATTATGTATCTATATTACAATAATTATGGTATTTTGAACAATTACATAAATAAACACCATTTCAAGATTCAAAGACCACTGGCATCGACATTTTCAATAGACAGTTTCCTCATTTCCCGTTTAACGCCTCTAATATTTTTTTCTGAAATGCACGTGAATTCATATAACACAATTCGAGAAATTATTTACTTTTTTGATATAAGTTTGGTGTGTTCTCTATGTGAATTCTATTGCGTTTGCGGCAGTCACACTATGGTGTTTAGTATCACCCGTCAACGAGGTAATACGAGAATAGAAAATGCATTTTTAGTTTTGAATAGGATCATTTATAATTTGTGTGATTATAGCGCAAGGTAAATGGATTTCCTTACTTGGTTAGACTAATGTTAAGTATAAACAATTATTCCGTTTCTTATATTTGATAATTTACTGTAATAATCTTATTACTTTTTGAGGTGGACGTTTTTCGTTTCAAGCATTTGTTTAGCGTTCCTTCAGTTTTACTGAATTTCAATTAGTGAATTAGTTAATTAATTTCCTTGCTGTATTTCTTGATAATATTATTTTATATATCTCTCTATGAACACGTCCTTTGATTGACATAGTGTATGTCGGTGCCTCACGGAAATAGAATGATCGCCGATGGTCCTTTTTTGAGCTAACAGTTTTCGTGACTCAGTTGACTCACGTCGATCTCGGCCACGTCGATCTCGCCCCACCTATTTTATTTACTATTTTAAGTGGTATTCCTATGTTTTGTTATGTATAATTAAATGATATTAAAATTGAGCTTATAAGGAAGAGACTTGGTCTTGGTACTGAAGTAAAAAAACTCTATTTGAACAAAAGCGGTCTAGTAAATTTGTTTACTGACCATTTGTAGTAGTTTTTTTTTTAAATTTCAACCACACATTTTTATGCTTAAGTGAATGCCATCTTTGAAGCCTCGTATATATTAATTCCCTGGGAGTTACACTTCTAGAAAATATCATGATGTGTTCTCTATACTGCATTGTTTTTTAAAATTTAAATGCTATATTATAATTTATATACACCGGTTCATTACAAGCATGACAAATCTTTAATGATCAAATCGGCACATCACCCAAAAGTAATCTTTTATAACCTTGCAAAATAGCACGAAGTGCCATGTTTCATAAACTATAATTATATAAGGATTATAAATATTATCCATATATTAATATATAGAATATGGTTATTTAATTTCACAACCCTTTGATCAATATTAAATATTGTGCAGTTGTTTGAAAACAACAACATATGTAGTTTTCACAAATGAAAATACAAAATGTGCAATAATTTTGTTAATTTTCAGAATATTTTCCTGAACCTTTAACACAATGTACATATCAATATCATTAAGATACAAACAATAACAGAATGCTGACTTATAAAAATTTATAAAACTGTTCTTAAATCATATGTAGCTGACAATTACTATTTAGTCATATTCAGAAATTGAGCCTGACACTCACTGATTCAGTGTATGTCACTATGTCTATGTGTACTGTAGTTATCTCATATAAATGTTACCACCAATTACCATGGATTTACTTCAGTGTAAACCTTTTTAATTTAGATAAGTATATTATAACAAGCACAGAATGTATTTTTAATACAGTGAACTTTTAAATAAGGCGGCAAACTTGTATGATTCGCACAGTCTGAATAACCCAAATTGTATATATCGATGTATTATTGCCCAACACAAACAGTACCGAAAAGCTCTAAGACAAATAACAGGCGATCTGCTTTTGTTTCTGCCATATGCTTCATTATTGATATTTATTAATAAAATTTACATATTATTTAACAACATAAGCTGAATTTTGACAATGACGTTTCCGTGATTTGAGTGATTACTAAATCATAATATGACATAGCAACTGAGTCTTGTCACATAGTCAGTGGCTATTGGCATCGGCACAGTAAAACATGCTAAGAACTCGGGGCAAGAAAAATATTTCTACATCTGGCTAGACCCTGGGCTAGTAAAATTTAAAGCCACTAGCCCAACAAATTTCTTACTACAACAAAATTTTTCTAGCTATTAAAACCATATATCTTTTTACCAGTCCGAACAAAACTGTGCTGGAATTGACAGAGAACATCAGATCATAAATTTGTGTATGATTAATATTTTACAGCCACTTTTGTGCACATGGTAGGCCAAATGGGGTGAGTCGCCTCCAAAGGTAATCAAGCGAAGTCAAAGTTGAAAATCAGCTATGCCTATGCTGAGATTCGAACTCAGGTGGTTGTGATCTGTGATCCAATGCGCTACCAATTAGACCATGAAGGCAATAGAGACAATAATTATGTGTTTGTGGTTTTATTGATCCACACTCTAACATAATGCAAGTATATAATACTTAACAGTTCATAGTTCATCCAGTAATAAATTATTGGTCATGTCCACAGTCTGACCAGGAATTTTCTTATTGTGGCTGTTGAGGTGATAAGGGAAGCCCATTGTTGTTTAAATATAAAATAAAGCACAAAATAGCAAACAAAGACAGTAGTAATTCATACACATAGAATCAAGGAAGAAACACAATTAAGTTACCAAAAACTGCATATAATTCCTTCATCAAAGTATGAAAACAGTTAATAATTATATGATATATGGAATCCATATTTATGTCATAATATTAACATAAAATGGACAAAAACACAGTGATCAAACGAATAAACAGGAAAGGGACATAAATCTACCTTATAAACAAGACCATGTGCTTTTATTTACTGTAAACAAAGACAACTGACCAATCAGGAGAGAATATTTGAGTCACGTGACCATCATAATACAAATGGCGGCTTACCAGCCAAGATCACCAGCTCACCAAAATCTCTCCCATCCTTCAAACATAGTTCTTATATTCAGTAAATATTTATAAATGTGACATTTCAGATCTGGCAACTATTGGGTGATAAATATTTGTCATTTGTCAAAATCCAGCCTACAACCGGAAAGAGTGCTTTTTAGCGACCATTGGTGAGGTATCAGCGCCGGTGTTTTATACGATGATACTTTTTTGGAAAGGCTTTTTGCAAAAATCGTTTTACAGAAAACGTATTTTGAATGGTACTTAATCTTAGTCACTGAGAACCATAGAAAATACGACACTGCAGCCAACCAAGCATGTGGTTTTACGTAGTTTGGTTGTCCTCGACAGGCGGACAAACGTTAATGTTGAGTCCTGTACATATGCTAGATCATTGATGTAAACTGAGATCCTAGATATTTGTAGATCTCTGCATATACCTATTGTCTTACATTCACATATATAAAATACATCTTGTGTATCTGTTCCATTAATCAAATGTCAAAATACTCCTGGAAAATATTTATACGATCCTGGAAAAAGTAGATATGTTTTAGGTTATTAAGTCCTTAAATTAGCTAAGATAACTTTGTATAAGATATCAACTTCAACATTCCCACGTGTCCTGGAAAAATGTAATTATGTTCTGGATAATAATATTTCCTTGGCTGTAGGAATCATGTCTGTGTCTAGCTTGACTTAAAAGCTTTATCCCAGTAGGTGCACATTCCTCAGTTTTTCATTGGATGTATGTGGGGATAGGATAGTTTGGGTTCTGTGAGTTACATCCTTGTCCTGTTCCCGAAATTTCCTGAAACACAAAATGTGACAAATGTGATTATCTGCCAGCTACTAGATCTGATCAATAATTTATGTGCTACGATTCATTTACTTCTAGGTTGCACAATGGCACCTAACAATCCACTTACAGTTCATGGCAATGAGAAGACAATGAACTTAAATACTCTTATTTTGACAAATATCCAGTCATCGCCATACTTCAAGGTCAACCTGTTTGAGTTAAAGACCTACCACCAGGTAATAGATGAGATATACTACAAGGTATGTGTATACAGGTAATACTGCTTATTATATATACATATTTATAATGTATAAATAGCCTAAATAATAATATTGTGTGTGTGTATATATATATGTGTGTGTGTGTGTGTGTGTACATACAGTCATAATCTATTAATCTGGACATAGTTTATTCAGCAAATCCACCACCCAACACATTATTGCCTGTGACGGATTTAACTCCATTATAAATGACTCTTAATATAATTCCTGCTTGGTGAACTGTTTTTTCCCATGTTACCTCCAACAAACACTTTATTAAGGCCGGCCTGAGGGAGATACATATGGTCTGTAATTTACTGCTTTGCCACGGGGACTAATTGTAAATAAATTTAGAATTTACAATAGATGGCCGATTTGGTGGAGAAAACCTTGCTTACTATATTGCCATGGCTGGGATTCAAATCTCCGACCTCCAGCACAGTATGGCCATGAATAAGAAAGTCCAATGCTCTTACCCACTAAGCCATAGAGACAGTATATATATATATATATATATATGTATACACATATATATATTATTGTTGTTCGGTGAGACTGAACAACTTAACTTAAATTTTTCAGTTTGTTAGTTGGAATTTATTAGACAATGTTGAACATTCATTGTAGGCATCAATTTTAAGTGACTGTTAGGCCTGCTGTTATACTGAATTTGGAGCTTAAGTGATATGTTCTTGGACTCTGCACATGTAAAACCTTTCATCCGACGGCTAATTCAAAATCACTGACTAAACTCCCAAATTGAATCGGGCACCATTTCATACAAAAAAGACATTGACATAACCATACAGTCTAGAACAGTGAAGGGTTCCTTTATCGATTTAAGCATGAATATTTGACTGACTTTGAGAATTGTTGCTTTTCTGTTATGTGGCCATCAGTATTATATTAATATAGCCAGTGTCCTTTATTTCAGGTAGAGCATTTAGAACCATGGGAGAAGGGTAGTCGCAAGACAGCGGGTCAGACGGGTATGTGTGGTGGTGTGCGTGGGGTCGGAGCTGGAGGCATCGTGTCTAGTGCTTACTGTCTCCTTTATAAACTCTTCACACTGAAGTTGACCAAGAAGCAGGTGATCGGTCTGATTACTCATACTGACTCGCCGTACATCAGAGGACTTGGTTTTATGTATATCAGGTAAGGTATAATATTGTGTTGTAACATATACACATGTACAATCCACTGATACTTAGACTCTGGATTTTTCGCTTTACAATTTCAGAGCTGAAACTCAACAAAATATTCAGAATCATGATATTGCGCAGAACGAACATCATGTAATCTTTTCGATTAATCAAGTTGATCATTTCTATTTATTAACATGAACAATTACTTGTAGAAGAATGTGCTACCTTAATGTTATAAATTTTGGGAGTCAACAGAAGACCATTGATTAGAAAATCTTGTATCCTATTTGTGTGCTTGTCAAGGTTGGCAGGTTTTCTACACAGACGATATTAACGCCGTTAATTAGTGGTTATTAGTGTCGTGTAAAAAACGGGTTTGTAAATAACTCAATTTAAATCAAATGCGGCTATAAATGGTAATAATAACTACAAAATTTCTATAGTGCCAATATATCCTCTAAAAGTATCGAGCTCAGTGGCGCACCTAGTAGAGGTATTGGGCAATCCTCTGGGTTCTGGGTACGATGTAAAGTTCATCAACAATGATCAGATGGCAAGGAAAGTTGGGAAGAATAAGTGAGTCTAAAAAGGTGAGTTTTTAAATGGTAACTCATAGTCCGGGTACAATGCAAAGTTCATCAACAATGGTCAGATGGCAAGGAAACTTAGGAAGAATAAGCGAGTCTGAAAAGGTGAGTTTTTAAATGGTGACGGAAAGAAACTGCTATTTGATGACTGCTAACATGTTCAGAGAGTGAATTCCAAAGAGTAAGGACAGCAACTGAAAAGCACAAATCCCAGCACGAGTTTTAACCCTGGAAGCAGACAAGTGAAAACCAGATGAACGGAGTTGTCTGGGCTCGGGTGCAAGAGAAAGCATGGAAAATAGATATGAAGGTTCTCCAGAACTGGCAGCAGTTTGATAGGCAATAGTGCAGAGTTTCAAAATGATGCGAGATTGAATAGAGAACCAATGAAGTGATTTTATGATGATTGATGTTTTACGGCTACTTTTGTGCACGTGGTAGGCTAAACACTAATAGTAATAACAAACTTTTATTGCACTAATATCCTCGAAAAGAATCTAGCTCAGTGGCGCACCTAGTATAGGGGTTGGGCAAATGTATAGTCGAAGTACAATGCAAAATGATGTTTACTTATTAAAATTCATTTTTTAAATAATGGACAACTATTTTTGTGGTGTACAGATCATAAATACAGATGGATTTGTTTTTAATTTCTTGAACATTTTTGCACATTTATTCTTGTTGTCAGAATAACTTGTACATAATGGTAATATGCATGTGTACATTCTTGAAGTCTCTGGAATTATTTCATATAAGCAGCTGTATACATTTGTTTTTACAGATATACGCAGAATCCATCAGACCTTTGGGACTGGTACAATTCATATTTGGATGACGAGGAGGTACGTAAATCTGGTAAGGCCATCAACTTGTATGTCTTTGCTGCTTGACCCGTTATGGTCTGGAAACGTTTCCATCATTCGAAGTACAATGATCTTGAGTTTGGACTGTTGAAATTGCCTGTTGAGATGGTGTAGGGAGAAATGAATATTGTCAGCTGTTCAGTATCCCAAATGCTGGTGTCACACAGTTAAAACACACAACGTTTATATATTGATTCTCTCCCATAATATGCAATGGCACAGTGGTTAAAGGATTGCACTGCTGGGTTATAAAGAAGTCCGATGCAAAAAGGTCCCGTTTATAAAATGTCCAAAGAACAAACTGTCCGAGAGGATATTTGATCCAATCACAAAAGTTTCAGAGATACATTTGGTCCAATGCTGAACGATTCAAGCAGAACATTTTATTTTGTGCAAGGTAAAACTGACCAATCCTTTTTTTTAATTTATTGCAATAAATTACATAAAAACAATAGCAATATTCAAATTAAATTTAAAATTTACTTGCACTGTTGCAGTCATCCTTATTAGTTTTTTTTCTCATCTTTATTATCTGCCTGTTGAGTTTTCATATTGTATGAAATGCTCTGCATGTATTTGGAAATATTATTTCTTTCCTTAAGCATACCAGGCTATCCGCAGTTTCTTTCATTCATTTGTGACGTACGGTGTGTTAATGGGTTATTTTACTCGCATATATCCAGCATGTAATTGGTTAATACTAACTCGCATCATTTGTTTTCAGTTTCCAAATGTTTCCACGATGCTGATATGTTTCAATCAACATGCATTCAGGTCCTGCTCGTGCTTTTATTTTGAACGTTTTGGACATTGAACCTTTTTGATTAGACACGTTGGCCATTTTCCGTATTGAACCATTTTGAATTTTGGATGTTTGTTTCACTTTGGATCTTTTACAATGGAAGTTATATACTTGGACCATTTGCTTTGGACGTTGTGGACATTGTAGCTTTGTAGTCGATCATTTCGACTCGGTACCCACTACAAATCTTGTGGATTAGAATCCGGGGTTATACCTGTGCTTGTGGGATACATTTCCCTCAGCTATACATGCCATGCCTGACCAGTTCCAGGGCTAAACAACTCAACTGAACTCTGTCATAATACTGGGGCCTGCATACATTTAAATATTGGGATCCTATGATGCTTTTAAATATATATGTGGAATCTCTTTCACCCATCGTCCTGCCCTGGGTTTTTTTTCAAGATCAGTCCAGCTGTAACCTGTCCTCTTTGTGTCTGTCAGCAGATCCCTTCTTCATGTATTTCTTGAGCGTATTTCTTTTTTCCTTTGTGGGTTCTTGCTTCATCGGATTATCTCACATTTGCCGAGGTTGTAGTTCCTTGGCTAAATGCCCCAGGTGTGGCCAGAACTGATGGTAAAGGTTTGTAGTCACTAGGAAAACTGGATTACTCGTGTAGAGTGTGTATTCTAGGCATGTGTAATTATTCATGCGTACGTTTTCGTAAAAATACCATAACCTCCTAAAAGGTTAGCAAATTTCTGTGACTTTTTTAACCTCAAAAATACTGCTCAGTGTGAACGTATTTTGTTTTGCTGCTGATAAAAACTCGTGTTTCGACAACAAGCGCTTGTGACGAGAGTGAAAATTAGCTCACAGTCTGTACACCGGTCGGATGATATGATATACTTCTTGAATCATACTAACCACAACAGATTCAGACACCTGACTTCATTATCACAATTGGTGGTTTTTTTAAACATGATCAGTTTGTTGATGTCCTTGTGTCGCAATCCCTTTCCTCCAGTCATCTAAATATCCGTTCTTGAGCTCTGTTGTTAATCAGTGATCTTGACCAGCTGCTATCACAGCGGCTGCTCTACTGGCTACCTTGATGTACTATAACTGTGTTCCCTTTGTAGCATTAAACTTGTTTCTGTGGCTGGTGACAGACCGTCTTTATTTAATACTACAAAAGAACCAGCCACTCATTGCTATTTACTAGTACAATCTCAGCTTTTAGTGACCTAGCAGTTTGGTTAAGATGTAAAGTCAGCAATAATTTTGGTTTTATTATAATACAGGATTTGCTTTTCTTGTCAAAGTTACCCAGTGGCAGTGTATTTAACTACCACATGCGTTAATTCCTACAAACGCAGAATAATTACACTCAGTAGAGCAAGTGAATTTTTCCCAATGTCTTCACTCAGAAGGAATAGTTATTCTAAAAACAGTTGGTGCAGTTTCTAAAAAAACAGACAGCTGTTTTATTTAGCGGTTTTTAAATACGGCTAATTTGTGGTAAACAATATGTTATATTTTCTTGTTGGTGTCTGAGAGTGAGTTTGTCATCTTAAACATTTGGTAGACGTTGTTGTTTCACGGCCACTCTTGTACAAATAGTACATTAAATGGGCTAAGCATTCTCCCAGCATAAACGAGGCGAAGAGAAAGGTGAAACACCCATCAGACATAGACAAGTTCAGTGTTTGAACCCAGGAACTAAAGATCTGTGGCCAAATAGTGAACTTTATTAATTGACAGTTAGGTGATGGAGCTAACCAAAAAAATATCAGTTCTGTGCTGTAATAATAATAATAATAATGTATATCTAACAAGGCACCCTTATTAATAGGATCAATTAAAAGTCACTGTACAGTGAAACCCCAAATAATGTCTGTAAAAATCAAATAAGAGATTTAAACCATATTCATTATTTATCGGTGAAAATAAGATTGAACGATGTGTTTTCAGAAGAGATTAAAAATTTCAAGAGAACACACATTTCTAATATCCGCCAGCAACCTGTTCTGCAACAACGGGGAGGGGGGGCCACACTAGACACATAATCACCATATGACTTGAGCCGAGACACTGGCACCTGCAATAGTATCTGACTGGATGACCTGAGTTTTCAGGATTACTTTCTAATGGATACCAATTCACACAGGTATTCAGGTGCCATGTCATTGATAGATTTATAAGTTATTAGTAAATTCTTTAAATTGATGTGCTATATAAGAGGTTTATTTTTTGAAGAATTGGGGTGATATGATCAAATTCGTCACTATGTGAGCTGCACTATTCTGAATTTGCTGAAGGTGATTAATGTTATATGCAGATATGCCATATAACAGGGAGTTACAATAGTCTATACGAGATGTAACAAAGGCATGGACTACGGTTACAAGTGATTCTTGTGTCAAGAAAGTTTTTAGACAGTTAATGTTCTTAAGATGGTAGTAGGCAGCTCAGCATACTGATGTGACATGTTCATACATATTAATACATTGGTGAAAAATAACCCCTAGATTTGTTACTGACCCATTAGGGGTAATCGAAGATGCACCCATATGTAATTTAGGTTTTTAGGGATTTAACACAATGTAGTGAAGCCAAATATATAATACCTGTGTTGACCAATCACATTTTGTCATTCAGTGTTTCTCTGTATTTAGGTTTGTATACAACAAACAATTGACACTGTTGATATTTAATTGTGTGTGTATATATATATATATATATATATATATATATATATATATATGTGCGTGTGCGTGTATTTGTATGTTTGGCTAAACATAGTTTATTGTTTCTGATATATCTTAACTAGGAGTTGGATGTCAAAGCTGGTGGCGGTCATGTGATGCAGATAGGGGAAATGCTTCGTCAGTGGCTCACTAAACTCGAGTGGTATAGTACGCTGTTCCCTCGTATACCAGTTCCCATACAGAAGTCAATAGAGATGAAACTTCGTGAATATAATTCAACTCATCCCATTACTTGTGCCGTAGCTGAGCCAGAGGTGACGGAGGGCCATGATTCGAAGAGAACCAGTGCAGATGAATATGGTTTTGGAGAAGCTGAAAGATTGACAAAATTTCGTGGAAGGTCAGTGAGCTTTTGTCAGTATTAACAAAGAGATTAATCAGAACATTTATATGACGTTAGAAGTTTACTTATCCTAGTGTCTTGTTTTGGAAGAAATTAATTGTTATATTATTATTCTGGTTGTTATAGTCCACATCATGGTGGAAGTGTTGACAGGAAGCGCGACAGTAGGCCATCACCGCCATTTGATATTGCCAAAGTGATGGAACGGGACCAGGAACATTCACATGGGAAGGAGAGGAGACGAAGTCACAGCCGTGACCATGATCGCATTCGACATCATTCACCCGAGCACATCAGGGAGTGGAAACGTTCTAGGTCACATGACAGAGGACACAGATCGTCAAGGGATCGTCACCACCACCACCATCGTCATCACCATGACTCGCCCAGTCGTGACCATAAAAGGTCACGCTCGAGGGAACACCACTCATCAAAATCCCATGACAAACACAAACGTCAGCGATCAAAAGAAAGGAGTCATAGGTCAAGGTCAAGAGAGCGAAGTCATAGGTCAAGGTCACGTGAGCGAAGCCATAGGTCGAAGTCGCGAGATCGTGGTCATAGATCGGGGTCACGGGAACGGAATCACCGATCCCGGGAGCACAGTCATCGGTCAGGATCGTTAGAAAAGGGCCACAGAGAATCATCTTTTGACCGTGATCTCAGGCTGGAACGAGAGAGGATAAAGAATGGACGTTGAGAATGGTCAGCAAACATCGTGATTCTAGACAGGGATTGGTTGACTCTCTATTAATGTCATCGTCACGCTGAAGTGTTGTATACGCATAAATGTTTTTATATCTGGCTGCCATTTTAGTTCTCATTACTGCAGGGAGCATGGCCATACACGTTGGATCATGTTGAAACAATCCGTCAATTTGTTTTTATCCAAAGATGCTTACTTTGGTTCGATCAAAGTGAGCAGTTCAATCTGGTGTTTGCTTTCTGTCTGAGCACAATATGTGTTCTGTTTCGTCTCCGAACTGTGTTTATTTTAATATTGATCAGCACGGCATTTAGAAGAGTCCTTCCGCAATTCCGAGGTCCATTCTGTGAGTGATTTATGTTTACACTTCGGAATTCGTACGGCCGCTATTTTCATTGGTTCGTTGTGAATTAACAAAAGTGTCTTGGCCTTTTACGTGTACTGTACTGCTCGATTATTGTGTCAGGAATTTTAAGTAGATCTTCATTGATTATTTATTGGTGATGTCTGATCGCCAATTCTCTCCACTCCATTCAATCGTTCGTAACAAATAATATGCAAATAAGGAGAACGTCACGATATACATTTTCTAATTTCACTTACTGTCTTCGATTCTGTTCAACAATTATCTTACCCATTTAGCTGTTATATGTGTAAATTTCATCTCGATACATTGCACTAAAGTCTACTGATTCTGCCTTTTCTGGATGATGTACCAACAGTCAGTGAAATTATATGATAGACAGCTAAGAGCAGACTTATTACAATAATTTTTTTATTTTGTAAGGTTCAAATTTAGGTGGTGGTGGGGGAGGGTTTGTTTGGTGACCAAAGGTTGTTTTTTGTGTGGTTAGAAATTTTGGGGAACAAACTGGTTTCAAATCTGACCAACTTTTGCACTAGAAGAATTATAATATCAAGATGCAGTAATGTGTGTGTGTTACTACTGATACAAAAATATTCTGCCTCATTTACCTGCCCTTACTGTCTGATCATAGACTCCACTCAGTATTTCATGATCCGTTGACTTTCTGATTGGACAGATGTTTGTTTAATCCCGTCCTTTTTCATTACAACCAATAAGAAAAGATCAAAGTCGGTTTTTCCGCACAATTTAAAAAAAAGCTACTATGTTATTGTATTTTTTTTCTACAGAAACTGTATAAAAGTCCATTTATTGGTTCATTGGTAAGTTAAAATTAAAGCACTGACTGTTGGTATATTTTAACACTGTATCAAATAACTACTTTTTTATATCGTGAATTCAGCAGACTTCTGTTTGTAGAGAGCTGCCTCGTAATTTAGTGTTGAGGAAACTAAGTCTTAGTTTCTCATGTAAATAGTATTCGGACCTCATCTGTTAGTTCATTTTAAAGAACGGCAGAACACGTTGACCAGCAGGATACTTTCTTTACAGCAGGTCTCGATGTAATAAACATTTTACAACAAAAAACGCGATCTTTTGGTGGTTCTTCATGTTTGTGTTAGCAGAGTATGAGATGCCGTCTTTCAGCGTTTACAAGAAACTTGAAGTAAACATACAGCTCTTTTTTTGTCCTTTTGTGAGTAAAAAATGCACTTACTGACACATCCAAGTTAATCCGACTTTTGTGAGCCATTTGTATTTGCCATGGTCAGATGATAACGTTGTCGTATCTTCCTTCGGTTTTGATCCAGGTTGCAGACTAGACAAACAAAACTCTATTATAGGTTCGAATCTTGTTAATCTAGACTTGGAAGATTAATATGATGTGTTGCCATTTTCTTGTTCTTCGTAGTGTGTGTATCACACATTGGTAAATGTTAGCATTATGCCATGATCGTATACATTACTACTTCTCCGTGGTCCTATGTTAGGATCTCGTCTTTCTGGTGTAAAGTATGGTATTGGTGTGTTGTGGGTCTGATCTGACTGGTCTGTGCTCTGTATGAACTGAACTAACCTTGTAATTTCTAATGCGAGTCCTCTGTACTCTTTTCCCAGATGGAAACTGCTCATTATGCAAGTCAGTAGTTTTGCATTTGGTGTGAACTGTTTGTAGGAGTTGTAATAATTTACTAAGAGTTGAAACGATCTGTCCAAAGAATTCTTGCCTGGAGTAATCTAAACGGTTTATAATCAGCAGCCAATGTTTCATCTCTGAAACAGTTGTAGCTGAAGCAAGTAGTGAAAATAAAACTCTCAACACCATGCTGTCAGAAAATATACCTTTATAATCTCCCACGTGAACTATCCATCTCCGTGAAAACCCATCTTCACCGACTTGTAATTCGCTTGAGCCCTTTTATGACACAGAACCTGCCCTAAAAGACTTGTGTTTTGGGCTACGACAAAGACAGTCACAACCGTCACCCCTGAATCTGGATTTTCCTGTAAT
Source organism: Paralvinella palmiformis (assembly GCA_025642065.1). Taxonomy (NCBI): domain Eukaryota; kingdom Metazoa; phylum Annelida; class Polychaeta; order Terebellida; family Alvinellidae; genus Paralvinella; species Paralvinella palmiformis. The sequence goes on from JAODUP010000156.1 coordinate 883,317, forward strand.
AACTAATGTCCGGAAACGAAAAACAGATAGAATCATGGTGCTAAACTCTTGTTGGTCAGTCACCTGCAAGCGCACAGACATCCGATAGTGTAACCACTATCAAACTTGTGCAAGTGTATTTTTTCTTCAGTGTACTCGAGTTGTGTTAAAATTGAATTGTGCATTATCGTGATGTATTATCCAGGATGATGATATCATTTAGATGTTGTAGGTTTGTGCAGTATCTACACAATGTGTGATGGTTTTACTGGTTCATGTACTAATTATTGTTAGTATGATTTATTGCTGGAGTCCGTTCAATTCTTGTTCTAGGCTCCATGGCAACAATGTATGTAAATAAACATATCTCTAATTATTGTTGCTTATCCATTGTCACATAGTAGTATTCCAATATATGTTGCGCATACTTGGCCCAGGTATAGATACACAAAATGACGCAGATATTCCATTATTGTACCCTAATCAGGAATCGTGAAATTTTCAGATAATATTATAAGGTAATACAAATCTGATAATTTTTAGTATTAATTATGTCAGTTTGTTTATGCAAAGAAAAATGGGATGTTGCGTAGACCCTATATGAAAGTTACCATTTGAAATACTTAAAATTTAATGAAGGTTACGTTACATTAACATATAACAATAACTAATGTTTTATATATATGTATATAATATTATATATATGTATATAATATTATATATATTATGATGAGTTTACAGTGTCTGCCGCATTTTTGGTCTTAACATCTCAAATCTGTAATTGAAAGTGAAACTAATTTTAGCTATAAATGTTTCAGCTGTAGTGGTAATTAACCTTTGTAATTGATTCCGAACTAGACAACTCATTAAATAATGGGGGGTTTTTTTGCTGTAGAAATGCACTTTATGACACATTGATGCGAATGTTAATTGTTTTTCTTGAATTAACCACGGAATGGTTTAACTCGGATGAATAAAGCTGTTTAGAAAACAACTGGTCGTGAATTGTTTATATTAGTCTGACAGCAGCGCATCTATGTCCAAGGTTGTACACTCGGTCTAAATTATAATCCCCCATATTGGTTCTAAAACGTGTTTAACTTGTCTGTTTGTGCGTGCGCGCGGGCAGTTAACCTGTGATCATAATATATGGCGAAGACAATTTTCCAATGGTTTACAAGAGCTCGTTCATAGTTTAATAATAAATAGGTCTTCAAATTGTTGTCACTGCATTAGAGAAGTCCTGTAATAATACAATAATCACTTGTTACAATTTTCCTGACCTGGACTACAGCGGGGCACTCGGAATAAAATGAATAGGTTTACGTAGATGAGAAAAAAGGGATGATAAACATTAAAATAGTTGCCTCTCTTATTCTACTTTTATAGTAATTTCCCGCTGTGTTAATAATGTGGGATAAATACACTCGCAGAGAATAGAAAATGGGTGATTCATCAGGGGACAGATGTCGGAGAAGCAAGTTCTCATGCTGGAAATCATCATATTGCACAATGATATTGCCTTATCTTAATTGCTCGTGTGAAATTTGGGGAAATACTTTTGAGACGAGATTAAAAACCTGGTTGTTTTACAAAGGAGAGCCATTAGATTGGTTGACAAAGCAAATTATGGAGAACAGTCAGAGCCATTGTTTGCCAAATATAAGTGCCTAAAATTGTGTGATATTGTTAATTTAAAAATATTAATTATTACCTTTCAAGCATAATATAACATGTTGCCTGTGAATTTACAGAAAATGTTTAAAAAATTGATGTATGTTCATAAGTATAATACTAGATCCTGTACTAAAGATAATTATTTTCAAGTTAAATTTTGTAGAACTAAAACAAGATCTATGGCAATAAGTGTCAAAGGTGTGAAATTAGGGAATGATTTGAAGATTGAGTATCACAATATTAAATCTCTGCAGAAATTAAAAAAGTTATTAAGAAAATATATATTAATGATTATAATTAATGATGCTCTTGAGTGTATTACAAACTTGATAAGTAGGCAATAGGAATGAGATTGTATGCATGTATTTCAGTACTAACTAGTATACCAGATGTATATAATTTATTTTAGTTTGTATTTTTTTTCACTGGGGAATGTTTTTGATACAAGCATTATGCATCTCGCAATCTTCTTTTCAACATTATATTTGCTTCACGAAAATTTTGTAATTGTATGATGCGGTGATGTTGAAGAAAATATATTTTTAATTGAATTACATTGTTCATATATGTCCCTCCGAATGTGTACAAACTTTAACTTGCGCCATCTAGGTTTGGAGTATTGTGTAATAATTACATGTTAACAAACTGAGGTTTATACTAGTGTGGATATCGTGTGTGATTCGCTGTGGGTATGATGTGGACACTGGGATCGTTGTCCGTAATAAGTGCATGTGTACGTGCTTAATTACAGGGTGGGGTGGAGGGGGGGTGGTATAAGCAATGCTTCAAGCACCCTCCTGTTCAACATTCTACATGTGTTTGATTTCATTAAAATTATATATTATAAATGTTAAAATAAACGAATTGAATTGAAGTTATCGGAACACGGAGAAAGGTTTTTTGGGGGGGACTGTCGACACTCATTTAATTATTAGTCATTCTTCGATCATGGTGGTTGCAGGTACGTGTGCCTGCAAAAAGAATTTTGAATATCGAAACCGTTAATTACAAAACGAAAAGCAACCAAGGAAAGAGGGCGCTCTTTAGCTCCGTGGTTACAGCTCTGCGGAGCAAACCTGGAGGTCATGCATCGAATTCGGTGTACAGCTATGTTTTGGGGTTGTTTTGGTGGGGAGTTTCCCCTCCACCATACGTCCTAACTGTGACCGATCTCGACGATAAGAAATCAACTCAATGACTTTTCAGGGGGGAAAAGGATGCCGCCATCAGAGAGCTTAAATATAGAGGTGTTGCCGTGCCATGTTGAATTTTGAACCGGTGGCGCCTCCAGCGACCGGAGGTATTTCTCAAATAAACAAAAGCTCTCTGGTTGTCCACATGTGATTGTGTACATGTGTGCGATGGTTGAAATGAATTGCCAGTACTAGTACTATATGCTACATGATCACATACTCTTTTATTAATAAACACTTTAATTGTGCAAGCATGATATTGAAGGAAACGAAGCTCTGAAACTGTAAATAAATAATTAAGTGATTTCACAGCCCAGTCACTTAATTAATTCATAGCCTACAATTTGCGATCACTTGACAGCTGATCAGAAAATAATTGAACGTGGTTTAGGTTATTTCACAGCTTTGTGTGTGGAAGGCGTAGTGTTTTTAAATGAAAACAGTTAGGTATATATGGGGTAAATGCATACAAACATACTTTCATCATGTCAGTTTATCATAGTCCATAAATTTTTATTTATTTGGATATAGACATATCTATTATAGCTATTATAACGCAGCCATAACACAATTCACCATATATTCATCATGTCCGTTTATCATATATTAACTAAAAAAATTATAAGTTCATTTAAAGTCTACACCTCAATAATATAGACCATGCAATATAGGCCTGCCCAGCTGAGAACAAAGAATATACATGGAATATTAGCAACATTTATGTTTGCGTTAACATGCTGGGAGATAGAGAAATTAGTACTTTCATACAATAAGCAGCATCAAATCTCTTGTGCCATGGGTTCATCTATAATTACAATCAGTCATTTGTTATCAAATGGACAGAATAACCCAAATTGCTTCCAGCTCTAAACAACCACTACTACAAAAATATGACATTTAGTCCAGATCAGTGAACTGTTTAAAGTTAGACAGAATATACCCAGAGATGTAATAGACACATGCATTGACTACTGTAACAGATAACACCAGTAAATCTGTAACCAAGAGATTGGCCTGTTTACATGGTATCTCATCATCATAGAACTTCAAGGACTGAAACAGAACAATACCTTGTAAAATAATGACTTGAACCAAGTGCATACACAAAGTGTAAATACATGTTTTCCTTTAAGTTGGTTAAAGAATTTGATTTGATATGCATTTAAGTTATGGAGAGAAATATACCAATTAAAGCACATGAGCTGAACATTCAAGTACTAATTCAGGTGCTGGTAATCCTTTTTGGTATTAAGATATGAAATGGGCTGACAAAATTTCATGGGTTTGATGCCTTGTTTCTTATTTTATTAAATTTATAATACAAATTTTCACCATTAATATTTATAAATATTAATTACCATCACAGCTAGCCCTGTCTCCTGTATAGGTCTCCTATCTGTTAATACATTCCTCTTTGATTTCAGTGGATGCATGAGGTGGATTTGGTACATCAAAAATAGTTGGAATAGCATTCTAGATAAGTTGTCTGGTTCATGAATTCCGTTTCAGTGAAATGCATATCATACATATTCTACAATTAGTATTCAAGTAATTTAAATCTTTCCTTATCATATATCTGAACGACAACAATTAATAACCCATCTTTTACTTCTGTCAATAGAAAAAATAACAAAATGAATGTTTCTACCACTAGTTGAGGTATTTAATAATTAATTTCATAACATTTAAATTATAAATGGAAGTCCATATATATCAATAAGTACCAATTGCTTACCTTTAAAAATAAATATGGATGCAGTTGATCATGTAAATACTCAGCTACTTATAATTATTATAATTAGGGAAAAATTATCTGACTATAGTAATGTCATTTTAGAAGTCCAATTATATTATTAACAATAATAAAGTAAAATATACCTCCCGCCCATAACACCTTCAGTGGCTCCAGTACATGTAACTATAAGCTTATGTATATCTTACATACCCATTTTGTGATTCATAGGTTGATATTGTTCAATAAAATTTAATCAGATTTTGTCTGAAACAAATATAGATCTAGATAGATCCTGCTTAGGCCTACTGCTTGGATTATGTCAAGTAGGGGCATGTCTACTTCAAATTATTATGCTTATTTTTAAATATCCTTTATTTAAAAAAAGCCAGAACATATCAAATTTTTACACTAGCTTTCATTTCCTTTGGTGGATGTCTTTATTTGTGCATACTTTTTCTGTTATTGCAGCCGAAAGCGGCGCAGAATGAACCAGTGCCATTAGGCGCCATGTTAACGAAGGGAGCTGTCCGTGACAATCTACCTCCGGTCGCTAGGGCCCTGGCGCTCCATGAATTCAAAATGGCGTCCCATGTTAAAACACGAAGTAACACGTCTTGTTATAAATAGTCTTTGATGCCATCATGGCCCGTAACCATGAATGGATACAGCTAGGAACACCCATAATGCAAATGGTAGCTATAGATAACTACACTGGAAACCCTCTGCGCAATTGATAGAACATTGTTCTACAAACCTTCATGTTGCGGACTCGAATCTAACCCGTACCCGCGTCTGCGGGATATGGTTCCTTGAAACGACACGTGTTCCAGGTGTGACCAGTGCCGATGCTCAAATAAACATCTCACTCACCCACATCTTAAAGTTCCGATAGCGCTATATAGTTGTTAAAACAATGCGATGTAAACCTAGCTTCAGGTTCTGGGTTCGAATCCATAGGGACAAGTCTCTCACTCAGTTATATGTCCCAGCTGTAACTATTACTATAGTACTGAAGCTAAACAAAGAATGCATCTCGACATTTTTTTTAAAAGAGCTCTTTTCTACTTTAATACACATTACCAATAAGGAATGATTCTCTTCCTATAAAATTCAGTTTTTCTTCGAGACGACAATATGAGTATTTTAACCGAATACTCCAAATACAAATTAATTAAAGATCAGATTTAAACTCGCAGAGAGGGGTAGCATCAGTGATGGGCACAGCTAGTTTATGGTCAGCCTGTTGTCAGTTTATGTCCTTCGCCGCTAGGCGTCCCATTAAAAACATTTTCCGTCTGCCATGGTTGGGATTCGGTATCAATACATAGTAATGGAATATAACATTTGGAAGCTTGAGAATACTAAAATCATTATTAGTAGACCTTGATACTTATAATTTATGATAATTAAGAATCCCTTATTTTTTTTCAACGAGATAAAATCTAAATTATGAGTTCCCGACATTTAAAGAGTGACATCATGCACGGAATACCAGGCTTCGGAGTTGCGTCGTACAGCTGTTCGGTTGGGATCCCGGAAAAGATTTACTGAGAAACATAACCACGTGGGACACATACACTGGCGACAAACAACTACGTGGAATATGGTTACAGCTCTATTTCATTAACCATAATACTGTTATATCATTTAATAAAACTAGATCGGCAAAACATCGAAAAGAAGAATATTAGAAACACATTAAAGACTTTCAATGAAGGAAAACATTAAATAAGTAATACCTATAAAAAAAAATACCACACCCACAGTCTAACATCTTCGAGTTATATCTCTGAGAGCTGGCTGTGATTGGATGATTTAGAGAATTCGGGTCACCGCCGGGTACAGCCCAGAACAGCGGAGGCGGAGTTTCATTGTTTTCAATGTAGGATAGATTCTTGTTCTCAACATCTCGGTTTGTACAACGATCTACTGCGTAATACAATTGGAATTCAGATAGGAAAATATTTCTAGTGATAGATTAGTTTCTTGTTATTCAGCATATTCCATTATTAAATGTTGTTATTGTCAACAAAGTCCGCTAGATCGGTTATCGCTTGAAAATTGAAATGGCGAAAGACAGGGTTTATTTACAGTGTACAATTAGCTCACGGTTCACGTTAATTTACGTGAAATAATACACCCATGCAATATATTAATGCCGGATTATTGCTCTATCAATAGTTTTGTGTAAGACAATATAATATGTCTCCGATTTGTATTTTCGATCCAAACAGCACACCCGTTTGTTTATTAGAATTATGCCATTTATGCCAGCGCATTATCACTGACGTGCGCATGCGCCATGCGTCTGCTGCTAGACGATGGCGAATTCCCGTTATACACGGAAAATGATCACAAATAAAACAAATCGTTGAAGATATCTCTGAATTATCCTGGTAAAATGATAGTATTACAACTGCATTGTCCATTTTCGATATTATTATAAATGGTGAAAGATTCATTAAAGAAAAACTATGGGAAAGCCACCGCCTATACGTAAACTTTCGCTACGATGATAACGATTGGTGTCTTACGGCCACTTTTGTGCACATGGTAGGCTAAATGGGTCAAGCGACCTCCAAATGTAATGAAGCGAAGTTAAAGATGAAACAACCTTCAGATATGCCCATGCCGAGATTCGAACACACGCGGTAGTGATCTGTGGTCCAACGCGCTACCGCTAGACCACGGAGGCGCCCCAAACTTTCGCTACGAATACGGCAATCCGCTTGTACACAGGAAACGTGTTCTGCGAAATACCACATATAACTTCCAATTTAAATCTATTTTGTTTACTAAATCAGTTTTCTTTGAATAGAAATATACAAAATTTCACCGTATCTTTCAGTATTATCACCGACAATGATCGTTAAAATATACAAACAAATCTCGCGTACAAACTGAAAAGGAACGGTGATCCAGACTGCGATTAACGTGTTGTGTTTACGACCCGATTGGAATAGTTCTACCAGAATTCAACTGCGGCCTGTTTTCTGGTGATTCTGTTTTATATAGTCACATATTTCTTCAATGTATAACGTTCATTAATTGTAATAAATAAATTACTGATAACCTTGATCAGTGTTTTAACGAAGAAAAACATGTGTCAAAATCATCACGTGTCATTTACATCTCGTCATAATGTTTCGGATTTACATGATGATTGATGTTTTATGGCCACTTTTGTGCACAATGTAGGCTAAATGGACCAAACAACCTCCAAATGTAATGAAGCGAAATCGAAGATGAAACACCCTTCAGATATGCCCACGCCGGGATTCGAACTCAGGTGGTAGTGAGTTGTGATCCAGCGCGCTACCAGGTAGACCACGGAGGCGCCCTGGATTTACAAATCAATAAGATCTCTTTCATAAATTGAAATAGTTTCAAATATATGGGTGTTCCTATTTACAGTAATCTCTAAGGGAGTTAGAATGTGGGTGTCCTTGTTCGTAATAATAGTGTGTGGTACTTCGTGTCCAACGCCTGCCCCAACGGTGATCCAGACTCTGCGATTAACGAGTCGTGTTTACGACCCGATTGTAGTGGTTCAAAATCCAGCCGCTTAATTGGCAAGGTCTAATCCCTTCATAATTTACCACGTGTCATAACGTGCGTCCAGTTGAAGGGTTCGTTCTATTTTTTGCTGACGTCATACCAATTTGGAGGACTTATTTAGCTTGGTGAGTCATCAAGCAGACATGTTTGCTATAGAAGACGGCTTGTTAATGGGGTGTGAATAATAAAAGGTTTCCTTGAACCAGGTCTAATTGGGTTAGGAATGTCACATGATTATTATAACACACAAACAACGACGTGTGTATGCGTCAAATGCAGTATACGCATGCATTTTTTTAGCAAGATAAATTAAGCTGATGTTAGAATTTTAACACACACACACATAATTGCAGGAAGATAAAAACAGATAGTTTTGTTTACAAATAAAACCATTTATTTAAATATCTTCTCAAATGTGAACACATACAATAAATATAACAGCAATTTTAATACACACACACACATAATTGCAGGAAGATAAAAACAGATAGTTTTGTTTACAAATAAAACCACTTATTTAAATATCTTCTCAAATGTAAACACATACAATAAATATAACAGTGATATTTATCTTAACTTAGATAATAAATATGTACATGATTGTTGAACACTAACAGTAAACATTGCCACAGCGAATTACCCCGAAGTATTTAGCCCATGAACATTTCACGATAATCTTTTCATGCCCAGAACATGGTTTGTCTTTCACACAGCAACTAGTGTGGTTCTACGACGAATAATCGCACTTTCTGTAGAACTTGGACGTGACATTGGTGATTTGGGCAACCGGCAAGCTACAAAGCTGAAAAAACAACATTAAACATTATTAAAGTTAGCGCAAAGCAGGTGTAAACGTTATGACAAAACATTAGGAAGCCATTATGATTCTAGTCTGTTTTACAACTATTTTGGCGCGCGTTTCGAACAGTTATTGCCATTATTTATATATAACATTAGTCAGTTTGTACTAAAGGAAATAACCCGACGTACCTATTAGAAAATTAAACCAGTTTCATCGTATCTCGTTATCACTGCTCGACCAACCGTCTCATGACGTCATCGGTCACCTGATTCCCCGAGGCGCCAACGAATGGGAAGGGGATGTCTGTGAAAAGGTAGAAATGTAAAGGTTAGTGAAACGTTACCCGATAAATAGAAATTAAGTTATTATTTATAACATTACCGATTGAGAGTCGTAAAATGAAATTAAAGAGCACTTGGAAATCAATAAAAAAAATTCTTAAAGAGATAAAGCAAAAAATCATCTTCCCAACATACCATAATCTGAAATATAGATCGGATAGTCGTTCATCAACTTAAGCGTTTCGTTCAATTTGTTTCCAGTCATCTTTTTTAAAGTTCTCCAAATTTCTCGGTGACGATGAACCAATTTGTTCTTCGCTGATGTCCGGCTGTAGTCTAGTTTTATGTCTTCTGTGGGTTATCTGGTCTGTCGATTTGCTTCTTTTTGTCTCTCGGTAACAGCAACTTCTCGCTCGATTTATCGTCCGTTTTGTGGATAATTCCGTCACCGAGGAGCTATTTATATAACCGGCCAAGCCTTCATTCATGACGCCTCGAACGTCTCCGATTGGTCGGTAAGCCGAGCCCGGGCATTACTATAGTCTCTACTACGTGCGAGTCAAACCGTGCGGCTCGTTGTCTTGTCGGGGCGTGATGCAACATGTCCGCCATATTGTCAGGCTGCCAAACTACGGTAGCTCTCAGGCGACATTGGACCGCCATAGCCAGGCGGCAACTCGTCGTTATTGCAGGTCCGAGCATTTCCAATGCTTCGGGTAAACGCTGTGGTGTATTCGTCCGAAATGGCGCTGTGAGTAAAGCGGGATTCCTTCACCTAACTGCCATTCATTTATGATAATGTGTCGTGAATAATTCATGGCGTTTTTATTTCCCGTCCGACATTTGAAATTCTTTCACTGGAATGGACGCGACTTTCTGCGATCCGCCAACGGATGCAATCGGCTGTCTTCTTTGCAGACGCTTCTCGTTCAGCTAAGATTATAAACTTGTCACTGTATGAGGCACGAAGACAGTTTCCTACATCGACTGTCTGGAAATATGTAGGCATAGCTATAGCCGATTGGTTTTCTTTGGAATGGTTTTTAAAATAAATTTCAGAGCATTCAAGTTACAGATCACTGACTCTCAGCGATTGAGAAATGGAAGGTACTTTCCACACCATTGACATAAAGCATCAGGGTAGTGGCTTCTCCATTTGTCTGATTTCAGGTATATGACCGGTTTCCCCTTTTCATTGTTGGTTAGCAATTAACATATCTATCTTTGTATCAAAATGGTGAAATAATAAAATGCAAACTTCCAACGAGAACCTAATCAAATTGATTCAGAAATTGCGTGTTTTCCGATCGTGCAACATACTATACTATTCTCGGTCTTTCTAGATTATTCCTAAATTAAACGCTAAACGATGGAGCGAGTAGCATTTTACTCATCGATTTGTGATACAGTTTTACATTTCCGGGTAACCGGCTAAAATATTATCGGCTAATTAAATACCGGAAATTCTAGAGTAAAAATAGGGGAACGATAAAGGCCGAAATGGCAGTTATTTTACGCGGCTTGGCTACCTCAACCGAGGGAGACGCATATGGTCTGTAATTTACCGCTTCATCAGTGGGACTAGTTGTAAATAAATCTTGAATTTACAATGGATGACGTATTCGGCGGAGAAAACATTGCCAGTTGCCTGGTTGGATGACAAACTCCTCCTACTATAGCGCAACGGCCGGCATTCGAACCTTCGACCTCCCGCACAGCGTCACCATGAATAAAAGAAGATCCGAAACTCTTACCCAGTAGGCCACTAGTTCCCTTTGTCCTAGTTAGAATTTACGGATTTCAAACTGTACATTAATTATCATGTCCTTAATCGATTCAAGTGTTCATCGTCATACAGTCTGAATGAATGCGAACACGAAATTCACTTGACGATCAGTATTCAGCGATGTTGTACCGAATTAATAGTGTTTATAGGGACGATTTATAGTGTTTGTTAACGAACGGCATTAGTCCTTGCCAGATACATTATACAGTTATATATAGCGTTTTGCGGGGAAACATTAGTTTGTTTGTTATCAAATAGGATTCGTCCTTGATACATATACAGTTGTAGAGCATTATTAGACAGAGCAAATGTTCACCAAGTTTAGATTATAGTTATGTCTAACAAGATGTTTACGGATGTCAATACATTGTCCACGGACCGGGTACAATGTTCGTGGGCGGTGTTATGTTTTGGTATCCGGGTAGCACGGTACCCATGACGCCGACCTACTTCACTGAGAGTACGCAACGATCGATTTGCGTCATTGAGTACGGGCACATTTGAGCACCGGTCAAAAGTCGTACCCCGAATTCCGTCACCTGGTCGTATGGTATGGGGATGCAGTCGAGCGCGTACTGAGCGGCGATGAGCACCTGGCACATCTCGCGTGTCGTGACGTCCGCGGGCCTACGTACGTATGCAGATAAATAAAATTGATGGCCTATTTAACCCGATTAATGTGGCGGCCAGCCTTGATCGAGTTAACGCCGTATACTGCACCCGACGACCTTCGGCCATTAAAAGAGTGCAATAGAAAAGCGTAACGCATGCGTGAGGTCGTAAGACTTGGTGCCAGGGCACGAGGACATATACCATTAGAACCGAAACCAAGACAGATGGTACGAATGGAGTCATTTGTTATATATTTAGCCCTATAGACTAATATAATAGCACAACGTGCGCACAATATGTCAGGTCTATTTTTAGAGGATTGCATCATGCTTCGGCTATTGGATGGATGGGGTCTAAAAAAATCGGCATTTCCAAGAACCAGTTGTCTAGTTAAGTGGAACAATAAAATACCGCCATAAACGAAGCGGTTCTCCATCAGACAAATAGGTTTAAACGCTTCCACTCGAAGCAGAGAATCGTGTGGAAGTTTTTTAAGAATAAGGATTGAAGGAGCTTCGGTTGTTGCCGGTCGGTCACGTGTCGACGGCAACAATTAAACATTTGGGGACAACGAAAACCATCGATGCTGATGTTGCTAAAATGAGAAGAATTCATAGGACTATAACAAACAGTTGAAATTGTAGAAAACGACTTTATAATAGGGGTTTAAACTATTAAACCGTGTGTTTAAAGTTGATAGTGCATAAGTGAGTGATTCGTTTAGCACTGTTGCTGGTTACATTTGAAATACATGGTAAAGGATGTAGATTTTAGGGAAATATGTACAGTACACGCGAGCGGGCGTGCGTATGTGTGTTTAACTGGACAAAAATATATTCTTTGTCTAAACGTTAGACGCAATAGATAAATATTAACATAGACAGTGACGTCAAATAACTAATTTTTCTGATTATGTAAACACAGACTTCCAGCGAAGCATACGTCATCTCGAATTTAAATATATGCACACACGCACGTTCACCTACTAGTGCTCACTCACGGACTTAAGAATTAGTTACACCATGCCTCTTAGTCTTATCCTTCCGTGTGTGTGTGTGCGCGCGCGCACGCGTGTCAGTGTGTTAAATACAGACATAATCACGCAATCATTACCATCAACATCATATTCAGACGCGCATTAGGCAACAAGATTATCCAAACTACAACCAACTGCTCAAATGAGAAAACAAAGACAAAACGTTTATCAAACCGCGTCGTGTTTCATTCATTAATTTATTTGTGTCGGCACAAATGGCGCGTGTTTACATCGGCCCCAAGTTCGATGTTCGATGAAGAGCCCGCGGGTGACTTTCTTCACCGCGAACGTCCGTCCCGCCAATCTGTTGGTCAGCAGACGTACACTAGATATCAACCTCCAAATAAAGAATGAGCTTATGTAGATCTGACGCAATGGCCTGATAGTAATACTTGTCACCTGTTCACACCTAAAAAGAGCTGATATGGGAAGAGTTATCGTCGGTTGGTCGTGTTTACGTCTAGTTATTGCCATTAAGTGCAGCCGGTGAGTAGGTCGTGTATCCTGCCTTATGACTAATGAGATATTTTAGCCGCCTACTCCGTGACCCCAAATTGGAGCTACTCACGACGCGCCATCGTCGTGGCTCGGTCGTAGAGTGTTAGAATGGAAATCTGGAGGTAGACGGTTCGAATCCACCAGCCGGCTGATGAATTTTCGCGTCTTGGTTGACTTACTCGGCCGCGCTACGACAGGAACACACACGACTAGGAAGAAAATGAAGATAAAATATTACAGCCTAGAATTTTGTTTTATGGTCAATTAAATTTATATATACGTATATTATTACTATATTAATGCTTGGCAATACATGTCATTTACTGTGGGATGCCAGTACATGAAATTGGGACATTTATTTTCCTGGGGGGATCGTGGTAACTATTCTACTTTGTAAACTGTAAACTGAATGCCTTTCTCACAAAAATATGCCAATATGTAAACAGGCTTTTAAATCATGTCTCTTTCCCAACAATTCTCGAAGTTTTCATTGCTTTTACTGAGCAGCTAAAAAGTGACAGATATTTAGAACGGCCGACAGTTTTATGACATCTGCTTTAAATTTTCCAAATAATAATATATACCATACCGTTCATGAAATTATTATATGTGGTCATGAAAGTTGTTGAGACATGGTATTATAGTCTACTAGAGTAGGCTGTGTAGTCCAATACCTCTGACTTCATCATTCCAGGTTTCTGTTAGGGTTACCTCGCCAGTAGTTCATATCAGTCTATCGTGATTCCCGTAATAATTAATAAATAACTAATCTGCTAGGCTTCTTCAATGATCTGCAATTGAAATGGAAGCCATAAATGAATCTTGTAGTTTCTATGTTCTGCTTTATGAACAATATATATTTCTAAGCCTCAAGAAATTCTACATCCAGCATCTGAATGCCACTTTTAGCTCTATTTTCTATGCTAAAGTACTGATCATGGATACTCCACTCTTTATAATTAAGACCTCTACCGGTGGAGATAAGCTTTGTGTCGATGGATGTATGTACACTAGAAAGCTAGCCAAGAATGACTGGGTTAGATGGCAGTGCTACAAGTCACATTACCTTTCTTGTAAAGGAGCCTTGACCACAGATAAGGATGTGACTGACATCGGCTCCTGTAGGATACATAGTCACACTTATAATGGAGATCACACAATTACCTTTCTTTTTTCATTATTGAAAGGTGAAACAATTAATATCCTAGCAACGCCTTGCTGGTATGGGTGTAGGTAAAAAAGGTTAAAAGCCCTCACCTTTTATTTTGAAATAGGTAAATAGCTGTCACATTCAGTTTAATATGAAATTGCTTGTTATCAGGAAAATAGTTTCACATGATGGAAAATACGAAATTTAAAATGGATATATATTTTATTTATTTATAGTGTTATATTTTCTTTTGAAAAAGACCTTTCAATAATAATCATTGCACTGCCTACCATAAAAAGGAGACCATAAAGCAGTTCCTAACTGGCACTGGCCATTGCATTAGGTGGAAGTAATTAATACATATTGTAAATATTACTGATATATTTCTATTGCTATGAATAGATTGGCAGTAACGAGTTGTTGTATGAATGTGCCATATATCTATGTGTACTTTTTATATGCCACTATTAATAATATTACTCAAATATTTCCTGGGGCATTTTGACCTGGGGGCTTTTGATTGGAACCCCTTAATATACTGGATTGAGCTTTCTAAGTATCAACATGGTTGGTGCCATATTATTGACCATTTGATATGGTCCACTGATTATAAGAATTATATAATATTGATTGTGTTGAACTTGAATGCCATAATACTTGGTAATATTCATCCCAATAATTAAATAGGATACTAAGAAATATATTTCTGAATTAAAAAGTAAATGGTAAATTAATTTGTGGATTAAAAAATTTTTTTATGTAGCAAACTTCAATTCCAATTCCATTAAAAAAAGCAATTCCTGAATTGAATTGACCCCATGTCTGTATTAAGCCTTGCCAAATGAATAGTTATTGGTCAAACTTTCAACTAGGTCATATTAACTGCTATTCTATGTCTATTATTGATATATTTCATATTGTTTTGTTTGTTTTATTGTATATATGTAACTAAAAATTTCAACCTGTGTAATGATATTAAAATTGAGCTTAATTAGAAAGACCAGTAGATTTTTTTACACACCATTTGTATACTTATTTAAAAAAATTTAGACCACACATTTTTATGCTTAAATATAAGCCATCTTTGAATCCTCATATATATTAATTCCCTGTGAGTTACACAAATATCATGATGTGTTCTCTATACTGCAATGTATTATTAAATGCTATATTATATACACCAGTTCATTACAAGCATGACAAATCTAATGATCAAATCAGTACATGACCCAAAAATAACTTTTTAAAACCTTGCAAAATAGCACGAAGTGTTTTGTTTCAGAAACCATAATTATATAAGGAATATGAATATTGTCCATATACTTATATATTCTGTCAGCCCACAATATATAGAATATGGTTATTTAATTTCACAACCCTTTGATCAATAAAGATTCCGCAGTTGCTTGAAAACAACAACATGTGTAGTTTTCACAGATGTCCTAAGGTTGTCAAACGATGAAAATACAAAATGTGCAATAATTTTGTTAATTTTCAGAATATCATTCTGAAATTTTAACACAATGTACATATCATTAAGATACAAACAACAATATCAGGTGCTGTTCAATAGGCACATAGTTTACTGGCATGGCATTTACTGAATACACACTCAATGTAATAACAATGGTGGACAAATAAACGGTAAAACCAACAGGTTTAGCATCTGGACGTGCCTTTATGCCTGTCAGGTCTATTGGGATACCTAATATATGTAAGTTTCTCCACTCTGTGGAGGTTGAATAAAATAAATTGACCTTAACATTGAGTAGCAGATTGGATGTAGCCTTGGTAGAAGCCGCATCATTATTTATGTTCTATTTATTTTCATTAAAATGTCTTTATTAAAAATTCACTTTTTTCTTATTAAAAATTCACTTTTTTCTTACTAAAAATTCACTTTTTTGGTATTAAAAATTCACTGGTAAGCAAGTGTCCACTATTTTCATCAGCAAGTGTCCAGGTGAGCAACGGCCAAGTGAGCAACTGTCCGTACACCGTCCAGCTTAGACGTCACTAACAGAAGCCAAAGTTCCCGTTGACATAGCTTTCTGGGTCACTGAGACATAGATCTACGAACCCTCTCATCACGTCAACGAATGGACTATGGAGGAGCTATAATTGTCATGATACGGTGTGTTTATTGCAGTTTGATAACCATTTAGTTGGTTTTGCGGAATATTCATGATTACCGCATCGCGTGATCAATTTGAACATGGCGTTGAATTTGAAGAAGGAACCGGTCATTATTATGTGTCCGGCTTTAATGGTCTTAAATTTATACCCTACCTTGTTAGACTAGTAATATGAAATGGCCACATCATTAGTATTGTTATACTGTGATATGTAGTAGAACTGGTTTAAACCAGGTGGTGTCTGGAAACTGTTTTGAGTGTCTGATTTTTATCAGACTGTTCGTCGACCGGATAAGATCAGCAATAAATACTCACCGACGACTGATATTTTAAAACAAATTGTCAAATAACTTATAATAATTATTTAAAAATCGCTTTCCATTATTAGTGTTGTCATGATGAAGTATTCTTTCTCTCTAAACTCTCTCTCCAGCATCTCTATCTCTCATACACTAATTATATATATATATATATATATATATATATATATGCCTTGTTAATTAGATTAAGAGTGAGGGATTATTTTGTATAGACTCGATGGTGGTCTCTCATCTTTGACCCCTGACGCGTCATATGATAAAGTGTTAAGTATCTGACAATTCCATATCTCCACCCCCCCCCTCTCTACTAACACACACACACACCTGATGTTTTCCAGTGATTTATCAAAACATAATTTGTCAAAAATTTCAAAATAATTACTTCATTTCTGTCTGTATCGTTTTATAGTTCGAAAATAGAGGAAAAGAAATGTTTTGGCATTTCGGTCGAAATACATACATACTTGATATTTGTTTTCGCGTCATGGTCCGATCCAGCCATTAAGTTAAAGAAATTGGGAGGGGGGGGAAGAATGTTGATTTATTTGAGCCAATCATGCAGTCCATTATGTAGAGCTTCGGTTGTTTATGACAGGAAGCCGGTGGAAAGCTTATTGTGATTGGCTGCTTAATGTCTGACCAGCGAGATTGTTTGCTGACGTATTTTCATCTCAAATCCCACCGATGGATTAATGTTCTCGTCGTCTCATCGGAAAGCACAATCCGGTCTCTAATATCAACAGATAATTGCCGCGTTTTTTTTAATACAAATATGACTTAGGCCTATAATTGTATACATTTGCCGCGTCGTTGTTTTCTTGTTGACCATAAGCTGCTCTAAGATATTCTCAAAGGGTTAATTCTGTTTTGTCGCCAGTCAGTCGTCCAACTCCACCGTATATTGGAGGCCTTCGTGAAAATTGGACGACTTTTCTGAAAGACGAGTGTTGGTGAACATCTATAAAGTATGTTTCACGCGTGTTCGAATTACTGATGTGTACCGTACCTTTCTATTTAAATTTGATTTCATTTTCTTGTGTTAATTTGTTTGTTTCTTGCCGTTTTACAACAAACCCTGTACACGCGTCAGGATTAATGGACCGAGCGGTGAACTGTGAGATGAAATAACCCTCAGACGTAGTTCGGCCGGGGTTTTAATTCAGGTCTGCTGGAAGTCTATGGCCAACCGGATCAGTTCCTCCCCCCGCGCCGGTTGTATATCTATAGATACACCAAGTTGGAGAGGTGACTTCTGTCTCGGTTATTGCAGTTGATAAGTCGTCCATATATAATTATGGATGCTTAGGTTTTAGTAATCTTCAACAGTCGGTGATATATAGCATAGCATAGCATAGCATAGCATAAATCCAAAACATTTAGCAGTATGTACACTATGAATACCGACACCATTTATAACAGTTTTGGCCTATATTGTTATCATTCTTGTTTTAATACACCCAGGATGAGTTTATTAACCTCAAACCATATTGTTTAGTTCCTGATTTAAAGCAAAATGCTATATTTTAAAGAAACGTTTCCATCACCGGCAATCAAATAATTTTTTAAAGATGCGTTAAATAATTTATGCACAGTTGACATAATACCGGACTTAAGAATGATCCTCGTGTGACAGGACACAAGGTTGTAGACAGGATTGTTAAACGAAGGAGAAAACTAATAAAATGGTATCGCTTAGCTTGCACTGAATGGTGGGGTGGTGGTGAATGAGGGTATTTTTGAAGGGGGGGGGCGGTCGCACTGATTAGAAAGATAAATTAAATTAAAACATACCTAAATGCAAATTTATTTAGCCAAAAAGTAAATGTATATGAGCAGATATGACAACAGAGGTGAATAGAGTTCTTTCCCAAAATTATTTACCAACACTTCTACATTCATTTGACATAAAACTCGAAATAAATACTTGAGAAAATGAGGAATGGACATATAAAAAATATTGTTGCATACAAAATGGTGATCAACGAAATTCGTCAAAAATCCATTGTAGCAAACGAGGTATTATAGAAGATGGACCAGACCCGCTGTCTAAAGGGGGGCGGGGGGGGGGTAAATGATCCTGATTATTATCTACCATAAATATGTATGTATCCGGGGCATTATGTCTTGTTAGGTTTTGGTAGTGCTCTATTCTGGAAATAAGTGGACTAAATTAGATCTGATAATTGTCGTCAGCTACCAAACCTACGACAGTATCATGACACCTGTATCTCTGCTAATCAATATCTTAATTACCTGTTCACCCCATTACAATGGCATCATTTAAACATTTCGTATGTCTGTTAATTGTCATGATTGATCTGCCCCCGCAATGGATTAATGGTTCTTTTTGTATACAATTTATATATATATTCGACTACTATGTTCTATGTGAAATATAAACCATAACAAATAATACAGAAATTGGAAATAAATATAATTATCATTGTCATTGTTATCTAATAATAATAATAATAATAATGTATATTTAATAAAGCGCCTTTACTAGCAGGAGCCATTCAAAGGCGCTGTACAAATAATATGTAATATAATAATACCCCAAATAATGTCTGTAAAAACCCTGTAATGATTTAAAAGATAATAAGTATTTATCTGTGAAAGCGACCTTAAATAGGTGTGTTTTTAGAAGAGATTTAAAATTTCCAAGAGACGACGCATTTCTAATATTTGCCGGAAACCTATTCCACAAAGTGGGGGCTTCAACACTAAACGCACAATCAGCATATGACTTGAGCCGAGACACTGGCACCTGCAATAGTATCTGACTGGATGACCTGAGTTTTCGGGATGACTTTCTAATGGAAACCAGTTCACACAGGTATTCTGGCGCCATATCATGAATAGATTTATAAGTTATTAACAGAATCTTAAAATGGATACGCTGTCTAACAGATAGCCAATGTAGTTTTTGAAGAATTGGGGTGATATGATCATATTTTCTAGTATTTGTTACAATGCGAGCTGCACTATTCTGAATTCGCTGAAGGCGATTAATGTTATAATCAGATATGCCATATAACAGGGAGTTACAATAGTCTATACGAGATGTAACAAAGGCATGAACTACAGTTACAACTGATTCTTGTGTCAAGAATGCTTTTAAACAGTGGATGTTCTTAAGATGGTAGTAGGCAGCTCGGCATACTGTTCATGCATGTTAATACATTGGTCAAAAATAACCCCTAGATTTTTTACTGCCCCATTAGGGGTAATCGAAGATGCACCGATCTGTAATGCTGGTGTCTTTAGGTATTTAACACAATGTGGTGATGCCAAATATAAAATATTTGCTTTATTATCATTTAGTTTTAGAACATTTTGAGTCATCCATAGCCGAATATCGGCAATACAATGTTCTAAATTCTTCAAGGAATGTTTATCTGTCTGTCTGTCTGTCCGTCCATCATCACACTCGTCTGTCTGTCTGTCTGTCTGTCTGTCTGTCTGTCTGTCTGTCTGTCTGTCTGTCTGTCTGTCTGTCTGTCTGTCTGTCTGTCTGTCTGTCTGTCTGTCTGTCTGTCTGTCCTTTTGTAAGTCATTATTTTCATTATTGTAATTTATTCAGTCAGTCAGTCAGGTAATCAGTCAGACCCAAGTGGACTAAAATATATCTGTCTTCACTTGCCAGCCACGAAACTATGTATGGACTTATCTGTCTGTCTAAGTGTCTGCCTGGCTGCACATCACTGTCTGTAGAGATGGAATTAGTTACATATTTGATTTATTTGAACCGTAAAGGTTTAAGATGTGATCTTATTCGCATAATTTTGTTCGTCCTACAATCTGTAATGTGTGTGTTGTACGGGCTTACTTACATCATGATCGGTTAGATTATTGAAAATGGGATAGGTATGCCGAATGGAATAAGCGCGCACGCAGGCACGCACACGCACGCACACACACACACCAGCAACAACAATGACAACAATAAAATGCATGCATTTATATATTTAAAATGAACTTTAATAATTAAGGGGCACATAATAGCCGTGGTCGAACTGGTAGCGCATTGGACCAAAGATAACTACCACCTGAGTTCGAATCTCCGCGTGGGCACATCTGAAGGTTTTTTCATCTTGGACTTCGCGTCTTTACGTTTGGAGGTCGCTCGGCCCATTTAGACTACCGCGTGTACAAAAGTGGCCGTAAAATATCTATCATCATCAATAGCCCAGTCATTACAGCATTGTGCTTCAAACCTCCCAAGTTGTGCGTTCGAATCCGACTCGCGCCCGTATTTGTGTAATGTTTCCGTCCGAGGAGTCACCTCGGCCAAATGTTACAGCTGTGACTGGCGCTAAGGCTAAACGACGCGCTAACTCGACTAAACTGAACATTTAATAGACTGTCAGGAAATGGCTACGGTAAAACTCATTATTGACACATTTGTTATTTGATTTCGTCTAGAAATGTTGATAAATGCCATACGAATGGCCGGCCAAGAAACTGATTAAATCGGCATCCATATTTCATAATATCAATAACGATCGTTGAGTAGTCGTTGAAACAACGTGGAATGGAAGTTATGATGAACTGATTGGAAAATAAATAGATAAATCGTTTGATTTGACAGACTAGTTAACATATTCGTGTCCTCTCAGATTTTTGCTAGTGGCAGAATAGTTCTGGAATCAACCCTTGATATATATATATATATATATATATATATATAGAGAGAGAGAGAGAGAGAGAGGTGAGAAAGATGCGCATATATATATATATATATATATATATATATATAGAGAGAGAGAGAGAGTGAGTGAGTGAGATGCGCATATATATATATATATATATATATATATATATGCGTGTGTGTGTGTGTGTGTGAACGCACGTACACATGCCAAAACACATCCATCCGTTTCATAAGCCTCAGACTCATGATTACACACACGTACACACACACACACACACACATAATTTTATGTGATTATGAGAAATCATACTGCTTTAGGTTTATTTTCGGTATTTTCGTCATATTTCATTCTCCCTGTAAACTTTGAATGGCTCCATTTAGTTCTCAGAAAGTCGAATGCAAAACTGATAGATTGATTCAACCTCACCACTCCGCCCCCCTCCTTCGGATACTGATTTCATGTATATGAGCACGACCTGTACGAAATGTGTAAACGGAAAGTCATCAATATACTGTACTATATTGTGTAATGTTTATTAAACGACACTAACTAGGCAGAATCTTATTGTTCCGACGTCAAATGTTCCGAGATCTCACTGTTCCGACAGTTGGTCCCAAATCCACTTGTTTTATCCAATAAATCCGACGCCGGGAGCAGAAAATATAGTGCCTCATCAATATCTCATCATTGGACACTGTCACTAACCCAAAACATGCCGTCATATATGTTTCTCGAACCAGCACTCGAATATACTATTTGTATTAATAATAATAATAATTCGAATGACAGTTATTTATTTGGCTGGCTACCTCGATTAAGAAGACGCAGATGTTTAATAATGTAATGATGATTTGTGAGAGAAAAGCTTATAAGGTAAACTGGTTGTACAATAAACATGCCCTACTATACCGCCATGGGGGGGGGGGGCTGTCGTTAAACACGAAGTACCACACACTATTATTACGAACAAGGATACCCACATTCTAACCCCCTTAGAGATTATTGTAAATGGAAACACACAGATATTTGAAACCATTTCAATTTATGAAAGAGAACTTATTGATATTGATTTGTAAATCCAGGGCGCCTCCGTGGTCTACCTGGTAGCGCATTGGATCACAGATCACTACCACCTGAGTTCGAATCCCGGCGTCGGTATATCTGAGGGGAGGTTTCATCTTTTATTTCGCTTCATTACCTTTGGAGGTCGCTCGGCCCATTTAGCCTACATTGTGCACAAAAGTGGCCGTAAACATCAATCATCATGTAAATCCGAAACATTATGACGAGATGTAAACGACACGTGATGATTTTGACACATATTTTTCTTCGTTAAAACACTGATCAAGGTTATCAGTAATTTATTTATTACAATTAATGAGCGTTATACATCGAATAAATATGTGACTATATAAAACAGGATCACCAGGAAACAGGCTGCAGTTGACTTTTGGTTATATAATAGACCTTGCCAATTAAACTAGTGACATCTGGCGGCAGGATTTAGAACTACTACAATCGGGTCGTAAACACGACTCGTTAATCGCAGAGTCTGGATCACCGTTCCTTTTCAGTGTGTACGTGAGATTTGTTTATATCATTGTCGGCGATAATACTGAAAGATACGGTGATATTTTGTATATTTCTATTCAAAGAAGACTGATTTAGTAAACAAAATAGATTTAAATTGGAAGTTCTATGTGGTAGTTCGCAGAACACATTTCCTGTGTACAAGCGGATTGCCGTATTCGTAGCGAAAGTTTACGTATAGGCAGTGGGTTTCCCATAGTGTTTCTTCAATACACGTCTTTGGCCATTTATAATATTATCGAAAATGGACAAGGCAGTTGTATTATTATCATTTTACCTGGACAATTCAGAGATATTTTCGACGATTTGTTTTATTTGTGGTCATTTTCCGTGTATAACGGGAATTCGCCATCGTCTAGCAGCAGACCGATGGCGCATGCGCACGTCAGTGATGATGCGCTGGCATAAATGGCATAATTCTAATAAACCATTCGAAAATACTCATCAAATCGGAGATATTGTGTTACACAAAACTATTGATTGATAGAGCAATAATCCGGCATCGATATATTGCATTTGGGTGTTATTTCTCGTGAATTAACGCGAACCATGAGTTGATTTTAAAATGTAAACAAACCCTGTCTGTCGCCATTTCAATTTTCAAGCGATAACCGATACTAGCGGACTTCGCTAAAGAAGTATTTACTCTCATTTTTTTCACAATAACAACATTTAATAATGGAATATGCTGAACAACAGTAAGCTAATCTATCACCAGAAGTATTTTCCTATCTGAATTCCAATTGTATTACCGAGAAATTCGGAACAAGAATACGGCCCACATTGAAAACCACGAAACTCCGCCTCCGCTGCTCTGGGCGGTGACACGAGGTATAAAAGCCCGCGAAAATTAGTTGGCAAGGTCTATTGGATAACTCATTAATGAACAGGTAAGAACAACATGGGATCAAAGATCGAAGCCTGGTTAAATTCCCATCACAACATCTAAAAACGATGACCTATAGCCATTAAATGTTACAAATTATTTACGATAATTTTAATGATTTCTTCCAAAGGATTTAAGTGTGGTTCCTTTAAAATATTCTTTTAAAACACACGCACACACCACTGAGAGAGAGAGAGAGAGAGAGAGAGAGAGATGAGATGAGGAACGATAAAATTCCCACTGACACCAATGAAACTGGGATCCGAATCCAAAGGTGGAGATCTGCAGTGCAGCGTGTTGCCAACTGCGCTAGAGAAACATCGATTGAGAATGAGGGGAGAAAAACCTCATCTGTCGGTAGTCCGTTCAGCCTCAACATGCCTCTGTCTACATATACCTCAGCCGTCATGTACCTTGGTGTGTCCACGTCCCAATTTTCTACATACCTCGACCTTGTCGTAATTCTATCAGAATTTCACACCCATCAAATATAATATCTACGCAATTCATCAGTAAGATATAACACTGATAATGACTTTGATGATCCTGGATGGGTTATACTGGAAGAAATCGTCGCCTCGTGATAAACCGGGAGAAGATCTCCGGGAATTACAGGTCGAGCTATACTTCGAACGTGTTGGATTTGTAATGGAACGCCATGTTAAAGCTTTGCTATCCAAAACCAACAACGCGTCTACCCAAAATGGTAGCTCGGCTGCCATCAGATCTCTAGCACCTGGCTTCTAACCCCGGCTGGACTAGACGTGAAGGATGTTTCATCTTTCAATTCATCTATAACCTTTGGATGTCGCTATAACCATTTAACGCTTCGGGTGAACAGAAATGGCTGTAAAGTAAGAATGTTCTAATTAACTTATTTAGGCCTCATCGTACTTCGGTCTTGAGGCAGCTTGTTTTTACCATTTCCTAGTCTCTACCAGACCCATGGGGCCAATTCCATTCCGCCAATTACAATTACACATCAACTTGATCAATTCCAATTCCAAATTTATCAATTCCGTTTTTTCCGACTCTTTTTTTTGCCTAATACATCTTACCATCATGAGTAGGTACTCCGAATACCTACTTGGAATATTGTTGTTTTGTTGTTCGGGGAGAATCCCCAGGCTGTCGCTTGTTCGGCACCGCCTCTATGTTGGAGTGGTTGAGAAACTCACCTCCCCCCACCACTCACAGGGGAGCAGTACGGAAAGATGGAGCTGAAATACCCTGAGAGTGGTCACTGCCAGAACGTTTTACGTCCTCGGGGGGGGGGGGGGGGACTAACGCCCCCCATTATTTTAAATAATTCAGTGGAAATGACAGCGCCATTTAACGTGGTCATCCCCGCACGATGTTGTGAGCCGAGAAATTAATCTCTGGAAAAGTTTCGACCTCTTGCGGGGTTCGAACCTGTGACCTTTTAGCTAAAGAGATATTTGAAGATATCAAGTGGTGGATCATCATAGTCTTGAGTGCATCCCCATGTAAAAGTGTATTTTGTAATTATCAATTTATATTCCACTGTCCAGTAGGAGCCCTGTAACGAATGTTTTTGCTTTGTTCCGCCCAGCAGGTGTCAGATCCTGTATTTACTTTCACAACCCTGCTGCATATGGTAAGTTTACAAAAGATCTCAAATGGTTATTAAAACAGTTAGGTCTGGAGACAGGCTATAGTAGTCACAGTTTTAGGAGAAGAGGGGACGTTTTGCTCCAGATTGACATTCCCGGTGAGATAATAACATGAATTAATTCCTAAAGAGCAATATCTCTATATAGATTACCGGTATGCTGTGTGGTGGTGCCACAGTGTTGTGGGCGGAGCCCATGGTATCCAGACCATTTAATTGGTTAGACGCTCACTTGGGGTGTCACGGTCCGTGTGCGTATCTGATATATATATATATATATATATATATATATAAGGAACCAAAACTCTTAGTGCAGTGAGCTCCGGTGGCCTAGCGGTTAAGCGCCCGGCACTTGGTGCCAACGGTCGCAGGTTCGAACCCCGTAAGAGGTCGAATCTTTTCCAGGGATTAATTTCTCGGCTCACTACATCGTGGGTGGCTGACCACGTTAAATGGCGCTGCCATCTCCACTGAATTATTTAAAATAAAGGGGGACGTTAAAAACCCCCTGAGGACGTAAAACACTCTGGCAGTGACCACCCTCATGGTATTTCGGCTCCATCTTTCCGTACTGCTCCCCTGTGAGTGGTGGGGGGAGGAGGTTTCTCAACCACTCCAACATAGAGGCTGTGCTGATTAAGCGACAGCCTGGGGATTCTCCCCGAACAACAAAACTAAACTAAACTAAACTCTTAGTGAGCTCCGGTGGCCTAGCGGTTAAACACCCGGTGCCAACGGTCACAGGTTCGAACCCCGCAAGAGGTCGAAACTTTTCCAGGGATTAATTTCTAGGCTCACTACATCGTGGGTGGATGACCACGTTAAATGGCGCTACCGTCTCCACTGAATTATTTAAAAATAATGGGGGCGTTAAGCCCCCCCCCGAGGACGTAAAACGTTCTGGCAGTGACCACCCTCAGGGTATTTCGGCTCCATCTTTCCGTACTGCTCCCCTGTGAGTGGTGGGGGAGGCGTCTTCTCAACCATTCCAACATAGAGGCTGTGCTGATTAAGCGACAGCCTGGGGATTCTCCCCGAACAACAAAACCTAACCAAAATTCTGGATCATTTTGGTTCCAGTATATTGGTAACACGACATGTAAGTGTTAACGTTGTAAAAATGGTAAATTAATTTGTGGGTTTAATTTTTTTGTAGGAAACTTCAATTCCAATTCAAAATTTCTCAAGTCCAATTCCGTTCGTTTTTAAGTAATCAATTCCAATTCCGGAATTGAATTGACCCCATGTCTGGTCTCTATACACTTCAGCCTCAATTTACATCCTCAAAGATATTAGTTTCCGTTTATTCCATCTCCACGTACACTATCTAGCACATACTCCGCCTCATGTATCCCAGCCTCATAATCCTCAACCTCGTATACCGCACACTTCAATTATCAGATACCCCTTTCTCCACACATCTTAGCATCAGCCGAATACAATCTCCATACAACGATGCAATCCTCCTACACGTCTTAGTCGTCACAGCTTCCACATGCCATACACAATTACGGTTGGTATTCTCTCCTCTCATTATCCACACAACACAGTCTCCACACACCTCAATATCCACACACACACACACCATACGTAGTCTCCACACACCTCAGTTTCCACAAACCATAATCACAATATACCTTTGTCTCTGTTATATATCTAGTTCATTGGAATACATTATATTAACAGCACTGCCGCATATAGATAGACCTAGGTCAAGGTAACGATCATCACGTGATGTCTGGATCAGCGTATTAAGTACCAGTGTACAGAATGAGTGAGCTCCGGTGGCCTAGCGGTTAAGCAGTCGGCACTTGGTGCCAACGGTCGCAGGTTCGAACCCCGTAAGAGGTCGAAACTTTTCCAGGGATTAATTTCTCGGCTCACTACATCGTGGGTGGCTGACCACGTTAAATGGCGCTGCCGTCTCCACTGAATTATTTAAAATAAAGGGGGACGTTAAAAACCCCATGAGGACGTAAAACACTCTGGCAGTGACCACCCTCATGGTATTTCGGCTCCATCTTTCCGTACTGCTCCCCTGTGAGTGGTGGGGGAGGAGGTTTCTCAACCACTCCAACATAGAGGCTGTGCTGATTAAGCGACAGCCTGGGGATTCTCCCCGAACAACAAAACCAACCAACCAATGAATAAAGTTAGTTGTAGATCTGGCGGCATTCAGTGTACATGGCTGTGTGTCCGTGACCGTATGCAAGTCCGTATGCAAGTCGCGGGGAACGCGACAGTCTCCACATATATAACTTCACACCTTTTCAGTTTCCAAGTAGCTTAGTAAACACGTAACTGACTGGAAACATACCTCAACCTTAATACATCTCAGCATCCGGGCTCCTCTAACCCAAATTTCGCATAGATACCCTATATATATAGCTTCCGTCTTACCTCAACCTTCTCATCTTAGTTTCGACATAAATCAGTTCCTGTCTACCTCAATCATTGCCACGTCTCTGTCTCCACAGAACTCTTGCATAGGTTATCTCAATCCCAGATTAGAACAGTTAACAAATAACTACGATCTCCACAAATCGGTATCTATGTAGACAAGTCTGTACAATTAACTGACCGTACAATAATAAGAATTTAATCAAAAGGTTATATATATATATATATATATATATATATACAATATTTACAGCAATCTGAATCTCGGTAGACGTTTTGTATTACAAGAGTATAAAACCATCTTCATGTGGAATTTCACCATTTTGTTAAGCAATTTCAGTAAAATTTGTTGCTATCTGGGCCAAATTTGCTGTAATATTCGTAAACACTCTTTTGTTCCGAAATTATATCCATGGCTGACACTTGTTAACTTCGTTGTAACCGGGCAATACAAACGGCTTGTACTTAATGACGTCATATTTCAGGAGTATCCGGTCTGCGTGTGGCTTCAAAATGGCGGCGATCCCAGACGAGTTATAATCGATTCACCAGCACTTTGAACTGGATTATTTAATATGTGGTCGATATTGTATATATTTTTGGCATTATTTATCATTTCTCTGAGGGTTTTTTTTATTAGTTCTGAAAAATTTTAAATGAAGGGGGAACTGTTCATTTAAGGAAATCCGATCCGAACAGTATTTATTAGTTAAATCTAATTATTCATCTCCAGCTGTCTGTCAGGTTCGATACCAATTTATTGATTAAAGCGTACGGTAGAGGATTATAGTTGCGTAACTTGTCATTTCATATCAACAAAACATTACCAGGAAAGATTTGAAGTAGATTTTACGACTTATTTTTATTCAGTATATTTTTCTAAATACTAATTTAACCATTGGCTGTATCCTAATGCCCCTAAAACGTAATTACGTTAGCCTTATTTGTTGATTTAATTAGTTATCATACGACGAGTAAGTGATGTATAGGTCAAACACATATAGACAGTCCCTGGGATCGAGACTGTCGGGACGGATCTTTATTGAAGAATCGACAAAATATTGTTATAAAGTTACCATCTCACAATTTATTGACGTATCTTAGTAAAAACGATTCGGAATTAGGTTAAGGTAAGGTTTACTTCTACAAAAAAATCAACATGATCAAATATCTAACTTATCCTGTTACGACTATGACTTGTTGAAAGGAAAGAAAAGGATACAATGTCTCATTGTCATGATTGGAATCGATTTAACAGGGCTGGATGTTAATATTATAATTTTATGACTGAGATCTGTCAACACCTGGAGCTACCTTATCATCCCGTGACTGGGATCTGTTGAAACATAAGGCTTACACATTGCTCCACGACTGATATCTTCTGGCACAGCAAGTGTTTATTTTACACGACGCCAACGTACTTTGAGTTAGGTTTCGTTGAAATGCGGGAGATCGGTTCTCCCTCGCGGGAGTGCGGGAGATTTGATAACATTGCGGGAGTCTCCCACCGAATGTGGGAGGGAGACTTGACACGTATGACAATGTTTCCACTTCCGGTCAAGTCTGGGCAAAGCAAAAAGGGTGTCTTATGGGGGTAGACTGGTATCGGCCGCCGACGCATATCAGCCGCCTGTTCTCATAGGTATTCACACGGGGGAGCCACCATATCCGATATTGTATCTGTTCGGATATTGTATCAGCTGAAACTGTGATTTAGACAATGACATTTTGTTGATTTTAGTATATTGAAATATAGAAATAATTTGACTTCTCAGAATGATTATCATTTTTCATTTCAGGAATGAATGAAGCCTCTACAGAAAGCTTGGAGTCAGATGCCATTTCAACACAGTTTATTTGGAATTAAAAACCGTCAGATACAGACATGGCTAGAGTACAGAGAGCAGCGAAAAGGTGTAGAATAAATCTAGTAAATTCTGTACCATAGCTGGTGAGAGATACAGAGGTGGGGGCCATTGAGGAGGTAATTGCTGAGGCTGATACCACTGAAGAGCCAGAAGTTAAAACAGTGACTATGAGTTCTCAGACATATCAGAGTGGTGTGACAAAGACGAGCGAGACTGGGAGTGATTCCATAAAATACCCTTGTTTTCCATCAGAATGTTTATAGGGGATAATGATGCCATCCACTATTATACAGGCTTGGAGACATATGAGACATTACTGTTTGTTCTGAGTACACTAGGAACTGAAGTGCATGTGTTGAATTATATGTATGGAACCATAACCCAGAGTTGTTGATAAGTTTTTCCTTGTTCTCATGAAACTAAGACAATGAAACTACAACAAATTTTGAATTATCGAGGCTCTTTAACATATCTGAATCAGATGTATACAACATTTTTGTACATGGACCAGCTTATAATAATAATAATGTATATTTAATAATGCGCCCTTACTAGTAGGAGCCATTCAAAGGTGCTGTACAAATAATATGTAATTTAATAATACCCCAAATAATGTCTGTAAAAACCCGGTAATGATTTAAAAGATAATAATTATTTATCTGTGAAAGCGACTTTAAATAGGTGTGTTTTTAGAAGAGATTTAAAATTTCCAAGAGACGACGCATTTCTAATATTTGCCGGAAACCTATTCCACAAAGTGGAGGGCTGCAACACTAAACGCACAATCACCATATGACTTGAGCCGAGACACTGGCACCTGCAATAGTATCTGACTGGATAACCTGAGTTTTCGGGATGACTTTCTAATGGAAACCAGTTCACACAGGTATTCTGGCGCCATATCATTAATAGATTTATAAGTTATTAACAGAATCTTAAAATGGATACGCTGTCTAACAGGTAGCCAATGTAGTTTTTGAAGAATTGGGGTAATATGATCATATTTTCTAGTATTTGTTACAATGCGAGCTGCACTATTCTGAATTCGCTGAAGGCGATTAATGTTATAATCAGATATGCCATATAACAGGGAGTTACAATAGTCTATACGAGATGTAACAAAGGCATGAACTACAGTTACAAGTCATTCTTGTGTCAAGAATGCTTTTAAACAGTG
Organism: Paralvinella palmiformis; assembly: GCA_025642065.1. Classification (NCBI taxonomy): domain Eukaryota; kingdom Metazoa; phylum Annelida; class Polychaeta; order Terebellida; family Alvinellidae; genus Paralvinella; species Paralvinella palmiformis. The sequence goes on from JAODUP010000156.1 coordinate 914,288, forward strand.
GATGTTCTTAAGATGGTAGTAGGCAGCTCAGCATACTGATGTGACATGTTCATGCATGTTAATACATTGGTCAAAAATAACCCCTAGATTTTTTACTGACCCATTAGGGGTAATCGAAGATGCACCCATCTGTAATGCTGGTGTCTTTAGGGATTTAACACAATGTGGTGATGCCAAATATAAAATATTTGTTTTATTATCATTTAGTTTTAGAAGATTTTGAGTCATCCATAGCTGGATATCGGCAATACAGTATTCTAAATTCTTCAAGGAAGAGGATAAATTTAACTCATTGTCAGGATCCAGTGATATATACAGCTGTGTGTCATCAGCATACAAGTGATATTTAATCCCATATCACTGCGCAATGATCCCAAGAGGACGGGTATACATTGTGAAAACCAGAGGACCAAGAACTGAACCTTGCGGTACACCAGATAACAAAAACTGAATGTCAGATAAAATACCATGAACAAACACTCTCTGGGAGCGTTATTCCAGATAGGATCTAAACCATTCAAGTACTCTACCTGACTTAATTCATGTCATTGCAGTGGATAGAGGTATCTCTATGGCCTGATTGTGATGTGGTACATTTCTTTGCACCAGATGGTTTCAAAGCCAAATTCGCTACAACAAGAGTAAATGTTGACGGTACTGAATGCCTGATCAAGAAATCATCATCTCTCTTCATGCATCATACACATGCAAGTTTTTTAGTGAATTTGTAATACTGGGTGATGGTGTATTTGCTATATATTGTTAAATAAATAATTTGAAAACCAGTTTTGTTATAGATTGCTAGTTTGTTGAATGCGAACAATATTTAACTAACAGACTTTATGGTGAAAAGCTTGGTGCGCAAAAAATGATTTTTCCATTACCATACATACTCTTTCCCATTCACAAAAAAATAGACATATTCACATGAACAACTTTATCCAGCTTTTTACTCATACATATTTAATTATAACAAACTATCCATCTCTTTTTTATTACATCTGTGCTCTAATATTCTACTTATCAAGTTAAACAGGATCATTTCTATTTTTGGTATGCTAGACAGATAAGGTCTGATGTATTAAATACCGAGGATTATATAACATCTTATTTGTTATGGAGTGATTAATAATGGAGAATTATTTTCAAACATGTACACACTATTTTGATTAACTCCTTCAGGACAGGAGTCAAATAGTAAATGCATTTGACTATATAAGCAATGTTACAAGCTCTGATAGAGTTTTACTTTATATTTTAGTCAACAGCAAGAGTGTGTCATGGGCATAAAATTAGTTGTTAGAAAATGCAAGTCCCCAGATGCCGACTGCAATGCTCTAGGAGCAAAGACATTTTAACTATCCAAACAACAGAACCAAAGAGAATAAGCCTGGGGTTCCGGAAGCACACAGTAGTTTTAGACCAGGTTTCTCTGTGCTGCCACCTAGTGAATGCCCCACAGAGTTCCCCGTTGGCACCAAGTACAACCGAAGCTCAGTAGTTTTAAGCCATTTATTTATTATATAATATTATAATACGTACGATAATATAATACAGGGACCACACCGTAAACAAACAATTATAGGCTAAATCGAATCAAACGGATCACCCAAAATATATCAGAACGAGTCATTTCGTATTTTTAGAACACTGAACAGGGATTACATCAGTCCATGGCGCCACCTTTAGAATAATTTCATCAGTGTTTACTTTGGACTAGTTGGCGTGTTTGGGAGAAAACGTAGAATTGTTGTTTATTTAACGAATTGCCCATGTGTAGTTTAGTTGGATAGTAAACGAAGAGCATTGAAAGACCCAACTGATATTACTTAGACGGCAAGTATATTTATCTTACTGGTGTTACTTACTGGAAATGCAGCGGCATCGGCGATAATAGGGTATCCTTAAGGCATTTTTTCCCAAGTTTTTGTTCTTCGCTTCTTGCCATTAATTTAATTGTGTTTGTTTTAAAGTTTAAAACACATGCATTGTGTTGGTCATAGGTTGAATGCGTTGATAGGATTGATTACAACTGTTGAGTTTAACGTTATTAATAATAATACTAGACTAAATCATTCAAAATCATTGCTGCTAATTTAGAGATCTACTACTACTACTAGTTACTAGTAACTAGATTATAGATCTAGATAGTAGATCATCTAGTATATCTAATAAACCTAATTACTAACAATTATATAATATTATTGTGCACTATGCTATATTATATATATAATATAGTATATTGCAGATCCTGAGACTGCACGTATTATGTAACATTTTAGCACAGCCATCTACACTACTTCATCATCATATATGGCGTTATTATAGGGTGTAGAATATATGGCGCACTTGGCCGCGTAGTTTATTTATTTTTTATGGGGGGGAGAATCCTCAGGCTGTCGCTTATTCGGCACAGCCTCCACCCACCACTCACAGAGGAACAGTATGGAAAGATGGAGCCAAAATACCCTGAGGCTGGTCATTGCCAGAGTATTTTACGTCCTCATGGGGTCTTTAGTGTCCCCCTTTATTTTTAATAATTCAGTGGAGACGGCAGCGCCATTTAACATGGTCAACCCCCACGATGTTGTGAGCCGAGAAATTAATCTCTGGAAAAGTTTCGACCTCTTGCTGGGATCGAACCTGTGACCCTTGGCACCAGGTGCTTAACCAGTAGGTCACTGGCAGCGTAGTGGTTTCGGCCACCTATAATAAAACAGGTGGCAGCACCCGACTCAGGCAGGGTGTGTGCCCGGTGCAGAAAAATCGTTGTAGGAAACCGGAATGTTATCAACTTGACAGAAGATTGCAATTGGCTGTGAATATCTTATCAACACACTGAGTCAACGACCTCATGCTTCAAATTAAATTCAGGCTGCCTTTATCATGTACTCCGTCAAAATGAAGTCATACTTTAACACTATAATATATACAAGTAGTAATTACCTACATGCCAGATATAGGTAAGTAGTTAGTGAGGGTCAACTAGACTGTGTATTGGGTTATGGGTTATCATAATGGGGATTAGTGTGTTAACTCAATTGCTGTTTATGTATTACAGTCAAGCTGTAGTAGATGTTGTCATAGTGTTATAATTTTAAAAGTCAGTGATGTTATTAACCGTTAATTAACTGTGTTAATAACGTCTATGTAAAAAACCTGCCAACTCTGACACTGTCTGAAGCTTAAAACAATCTGATGGTATGTTACTTTCTTAGCTTGTTACATTTACAAATATAATATTTGTTTATAAATATGGTACATTCCAGTGTTGCAGCACTTAGAGCACTATATTGCAGAACTCTGAGTTGTGGATTTGAATCCAGTTCATACCTGTGTTTGTAAACTGCATTTCTCTGGGGACTTGCCCCCTCGGCCAAAGATACCAGATCTGACTAGCACCAAGGCTAAGCCAAACACATACACTGATACAGATGTTTAAACTCAGTGTCATAACTTACCATTGTATGTTGATTATAAAAGTATCATGATTCGAGAATTATACAAGAAAACTAACAAATTGAATCATAATATAAGTCTCTGTTACATACAGAATATGTCGTTCTCTGTGTCATATTGGTGTGGATATAATAATGGAGACAGCTGTATTATATCAAAGTGGTAACCATAGTTTAACAAACATGAAATCTGTTTCAGTCAGTTGGCTTTTTATTTCTTGATGGTAGATAATTTCCAAATACTTGTGTGATTGTAGATCACTCTTTTAGCAGAGTGGTTAGAGTAATATATGTGAGAACCTTCTGGTAAGGGTTCAAATCAGGTTACCTAGATGTATACAGGATGTTTCCTTGTAGTGTATTAGCATGGCTATATATTTCAGTTGTGATGAGGACCAAATTAATTTTTTTAAATTTACTTGTATCAGTATTGTTTATTTTGGATGATTAGTTGATGTTCTTGTAAGCATCATCTTCCCAGTCTGGTTTGTGTTGTTATTATGCAATGGCTTAAATTAAATATCAGTTGTCTCCCATTCTGTGTGCTAAGAGCTATATATTCCCTGTTTTAATATAGTCTATATTCTACCAGGGTTAGCATGTTTCTTCCATGGACAGTAATAACCACAGTAAAAACCGGGTTATTTCCGTTATGGAAAAAATACTTTCTTCCCTTCTATTTTGGGAAGAAATGGAAGAAACCCCAAAATTTCACAAATACTAATATATTTTTCATGCTATTCATACACATGCATTTTTACAAATTATAGTAGGATATAGTCCTCATATCTGTTGGTTTGCAGAAAAAAATCTAGGATGAAAAAGGGAGGTCACAGAAGCACTTTGACTTATATGCACGTCATATTTCCTACCAGCTGAAGGAAAGATATTTTGGGCCATCCTTTACACACAACACTATAGAATTCAACCCAATAAAAGTCGGACAAAAATTGCCACATCGCTGCTTATTAATCCATCATTATTCAATAACTAACGATTAATTTTCAACCAAACTATTACAATAAATATTAGGTAATGTCTTTTAATTTCATCTTGATTTTATAAACGAAAAATTATTAAAAGACGTGACAGTTGACAATTCATGTGTGCATCATGGAACTGCTGATCATGGGATTCAGTAATTGATTAATTTGCATGGATCATTGGAATCCACTTGTTCATCAATTAATTGCACAAAGACCCTTTAAAAGCGGCCTCAATTTTTGTATTCCTCACTTCTTACGCAATATCAGTACATGATTTGTTCAGAAATGTTTCACCCAAACCATCACGATGGAGCACCTTGTGGCATATGCTCTACGTCCCAGTTACAAGGGGCCTAAATTCTTACCAGATCAGTTGATTATTGTCACAGACTCTGTGACCCTTGGGAGTTTTTTTCCCAATTTCTACCATTCCTTCCTGGAAGAAAGGTTTTCTTCCTGGTAAAAATCCATTTCTTCCCATTGGAAGGGAAGAAATACCTTTCTTCCGGGAAGAAACCCAACCCTGTGTTCTACTATGCGATACATAAACAGACACAGCAGCAACATTAAATGGTGTTTAGTTAAACAATCCAAGAAGTATATTTTGGAGCACTGTAAATTTGATTGTCTGAAGTAAAGCTGCAGTTGTATGAAGTAAGATGGTGGCATTCTATTTATACATTAAGTTCGTTCACGGATTTGATTTATGCTAACATTTGTATTTGGCTGTTTAATTTTAAAACTGTGAAAATTCTTTTTACAGGTTTTGTAAAATGCACTGCGAAGATGAATTTTCTGAAGAAAAAGCTGGTAAGAAGAAGAAACTCAAAAAGAAGAATCACAAAACTGGAGATATGGGCGAAGGTTCTCAGAAGAATAAAAGATTAAAGCACAAGAAGAAACGCAAAGAAAATATGCCAGAAGCATACATCAGTGAAGGATGTGAGAATAGAGTGAATAAAAACAAGAAGAAACACAAAACGAAGCATATTGAGGCCACTGAGATGACTGACGATGTTAGTGTGGGTGTTGGTAACGTTACTGTGAAACACAAAAAGAAACATCAAGATGACGCTGACGGATGTGAAATTATCAGCATTAAACACAAGAAGAAACACAAACAGGCTGTAATGGTGAATGAAGATGTCGAAGAAGAATCTGAAAATATAATGGTAAAACGCAAGAAGAAGAAACACAAAGAGGATCTTCAGGAGAGTGAGAAGATGAACGATGAAAGTGTGGAGAGTAAACCAAAGAAAAAACAGAAATGTTTTGTACCCGAAGATGAGCAACAGATTGGTCAGGAGAATGTGAAGGCGAAACATAAGAAAAAACATAAAATGGATGTACTAGAAGATGAGGATGCTGCGAAGATGAAAACAAACCTGAACGTTAAATGCAAGAAGAAACACAAACAAGACTTCGAACAAAGTAGACATTTTAACGTAGACGTGGCTGATGAAGACGAGCAGGAATCTGAACGATCTGTGCAGTGCTTCGATGGAATGGAAAATGGATACGTGAAACACAAGAAGAAACACAAAGATGATTATGAGGTAGGGACAAATGACAGTTTAACGCACAAGAAGAAACGCAAAAGGTGTGATGAAGACTCGCTTGATGATAACACGAAGCACAGACATGACTCAGATGGTTGTTCAAATATGAAGGTGAAACACAAGAACAAACACAAGAACAAACACAAGGAGGCTGAAAATGTGCAGAAGAATGACAATCTTGAGTGCAAAGAGGTAAAAAATGTGCGGAAGAAAAATAAACAAGATCTTGAAGACAGTGGAGGTAATGAATTTAAATGCAAGAAGAAAGACAAGGACTCTGCCCATAAAAGAAGTGATTCAACCGAACACACGCAACAACATAAAGAAGAGGAAGTAGCGACTACTGATGGAGTTACAAAAAACAACCGCAGAGATAAAACTAGTCATCAAGTGATTGATCCGACTGAAACTGTTACGTCAAAACACAAGAAAGTACGTAAACAAAACAAAGAATCGTCGAAAACAAACTCTGCCAAAAAGAAGCCTAAGCTTCTCCAGTGTAATGAAACTGATGATTATCACAACGATAACACGAAATATCCTTAAATAATGTGTCCATCTCAGATAAACTAAACAATGGACGACCCAAAAAGAAGAAAAGAAAGCACAATGATATCCACGAAGAAGACCTCAAATTGAAAATGGCGTCCGAGAACAACATCACTGAATCTGTAAAGAAATCGGGGAAGCGCAGAGGGGGGAGATCAGTTTATGATGTTGACGTACAACAGAGTCAGCTAGAGTATTGTGTTAGTGAAGAGATACTGAACGTCGTACCAACGGAGAGTTCGGTTTCACATCTCGGTATGTATATGGTTATCGATAAAGGCGTCCTTCTGGTCGAACCGGTGGTGTGGTTGGACAAAGACCTATAGGTCTGGAGGTTCAATGCCTAGTCTTATGTATTAAAAGTGTTTCATCTTTCATTTTGCCAAATAATAATTTTGGAGATCATCTGGCTCATATAAAATTATGATGATTATGTTCCTGTACATGGAAACTACATAATAATATACAGGATTAATACAATCATGTGAAGAAGTTGTGGATTGAGATTACATGTTATACAAAATTAAATATATATTTATAATTTGTTACTTTGTTGTTAAACTAACATGAAAAGACTGTCAACATAAAGTAGGTCAGATAATTATGTATTTTAACAAAATTACCTAATAGTACAACAAATCTAGATATTTTTATGAAGTTTTGTGATGATACAAATCAGGGTTGGCGTGTTTCTTCCGTGGATGGTAATAACCAGGTTTTTTTTGGCATTGTGGAAGAAATACTTTCTTCCCTTCCATTTTGGGAATAAATGGAAGAAACTCAAAAATGGTACAAAATCATCATCCAAATTCAAGTGCCATTGATCTGTATCAGTCAGACGATAAGAATATTGCTGATGCATGTGATGTCTGGTTATGTTTGTTGGATTTCTAGTTCCAAACAAAGCCATGACCAAGAAACGTTTCAAACGAGCCATCACAACGGAGCACCTTGTGGGATATGGCTCTACATCCCAGTTACAGGGGTGTTAAACTCTCACCAGATCAGTTCATTGTTGTCACACAGAGTGGATATCATCCCATCGTGTTGAACATTTGACAACTTTTATCTCTTATCAAGCAAACAAATCATCATTTGCCAGATTGTTCTTAACAAACCAGGCTCAATCTCCCCTCACGTTGTGCAAGGATACAGCATCATTTGCCAGATTGTTCTTCACAAACCAGGCTCAATCTCCCCTCACGTTGTGGAAGGATACAGCATCATTTGCCAGATTGTTCTTCACAGACCAGGCTCAATCTCCCCTCATGTTGTGGAAGGATACAGCATCATTTGCCAGATTGTTCTTCACAGACCAGGCACAATCTCAACCTTCCCCCTCATGTTGTGGAAGGATACAGCATCATTTGCCAGATTGTTCTTCACAAACCAGGCTCAATCTCCCCTCATGTTGTGGAAGGATACAGCATCATTTGCCAGATTGTTCTTCACAGACCAGGCACAATCTCAACCTTCCCCCTCATGTTGTGGAAGGATACAGCATCATTTGCCAGATTGTTCTTCACAAACCAGGCTCAATCTCCCCTCACGTTGTGGAAGGATACAGCATCATTTGCCAGATTGTTCTTCACAGACCAGGCACAATCTCAACCTTCCCCCTCATGTTGTGGAAGGATACAGCATCATTTGCCAGATTGTTCTTCACAAACCAGGCTTAATCTCCCCTCACGTTGTGGAAGGATACAGCATCATTTGCCAGATTGTTCTTCACAAACCAGGCTCAATCTCCCCTCATGTTGTGGAAGGATACAGCATCATTTGCCAGATTGTTTTTCACAGACCAGGCATAATCTCAGCCTGCCCTTACGTTGTGGAAGGATACAGCATCATTTGGTGACCCATCATCATTTATCTCTCTTGCATCTCTACTACTAGGAACACCACCATCATCATCATCTATTGAGAGAATATTCTCTAGTTTTGGTGCCATCCAAACTAAAATAACGAACATATTAGACAATGAGAAGATAGCTAACTTAATGTTCTGTTATAGGATGCTCAGGGGAAATCTTGATTTGGACTAGTACTAGACCGCTATTGAACGCTATATGAAGTTTAATTTTGTTAACCATGATATCAAAATTGGCAATTTACTTAAAACCAATTTCTTCCCATGGTAAGGGAAGAAATACCTTTCTTCCAGGAAGAGACCCTACCCCGATACAAATTATTTAATAGGTAGAACTACCTTTACAAAAATCAGTTCAGCCATCAACTTTTTGTGTTCTGCTTTGATGTTTATATTTCTATCCATCCCATAATACAATACAGCGCAGTTTTGTTCTCCGATAACAGACTTCTCCATAGACATTGTTGTGGAGCTTTGGTATTTACTGCCGAGTGGCTTTATGCTGAAATGGTTGCCGCCGACTCTGACATTCACCGTCAACCACACCGTCCTAGATATCTGGTCAGTGATTGTGGCCAGATCCTAGTACCTGGACCGAGTCATGGTCAAGGAAGGGCATCTCCATGGTCTAGCTGGTAGTGTAGTTGGCCACAAATTTCAACCACCTGAGCTCACATTTTGGCATGGCCACGTCCGAAGGGTGCTTCATCTCTCATTTTGGAGGTCACTCAGCCCGCTTAGATTACTTGTGCAAAAGTGGCCATAAAACATCAAACGTCTATCTATCCATCTTGGTCAAAGAAATCACATGAACTATTATGGTTAAGGTACCTTATTCTGTGGCACAATTCTTTCAGTACAGATATGTTGTTTGTGGAGTTGCACATACATAGAAACTTCTTGTTCTAATGTTTTTGTTTACAGTACCTAAACCTGGTGAATTTAAATGCTGAAGAGTGACTCGATGTTGTCATTACAATGTTCCAGTATACTGGATCAATCACAGAAGTTAGAAATTGTGACTTGTTAGTGAACAAAAACTGCCAGTAGTCATTTGCTAATCTGGATAGTAATTTATAGTTAATAAGGTGGGACAGTGGTTGTACAAATATATCCCTGGATCAAATGTTCATATACGTACGTTTGGTATTATTGCACTGGAATGAAAATAACCTGGGGATGATATCACATCAAGCCATCTCTTAGGGTATCACTCGAAGTGTTAGCCTCAGGGTTTGGAAAAATTAACAATGTCACTAAATTTGTAAAATGTCTGGGAATTTTAATTGTGATTGTTGATAATTTTTGGTTAAGTACCGGTCATCTTTTATGGTCAGTTGTCACCGTTTTTGTCAAATGATGAGAAATGGTTGTTGATGATTTTCTGTTGGAAGCTGAGAATTTCTTTTCTGGATTTAATGGATTTCATCAGATGAGTATGATGACATTCAGCAGGTTTCCATCATCCAGCAGCCTGACCACAAGCAGAGTAAGTTCTGCTGCTACTGAACTCCGCCCTGAGGTCAATTCCTCCTCGATGATGCAATGGGTAGAGCATTTTGTTGTAAACCTCCAGGTTGTGGGCTCAAAATTAGCTAATACCCATGTTTATAGGATGTTTCCTTATGCAGTTACCAGGGGGCGCCTCTTTGGTCTAACTGGTAGTGCATTGGATCACACACAGCACGAGTTGGTTAGTTAAATGTGTGTAATTTCCAATCTGTCTGTGTAACATTTACAGAAGATCTCCAATTATCATTCGGTGTAGGATCGTGTTGATCTAAGGGTATGTGATAATTGCACAGATAATGCAATTTAATCGAATTTTGACTAGGGACTTCTAAAATAACCCCATTATATCCAAGAATTATAGCTCAATTCCACTTATTTTTCCTCACATTCTGAAGAATTCAGGGTGATCTCTCCAAATATCAGCTCAATCATAGAAGCAACTCTGAGGGTAGTACTTCAGTGTAATAGAGTTCAATTATCACTGTTATCTCCCTACCTACCATCTTTTTATTTACTATGTGGTTGTAGGTTCATGTAGTTTCAAATAGGCTCAGTTAAATGTCGGGAATAGCCAACTTAATCTACAAATACATGTTTATAATTAATGTTTTTATTACACAAATTTGTTCCAAACTGGTACTAATCTGTTTTGGGGCCAGTAAGAAATTTGATGGAATAGCGGATCTAAAATTTTACTAGCTCAGGGGCTACATGTGTGGAGAAATATGCTGTTGCTAGTGCATGTATTAGAGTGTGAGCACTGCTAATCTCCAGGTTAAGGTTCTAGTTATGGCAAGTTACCTATGTTTGGAGGATGTTTCTCTAACAAGTCACTCATCTCAATTCTATGTCCCTTGTGTGATCAACAAAGACCTTAAGCAAAACACATCAACTCACTCACTTATTCACTGACTTTTTACAGAGCAGTGGAAGTGTACTTGTGAATATTCCTAGAGAAATCATAGCGCTGATATATAATATTACATTTTAGTTTGTATATTGTATTACTTTCATCAGCGAAAAGATGTTCACCTTAGGCTTTAATTTTGTTACATCTTTTGCCATATATATATATATATATATATATATATATATATCAAGACAGAGTCCTTTTCACATGCTAAAAGCCTTTTCCAAGGTAATTCACATGTTATGAAGGACTCTGGACAGGTGAATTTTTTTTTGTCACTGATGGTTTCAAATCAAGACCCGTGAGTTTTTAGTCTTTGTTAACCACTAAGTCACCATGACCTAATCTGGGTCTGCTGGCAACTATATGGTATCTCTGGTTGGAGGAGAAATATGATACCTGTAATTGATGGCATGATGTGATAAGTAGGATTATTTCTTTATAATTATTGATATGACCTAGAGTTCAAGATTATTATTATATGGCTTTATAATGATCATTTTATAGATCATCTCCCAGGTGGCGACACAGAGCAGGACGGTGACGATATGATGGAAGGCAGTCATCCAAAGTCATCTACATCTGATCTGTCCACCAGTCCTGGTAACTGTCAACATTTTGTATATATGATTCAACGTCCGGATGAGGATAATATGCAAGAAGCAAGCCAACTGATGCAAGATGAGGTAAACCAAGAAACATTTGTGACAGTGTTTGATGATTGTGGAACCGTACCTAATGATAATGGTGAGTCTCGTTAGTTTGGTTTCTATATCTATTCCTTGATTGTATGCCGATAATAATTTTTCTAAAAATACCATATATGCTTATCTATAAGATAAGGAAATAATTGTGGAACCTATAGATATTTCATCTTATAGATGAGAAACAACTATATCTAAAAATATTTTATGACATTTTTCACGAAACAAACAAATTCTTCGACAATAGGAAAAATTACTTTAATAGTCATCTGGACAATAACTGATCCTATTTGACAGTGGCTTACCACCATCACAAGTCTAGATGTTATTATGTGTATATAACCACATCAGATATGAACAATTCTCACATAAATTTAGTGGATTTTATGCCTTGTCAATAAATAGCAAAACATTACAGTTTTTTACACCAAATGACCATTTATTTGAGTGGGATACGTTTTAGGCAACAAACCATTATGGAAAGCATGTAGACTCTGGATTTTCTAAGCCAGCCAGTTGATCCAGAAGTTAATCCACAAAGCACAGTGTTAACTTCTAAGTGATGGTTAGCCACTTGACTAATATAAAAGTTTGAGGAAGCAGTTTCCATTGACATGACATGACCGTAGATAGAATTAGACTGATACACGAGGTCATCTTTTAGATGAGAGCAGGTGTCATCATAATGTAGAATTAATCAAATTCCATTATTAGCGACAGTCAGTCAAAGTTGCTGTACAGTTATACCTCAGATATGTTCTATAGGAAATAGTTAGTGCCATTTACTTAGATTGGTGAAAGTAATCTTAAACTGATGAATTATCAGTACAGATTTAAATGAATCAGGAGATGGCATACTTCTAATATCAGCTAGCTACCTCTCTTACAAAGTGCAAACTACTTGGCTAAACACAAAATTGCCAAATTTTCATGCCAGGCTAGTGTTGATCGCCGATCGCTTGCCCATTTGGGCAACTTCCACTTTTGAGACAACAGTTCACCAACTATGTGTGTGTGCATGCCCACTGAGCAAGCCAATTAAAAAATTGTTCTTTTCCTGCTGCGTACCTATACTTATAATTTGCGCTGTAAAACTGGCTGTGAGTGCCAGCTATGCCTAAAGCTGAGATTCCACATATGCGAATACTTATGCGACATTGCGGTATTCATGTGTTTTGGACACCCCTCTCATTTTCTTACCTAAAGCCTGCCTGGACATGAATCGGATGGTTGAATCATTCACCCGTCCATTTTGTCACATACACAGTTGTACATATAGAATAACCCTCGTATGTTCATGTTTTCCATTTTTTGTCGGATTTGCATAGCATCAGCTTAAAAGCGAGATTCCATGTATGCAACATTGTGGTAGCATATATGAGACATTGCAGTATCCATGTCTTTTGGACACCCCTCTTACCTGCTGACCTATTTTTCTTGGGAAAGTCTCCCTGGACACTCAAATTGGATGGTTGAATCCAGAATGTTACGACCCAGGTCATAAAAATATGGATTCAACCGACCGATTTGCTTACACACCAATCCCTACATGGGGCAATCCATGTTCTCGCATTCAGAAATAACATACGCAGTCGCACATATAGAATCATGCTCGTACATTTACATGTTTTCCATTTTTTGTTGGATTCATATAATGCATACCGGGTATATGGAATCTCGTCTTAAGACAACACACCACCTATTTAAGTGGTGTTGCTGATTAAAAGCTGTATTCATTGCACTTTACGGGCTACGCATTCTTGATAATTTGAAGTTTTATTTATATAGTGAAAAGTGAAGCATTGGGCTTCAGTGAATAAGCATTTCTTATCAAACACTTCTCTATTTGTCGATTTTTATTGCAAATACATGTTTATATGTAGGCAGGTGAAATATAGCAGATTTAAAAATAAATTATAATTTTGGATCAGGTGAACATTTGTTGGGCAAGTGAAAACATTTGTTGGGCAAGTGCACTTCCAGTCTACTTGCCCTGAATTTAAAAAATATTTTTCTGGCCCTGGGGTATCTGCAGGTGACCTAAATATGTGATAGGATAGCTTCTGAAAGGTGAAAAAAATTTAGTTGATACATTGACCAAAAGGAAGTATTTGATCTGAATAATTAAAACAAAATTATTTCCAAAGGTACCTCGTGTCACCGTATCGAGGAACAGCCCCAAATATTTAATTGCCAACGATGCTGGCAATGACTATTCATTATAATTTGGTGATATTTGCTCGGTGTGCCAGGATTTAATTTTTTGTTTTTTGATTTTATCATTGAAATACTCGTTGACTGAATGGTTTGTTCTGCTGTTGTACAGGTAATGAATTCTGTTGGACTTTATTGGAAGAAGGAGCTCTCAAAAACAACTGGGTCAGATATTTTGAGGTTTGTTAGTTATCATTGCACTTCAGATTTCTTCATAACCATAGTGAACCTTTGGAAGTCGCTCGGCCCATTTAGCCTGCCTTGTGCACAAAAGTGGCCGTAAAACATCAATCATCATCATCATCATCATAACCATAGTGAAGCTGATAAATAATCATCCAGCTATATATTCACATTTGCTGTCTGTGTGGAAATTTTAAAATCTCTGTTGTCCTTGATTATTTAGAGAATGAATATTGTATACGTTGTAATTGCTGTAATGCTTTTATTTCTGTTATTTTGATTGGGGTGTTTGTCCTCCATACCGAGTCACTAAGCCTCTTTTCTTATCAGGATCATCCGTTTGATGATCCAGAAAGGTTGCTACTCATACCGCAAGATGCATCCGTTGAAGAGAAGAAGCAGATCTGGAAAGTGTGTCGAGAAACGCAGTTTCTTGAATCTCTCGGTAAGTCGAGCGGAAGAGTGAGTTTAACACGACATGATAGCAAAAGAAAAGCTCCCATCAGTACTATTAGACAATAATATTGTGATTTGTCAAACAGTGATTGTGTTTGTTGAGTTCTCGTTTTATTGACTGTTTATTTGATTGTGTAAACAGGCAGTTGTTTCACCTCGCATGAAATACCGCCCAGGTGTGCTACTGAAAAGAAATTTAATGCTGTACACGCAGACAGTTATGGTTTGATGTTTCGACAGTTGGGTGACTCCAAAAACCTCAAGCTGGTCTATGATTGTATTCTTTGTTTGACAAAATAAAAAAATGTTAACTATCTTAAACCTACTCGTGATAAAATATTACGCTCAAGTGATTTATATTTATGCATTACAGCCAGTGGCATCGATAAGCCTCTTTCAGTCGTCAGAGACAAGGCACGATCGGTGTTCATTCAGAACACGTCCACCTCGCGGAAGAGTTCAACCCTCAGTACATGGTCCGCTACAGAAATCAAACAGCTTGAAAACAACTGGAAAGAATTTTTCCGGGTAATTTAAAAGTTTTGTAGTTGAGAAGTAATGTCTTATCATTGTATCGGAATCATATTTAAATGCAACTGGAAACATTGGACAACTTTAACTTTAAATCACTTCCACTAGTAAGGGCTGTTAGTAATTAATATCTGTGCTTAGCAATGGGGGTGTTTAACACGGTATCTGTTTTCTGCCCAGTCACGAGGATTAGAATATGCTGAGTACTTTGGTTTGTTCCGCACCTTGTGAATTTTTCCTTAACCATGAGAATTACATTCCAATCAGCGTGGTCATTACCGGGGAAACGTTATTGATAGTTCTTCTAAAATTTCTAGGCTGGTCTTCGTGATTGGAAGTTTTGTTGAACTTATTTCAAGATTTGCCGGCAAATATCAACAGCGTCCACTTGTAACCAATCACTTTTGATAGCTAAGAACCTCCTCATCAGTAATGAATATATGGTTAAAGCATTCTATTGACTGCGAGTTTAGCGTCATGCATTCCGGTCAACACCAACAGAGGATTAAATATCTTGCTACTGGGCATATATACAGGGAACTACCTTTTTTTAGGCTTGTCCACGTTTTTGCCTGAGCTGTGTATCTGATAAAACCTAAACATTAGTCAGTATAAAAGCATGTTCACCTCTCATTGCTTTATAAACTTGTGTATATCCAGTGAAGCTCTATTATTTTCTTGATGGTAAATAGTTAACATCACAAACAGTGTTATCATAGAATTGTACAAATTGAAATGTCATGTCTGTTTTAATTGCTCATTTAATGCTCTGATTAATACAGATTAAGTAGTTCAAGTAATAAACAACAATGACAACACATATTTATTTCATGCCATGCTAATGGGTGGCTTCATGGTCTAGCGGTAGCATGCTGGACCACAGATCGCTACCACCGTGTTCGAATCCCGGCGTGGGCATATCTGAAGGTTGTTTCATCCTTAACTTCGCTTCCTTACCTTCGGAGGTCGCTCGGCCCATTTAGCCTACCACGTGCACAAAAGTGGCCGTAAAACACCAATCATCATTATCATCATCATCATGCCATGCTGATATTAGCCAGATATACATCAACACAATAATTGGCTACCAGTCCATAATAAATCAGCCAGTATCACAGACTTGGTAATATCTAAGAAATTGGATATTCTCGCCCTCACTGAGACTTGGCTTAACCCTCATGACACAACCTCTTGTATTTCTGATATCTACCCCTCTGACTATTCCTTTTACCACCAGCCACGTCAGTCTGGACATGGAGGTGGTGTTGGCTTTCTGGTATCCAATAAGTTTAAAGTAAAGTCCCATTCTGTCTAGATCTATTCTAGTTTCGAGGCTGTTTGCATTGAAATTTCAAACTATTCATTTAATGGTTACTTCTTATGTCTCTATCGTCCTCCTGGAATAACTTCATCCTTCTTTGTTGACTTTCATGATTTGTTAGAAAACTTAGTTACTATTCATCCTGAATTTTCAAACTCTGCACTATTGCCTATCAAACTCTTTCTTCTGGAGAACATTCATATCTATTTTCCATGCTTTCTTTAATCTTTTTTGTTGTCTATTCCCAGGGTTAAAACTCATACTGGGACTCATGTTTTTTCAGTTGCTGTCCCTACTCTTTGGAATTCACTCTCTGAACATGTTACAGGGTTCACACTGGTCCTTGAAAACCTGGAAAGTCATGGAATTAAAAAATTTGGAAAGTCCTAGGATATTTATAGAGGTCCTTGAAAGTCATGGAATTTGGACATATAGATCTATATTTCTAATCATAAATGTACAGGAATTCAGTTGTTACACTTTTTCCAAAATGTGGGTGTATCTTTGCGCGTTAAAAGTTCTTGAATTCATTGAAAAGGTCCTTGAATTTGACATTGGAAGGTCCTGGAAAGTCCTGGAATCTGAGATGTCAAAATGCGTATGAACCCTGTGTTAAGTCATCAAATAACATAGTTTCTTTCTGTCACCATTTAAAAACTCACCTTTTCAGACTTGCTTATCCTTCCTAAATTTCCTTGCCATCTGATCATTGTTGATGAACTCTGCATCGTAACCGGAACCCAGAGGGTTGCCCAACCCCTGTAATCGGTGCACCACTGAGCTCAATTCTTTTTGAGAATATTGGCTATAGAAGTTTTGTAATTATTAGTAATATACTAAATGATAATCCCAGTTTTGCTTTTGTCATTTTCCCCAGTTTTGTGGAATTAGTCGTTTAAATATCTTGTGTTTTGGGATTTTTATAAATATCTCACTGTCAGCCCCCTTTCCCCCAAAGTTGTTTTGAAGTTGTACTGTATTCAACAAAATATATATCATAAATCATAGGGAGTGGGACACAAACAACAAAATATTTATCATAAAACAAATCTTAAAATTTCTTATTTTCTGGTCACATTATCACTGATTATATATATATATATATATATATATATATTCTAATGGCGACAACTACTCTCTGTTTTACTACTGATTGATGATAGATCACATCAAGTTAAATATGCTAATTTTCTAATAAAGATAAAATTATTTGGTCGAGCTGTGATAGCACAGTTAGTTAGAGCATAGTACTCGTAGCCGAACGATTCCGGGTTCAAGGCTCTGTGAGTTGCAATACTGTCATGTGGCGACTGGTTCACTCATCCATAAAAATGAGTACCTGACAGGATGCAATGGATATGTGTTTGAGTAATGCTTTGTGCCTATAATGGCAGCATGCATTGTATTCTCCCTTGGGAGTTGAGATATGTTCTGAGTGGAAACAGGTCTGAGTCAGGGATAATAATATTGTAAATAATATTGTAAAGCACTTCTAAGCAGCTTCTAGCTGAATACGGCGCTATATAAATATCACATATTATTATTCACATATTATTGTATTAAGCAGTAGAATTAAACAAATTAAAAATTTTAGGATGCTTGTTTTTTTTTTAATTCAAAGGATATTTTTAATAAGCACTGACCAATTTTCTGTTTATATTAATTAACTGCATATATAATTAACAGTAATTTGTATTCTAAACACACATTTGGTCACTTGTAGTGAACAGTGTAGGTACTAATATATATATATATATATATATATATAGTAGGCCCCCATAATAACACAGTTGTTGGGGTCCACAACCTATCGACCACGTTATAGGTGGATTGCAAAGAGAGACAGAGCATTATCGCGGTGGGCTATAATAGTGAGTCCATGTATTCACCTCGTTTTGCACCATCCTTTAAGATTACATACAACTGTTTATTTCATAAATGTTCCCAGTAATTATTTCATCATTTGCTGAACATAAATCTTACCTCAGTGTTTGTTTAGAAAATAAAATGTTTCTGCACAATTGTGAAAAAGTAACAGCCATGTTGGATTGGTGATATTCATCTGCCAGAAATAGTGCTTGTTTATGAGATGAAGGTAACAACAGATACAATATGATTAAAACTGAGATCTTTTATACACAAAATATGATTCGTAATTGTAATAAATAAAACATATGCAATAGCTGTGAATTAACAAAAAGAATCAAACCTATTTAGTGGGTGGAGTCATACAATAAATGAGGGTTGTGATTGGGCTGTTTGTTTGGCTGATTGAGCCAAGGTGGTGTTTTATTAAGTTTGTGATTTATAAATCTACTCATGCATAATTTGTGGCCACTGGGTATGTTTTTACATGTGAATTACAAACTGAAAATGAGTTCAAATTATTTCAAAAGTTTTTATTGATCAGTGGCAGATTTCCTGCCATTTCACATAAATTAGGGTCTGAGGTATGACCATGTTATATCTGATTTTGTGTTATAGCGGATCACGGTATAACAAGGGCCTACTGTTTATATATATATATATATATATATATATATAGATGTGTGTGGGTGTAAGTCTAATTCTGATTTTCCTCTGCAATTGATAACTTGGTAGCCATTCACTTATTTATTTTTATGTTTTACATCGACAGGAACATCCAATGAATGAGCCATATGAGTTACTTTCCCCCCTTCATCTTCTCAGTAAAGAAAGACACAGCCAGCTGATGAAGTTTAAAAGGCAGACATCATTCTTGCAAAGATTAGGTAACCTGGTCATATCATTAATGAAATCAGTAAACATTGTAGTTAGGAAGCTCCTTTATAATTTCTGACAGATGCCTACCTAAGTATATTCTAAAATTTCACTGTGTTCAAAACTGCCTAGCTAGGGTTGTCACATGGTCTCCTCGGTTTTCCCATTCTGTCCAACTCCTGAAATCTCTTCACTGGTTCCCTGTTCAATCTCACATAATTTTCAAACTCTGCACTATTGCCTATCAAACTCTTTCTTCTGGAGAACCTTCATATCTATTTTCCATGCTTTTGTTAATACCCAAGCCCAGAGAACTCTGTTCATCTAGTTTTCACTTGTTGTCCGTTTCCAGGGTTAAAACTCATACTGGGACTCGTGCTTTTTCAGTTGCTGTCCCTACTCTTTGGAATTCACTCCCTGAACACGTTAAGTCATCAAATCACGTAGTTTCTTTCCGTCACCATTTGAAAACTAGCCTTTTCTAACTTGCTTATCCTTCCTAAGTTTCCACTGCATCCGATCATTTGTTAATAAAGTTTGCAATATACCTGGACTATAAGTTTGCCCAGCCCCTATACTAGGTGTGCCACTGAGCTCAATTCTTTTTGAGAATATTGCCACTATATAAGTTTTTTGTTATTATTATTATTATTATTACTATTATTATAAGAGCTGGATGTTGGGCCTAGATCTGATACTTCCAAAGGACTCGAGTTAATCTGTTGTTTTGTAAATTATTATTCTTTGGGCTTTTACTTTTGCCGTCATCAAAGCAGGGCCAGAAAAATACTTCTACATCCCACTAATCCAGGGCTAGTAAAATGTAAAGCCACTAGCCAAACAAAATTACTAGTCCAAGTAAAACTGTACTGGAGTCAACAGAGATTGCCAGATTCTCAAATGGGGTGTCTAGAGTTAGTGTCAATGTAAATTGAACATACCCAAGAGCCACACCTTTGATATACCTATTATTCAAAGAAATATTCAAATGTTATATTGTGACTGTTCGGCGATATGCAAGTTTCAAAAGGAACTCTTACCCTCCGACCAGGATATCTGCCTCTACTAATGTTTGTATGGTAGATATGAAACTTTTAAAGCCACGTGAGAACTGGATGCTCTGGCTATAATTAATTATTATCTTTTAAATCACTTACAGGATTTTTACAGACATATTATCTGGGGTATTATTATATTACATATTATTTGTACGGCGCCTTTGAATGGCTCCTGCTAGTAAGGGCGCTATATTAAATATACATCATTACTATTATTACCAATCCCCCCCGCAACTATGCAAAGTTGTTAATGAATAATCAAAAGTTGGTAGCTTCATGTTAAATCTATTGACACTAATCGACTAAACATTTTGAATAATATTCTCAGCCCTTAGCAGAAATTATCTATAGCATGGATGAGGTGAATCAAACTGATTTATTTGTCAAAAAATATTTGTTTTCCGCCATGTTTAAAGGTGAGCTTGATCAATTGGTAAAATCCAATTTCAAAATGGCGTTGACCGGTTCTTATACAATGTAACAATTTTCCAAACAAATCGTTAAATATATCAGAATATAATAGTATTTACCTAAGATGTTAACATTCTAAAATTTGTTGAGTTTTAATGCGCATATTTCACAAAATAGTTAGCATGTTTTCATAAAGAATTAAAGTTCTTGATGTGATCATGCCATATAATTTCTATGCATTTCTTCCACCACGAAGAGCTCCAAAACAGCTTTATGTCACATGTTGTTCAAGGTTTGTTGACACAATTAAATCATTTAAGTTTCTCCTTTCGGTGTCCATTTTAATTTTCCAGTGAATGTTAAAATCTCCAGTTATCATGAAAGCACCAAGCATCAAGACATATTTGTCTATAAAGTTACTGAATTCCATTTAAAAAATCGGAACCTTTGGGTCCTCTTTTCTGGTATGGAATTATGTGGTAAATGATAATGAGTCTGACTGTTTTGGGCTCACAGGTTATGAGACCACTGAGAGACTGGAAAGTTATTGTAGTCTCATCTATGACACTTGTGACAGACAGAGTTTTCTTGTATAGAAGAGCAACCCTACAACCAACTCCGGGGATAAAACTAAGTCTGTAGCCATGAAGTGTAATGTCGCCTTTAATCTTTCCATCAACATTTACTGGTTTATATATATATATATATATATATATATATATATATTACAAACTGATATTGTTTCTGTTTACAGTATAGAATTTTAAACATATACCAGAAGAACAAATTTAGGTACAGCACAATATTCATGTCTCCTGGAAAAATAGCAATTTATGCTGTATCTTTTGACAAGAAGTGGAGAAATTCTCTTGATTGACACTGGCTTTAGTAGGAAGTTAGGTTTTTGGTACACCATGATTTCTGCACTTATGTGTTGTGCTTTCAGTACTGGAGGCGCTTTGTTAAATATACATTAATATTATTTTTATTATGAAGTACGATGTCTGGTTCTGATGTGCTTTTAAAACTGCCAATATATACAGGCTATGGTGGTGTTTTGCTATTAAGAATTGGGGTTACTGAGTCGGATTAAATGCTTTATGATCCATGCCTTGCACTAAAATCCCCAATTTCTGAAACTGTCCTTTAAGATGAGATGCAGCGGTTTTAGGTAAGAGCCATCAACTCCTAGAAATACTGTAGCTCCAGTGATCTATTACCGAACTAGTCGCATACGGTCATAATAATGAAGATGTTATCATTATTATAGAAAAATGGTGTAATGTTTTATGTGATGTTTTACAATTATTACTATTATTATTATTATTATTGTCAGATATTTATATCATTTAAATATTTGTTTATTGCCAAACTTTAGTGTACATGTAAACCGTTTTTGAAAATGTTATCCAGTAATATGGAAAGAGTGCTATATAAATATTACATAATAATAATAATAATAATAATAATAATAATAATAATAATCTCTAATATAATTATGACTCAGCTGTTAGATCTATTATTAACAGGTTGTTCATGTTGTAAATATAACTGTATTCCCTGCACTAATATTCAGTATGTCTTTACACATCGTCTTGCGTCTACACACAGTCACTGTTTATTGACAACTGTTACAGGTGTTATTTAGTTATAGCATGTCTTTGTAATTTACCTGAGATATACTATAGGGGATAAGCTATAAATGGGGAAAACAATTATGGCACACTGCCTTAGTGACAATTTGTGGCATTTTTTCTTCAGATTATCACCAACAAATATTAATTACTTTATTGTATTAATACACATTGTAATGAACTGTGGGGTGGAGTTATTAATGCCCAGGTTATTGTTTATAAATGGGGAAAACAATTATGGCACACTGCCTTAGTGACAATTTGTGGCATTTTTTCTTCAGATTATCACCAACAAATATTAATTACTTTATTGTATTATTAATACACGTTGTAATAAACTGTGGGGTGGAGTTATTAATGCCCAGGTTATTGTTTGACGCAAATAATGGTGATCAAATTTAAAAGTAGCAATTTATTTAGTAAACTGCCAGGATATGTGTCTACCATGATGAAGTTCCGTAGGATTACAACTAGCTTTGTTGTTATTTATTTTGACAGCAGCTATTTGTAACTATCTACCTGCCGAATATGTCTGAAGTCAATACATGTTGAGTGGAGTGATTATGGAAATTCCTGGCTGGATTATATCTGAAGGGTTTCATCTCATACTTTGCCTCAATCCATTTCAAGGTCACTGATCCCAAATGGGAAAAATAAAAATAAAAACGTTTCATAACTAACCATAAAACTGTTTATGGTGGGAAATATTTGACCTATTTAGAGAGTATTTGATCAGTTTGTGGGCGCTCGCACGCGTGTGTGTGTGTGTCTAGGCGGAAGTTCATTAGTTGCATCAGATCATGAAAGGGATTGATAAACAAAAGTATTTTAGAATCCTTGATTCACATTATAGTTTTATGATGTATTTGAACCGATGATCTACAAATGATACTTTGTTTGTTTTGTTTGTTGTAAACAATTATATACAAATGATGTTTATTTGTTTGGTGTAAATAATTATGTACAAATGATGTTTATTTGTTTGTTGTAAACAATGGTGTACAAGTAATATTTGTTTGCTAGTGATAGTATCCATGCAGTACGTGTTTTCTGTCATTTTTTTATTATGTGTATGCGATAATATGTTTACTTTGTATTATATTTTACTTCATCCAGCACAAGGCATCCACAGATCATCATTGAGTATTTATCACAAAGCAAAAAGACATTTTTATCCTTACACAGAGTTCAGTGGAAAGTAAGTTCACTTTCTCACATGAAAATGATTTGTTTATATCCGTTACCTTAATATTAGCTTATTAATTGACTAACAGGATGTTTATTAACCAGAGGTAATATTTTAAAGAGTTTTAAACCAGATTTTGTCACTTTTTTTATCGGACATTTATTTGCATTTGTATTATGTCTGGTTGCAAAGATATGACAAAAAACAGATAATAGTGGCCATTTTGGACGCCATCTTGGATTCCAAAGTGAGCACAAGGTGGATTTCTGGGGACTTTTAGTATGTTATTTATAGCACTTTTCTGGACCACTCCTGAAATTTTCAATTTGTTCCAAGTTTGGCCTATTTTAAGTTATTACTCCTGGACTAAAATGTTGATAGTGAATCGATATGGCACGAACACTTTTCATTTGTGCAATACTCGGAGGTGATATTATATGTAAAAAGTTTCCATTTGAATTGTAATTTAAATTGTGTGTGTGTGTGTGTGTGTGTGGAAAGTATAATAACGGTAAATACAACAACTGTAGACACAGCTGAGACGCCTAAAATATATGACTGTCAAACATTGATGAGCAGATGGGAATTGATATGTTTTCTTGAAGCAGTTGATCATTTGAGATAGATATTGTTGTGTTTTGTTGCTGTTCAACAATGTACGTTGCTGTAAACATCGTGTTTTTTACACAAACAGATTCAGTGATGAGGAACTGTTGCAGCTGAAGAAGTTGATCACCATTCATGGTAAAAAGCTGCTCCTAATCAGCACCATTATGGGTCGGAGTCCAACGTGTATAGAGTTCCACTTCAAACAGCTTGAACGGCAAGAAAAAAACTGCATACTTGGTATATAGTTATTACATAATAATAATATTATTATTATTCCATATTATTACTACTACGTAATAATAGTAATATTATTATTATTTTATTATTAGTATGAAATAATTATTATTATTATTACATAATAATAATAATAATAATAATAATAATAATGTAAATTCTATAGAGTGTTTTCAGCAGCAAAAGTTGCTCAGAGGGATTGTACAGCAAAATAACATAAATTTATAAAGTGTTCATCTTTGTATTTAAATTATTATTAAAAGTAATCTTAAAAAAGTTAATCAGTTTAAGGTAAAACATGCATCTACATATCTGAATAAAATTACATGCACACACATATCAGCCACTCCCTGAATCCGTATGAATCTTGAAATGTGAAGCACATTTTCTTAATATGGAACCAAAGTCATCAATGGGTGACTAGGACACTTGAAATGTACCATTTAATTAGCTTAGTTACTCCATATTTTCATGTGCAGTTAAATATTTAAATGAACAATTACACCAGGTGAGCTCCAGGTGGTCCATTTATTATGTAAACTTGGTACCAGTTCTTGCTCTAATATTATACAGGAAGAGTTCGAGCATTGAATTTGTCATTAATTAGTTTCTTATGCAATCAGTGTTGGCTTCATATTAGATCAGTATATATATATATATATATATATATCAGATGATGTGTTTAATATCTGCTAGTTGAACACACGAAATATAAGAATGGATTAATATTATTGTTAATTAATTTTCCATTGTAACATGTCTGATGGCATAAGATTATTATTATCATCACATAAATTATTTTTGATCATATTTCAAAACATGTTAGACATTTCAAGATTTTATTAATAACTTATAAATCTATCAATGATATGGCGCCAGAATACCTGTGTGAACTGGTGTCCATTAGAAAGTCATCCCGAAAATTCAGGTCATCCAGTCAGATATTATTGCAGGTGCCAGTGTCTCAGCTCAAGTCATATGGTGATTGTGCATTTAGTGTTGCAGCCCAAACTTTGTGGAATAAGTTGCCGACAAATATTAAAAATGCGTCGTCTCTTGAATTTTTTTTAATCTGTTCTAAAAACACACCTGTTCAAGGTCGCTTTCACAGATAAATAATTAGTATCTTTTAAATCATTACAGGGTTCTTACAAACATATTATTTGGGGGTATTATTATATTACATATTATTTGTACAGCGCCTTTGAGTGGCTCCTGTTAGAAAGGGTGCTTTATTAAATATGTATTATTATTAATATTATTATACTATTAAAAATTTTATCAGTAAACTCTTGACAAATTTCTCAGTCATCCTAAGATTAATGCAGGTAAGGTTAATTTGAGCATCATGCATCACAAATCATAATAATAATAATATTTGCCTGAGTCATCAAAGAGTATAATATTGATTGATAGATAACATCCAAATAATCTGATCCGTTTAAAATATGTTTTAATATTTTATTAATAATCTCCTCCAGTCATTATCTGATATCTTTTATTAGGAAAATGGTCGTCTGAAGAACATCAGCGACTTCTAGAAGCCGTACAAGAACAAGTGGGCTTTAGTGTCACCGATGAAGAACATTATTATGACAGACAGAGATTCTGTCAGTTGGATTGGTGTAAAATAGCTGAAAAAGTTCAAACGAGAGACTTCTTTCAGTGTTTTCATAAATGGTTTGTATAAAGTAGTCTTCTGTCTTGTTGATCTGAGAATATTTAGTTTTCTTGTACAGTCACACTTAGATAGTTAGCCAGCATATTTTTGGTGAGAAAGTGTCAGAATACAAAAAAATATTCCAATATCTGAATGAATCTAAGTTATTGACTATCCTTTTGGTAATTTAAGAAACAGTGCATTGATTTGGTGAGCAGTGGGTTGAACTGTTGAAAATATGAGACGTCTTAAAAATTCAGAAAACCAGTGATGGGAGTATTGAAAATCTGTGAACATATTATCTTGTTTTTAGAGCATGACCAACTTATATATTATGTCAACTTTACAAACTAAAGAAAAGAGAATTGCTGTCACAGGAATGCAACACTATGACCTGTAATGTTTATTGTTCAAATATCTTATTGGACTTCAATGCATATCTTATTTAGGGTATCACTGTACATGACCTTGACTCTGGTAGTGATGGTGTATTGTTAAATGTATATTGATTATACCGACAAAGAAGGCGGCAAGATGTTTGATGACATGATGACACATGAACAGATACAACAGATGTTCAGTGAAGAGAATGATGATGATGAATTTTTGGGGTTTTCATAAATATTGCTGATGGTTTGCTGATTTGAGTGCATCTTATATGCGGGTTTGACTCCAGGGGGCTTATTGATCCTAGAAACGGGTGTGTCTTATATGCGAGTATATACGGGAGTTATTCGGGGAGAGCACAGTTTCATTTATTTTTTTGCTTTTGTAGATGATCGTGACTGATTTCTGATCACTGTCTCATTCAGTTTGAACTATTTTCTTTCAGGATGTTTACTGAAACTAACCAGAAACCAGTGAAACTCAGAGATCCTGATAAGGAACTGGAACTATTAAAACTGTGAGTATCGTGCTGTTTTAGAATTGTATGCCGCAGAAATTACAGAATTTTCTCCGCCAGCTCAATTTTAATTTTCTTCTGCAGTTTTCTCTTTGTCTCAAAATCAATAGATTTTCTGGTGATAGGAAACTTATTTCAGTAGAACTCCACATTATTCAATCTTTTTTATTTTATTCATTCATGTGAATGTTTAATGTTTAGAATTGAGGAACAGAATGTTGAAGAAGATCGTGACATCGACTGGTTGGCAATATTTGAGCAAATGAAGAAGTAAGTTAGAAGTAATAAAATAAAGATTGGACGTTGGACCGTTTTAGAAAAATAATAATAATAATAATAATAATAATAATTGACCCACATATATTGGTTTCTGAAAACTTTTCAAATCCTACGTATTATATTTTGGGTGAAATACCCTTGAACTTTGAGATTACCCAAGGAAAAATATTTATGCTTGCATAAAAAATCCGTTTAAATTCGGTAACATAAATCTTGTGCATTGGTTTGGCTCAGAAGTTTTTTCTTTTGTAATTGTTTATCCTTGAAATCCCCTCAAAATCATATTTTGTGCACCGTCAACCCTGACCCTGGAAATGGTAAAAAGAATATCTCTTGCTACCGTATGGATCCTATGAAATGCAATTAAATTGACATATACCTGGCAGTATTTATATTATACAGTAGAGGTTTTTGGTCTAAGTGACTATCATTAGGACCATTTAAGATGATTATTAAGCATATTCCATCACACAAATTATAAAATATATGCCGATAAGTATCTCATTATCAGATCATGTCGGTATGTTTATTTATGAACATACTAGTTCGTCCCGACTCAGAATGTCCACAATGTCAGCATATTTGAAAATAATGTAATTGATTGTTTTCTTAACACTGATCAGTAATTAGAGGACTATTTTTATGTTAATGAAGGGCTTCCAGAACTAGAAAATTAAACGATAGAGAAGAAATTCATACTTGCTTGAGAGGACTGAATGACTTGACTTTGACATTCGGGGAGAATCCCCAGGCTGTCGCTTGCTTATTTGGCACAGCTTCTATGTTGGAGTGGTTGAGAAACCTCCCCCCCCACCACTCACAGGGGAGCAGTATGGAAAGATGGAGCCGAAATACCCTGATGGTGGTCACCACCAGAGCGTTTTATGTCCTCAGGGGGGTCTTTAACATCCCCCTTTATTTTAAATAATTTAGTGGAGATGGCAGCGCCATTTAACGTGGTCAACCACCGACGATGTTGTGAGCCAAGAAATTAATCTCTGGAAAAATTTCGACCTCTTACGCGATTGAATCTGTAATGTATGTCATAAATATCCCGATGTGGATGCCTTATTATAATAACCGAGTACACATACAATTGTTAAGTAGATGGAGTCATGTGTTGATAGGAGTCCGGGATGGTTTAAGGTTTTTAAAGGATGTGATTACATGGATCTGGTTGAAGTTGCAGCCAATGGCTCAGTTGCCATATCTGGACAAACAGTCACTGGGGAGGTCGATCACTGGCGCTTCGCCTCCCAGACCTATCTAGACACATGTAGGAAAAAAAACTACTTTTTTCCATAACCGATATCAACCTGACACACATTAAATTGTACCAGTAAACTGGGCAGTGTTATTGTGAAATGTTTTTAAACAACGAAAAGTTAAGTTGGAAAGGCATGTAAACGAGTTAAGTGACTCAGACTGGCCGTCATTCGATGCAACGAGTGGTGATAAATGGCATTGGCAGACATCTGATACATGTGTGTGGGATCATGTCTGTCATCTTCGCTGCTCAATGTTGACCAGCAGAGAACACACACCAGTACAAATGGAAATTATGTCAGAATATATATTTTTGGAAGTTGGCTGATTGTCATAAATTCTACTAATTTAAACTTTCCTTTCATGGCCAATAAATTTGTATCAATCTTAGTCTTTGCAAGCCATTTTTTATCAATCCACCTAAAAATTACCTGACAAAGCAGAGCTGATTGTGAAAATCACAAGATGTATTCCCTAATAGATTACTAATTCTAAAATGTTTAAGGATGTCTTGTTTTAACAAAGAAAGGAATACACTCGCAATCAAAAGGCAGGTTTGAGCTGCTAAAACCATGTACTTGTATTAAATAACGTTACCATGCCTTTCAACAAATAACAATAAATACATTACCATTTAAAATTTATGAGTAGCTTAAGATATGTTGCTGTTTATCGTAAATAAATAACAAATTTCAGGGGAGATTGAAAGCTCAATTTCTGGAGATCATTTAGCATGAGTGAAGGTTTTAAAATGAGATAGAAATTATCTGTTTTTCTGAATTAGACAAATTTATGATTTTTATACATAAATTTACATCGTAATTTTGGATCAATTTAAAGGAAGACTTCACCTTTAGATGATATGACTTAAATGTGTAGTGCTTATGAAAGTAACCCCAAATTCCACAATCATAGTCATAAACTCTACCTGGTGTCATAGATATAAAGAAATAATCCTAGCCATTACGGCTTCTTCAAATGCCAGATTGTATAGCGGGAAGGAAAAAAGACCAGTGTTCTGACGTCAGGTGACACAA
This sequence comes from Paralvinella palmiformis, assembly GCA_025642065.1. NCBI lineage: Eukaryota > Metazoa > Annelida > Polychaeta > Terebellida > Alvinellidae > Paralvinella > Paralvinella palmiformis. The sequence goes on from JAODUP010000156.1 coordinate 943,561, forward strand.
GGATTATGTAGTCATCCCGGTCAAGGCAGGTCAGAGATACTCTGGCCAAACCATCTTATTGAGCATACCCCCTGTCCTTAACCTTCTAACTATTAATAAATGATGCAGTCACTGGTTCATTTACATAAATCTGACAGTTCGGTAGATGTTTCTTGTTGCAAGATTACAAAATAATCTTCTTAATTAATTTCACAATAAAGTATTCCTTAGACATTTCCACAACATGCAAGACTGTTTGGACTAACTAGACTGTAATATTCATAAACATGCTTTTGTTTTAAAACTACATGTTTGGCTGACCCCTGTTTACATTGTTATAACAGGGTAATACAAACAGCTTGTATTAAGTGACGTCAGATTTATAGAAATAGCTTGCTGTTGTAAGGAAATATGTGGTTATATGGCATTGGACAAATCTCAGCGTGGGCATATCTGAAGCATGTTTCATCTTTGACTTCGCTTCATCACCTTTAGAGGTCACTCGGCCCATGTAGCCTAACTTGTTACACAAAAGTGGCCGTAAAACATCAATCATCATCATCATCATTTACATATGGTGTAGAAATATATTCCAAGTATGATCGAAGTAGTAGGAGTATTGTGTAAAGTTATCCGCCATGATGGTCACAGCTGTATATGTCATTTGATTCGCATACATTATGACCAACATTAGGACCAAATTATCATGTTTCGAGTCCTATGAACCATTGTAAGCATGTTGAAGGTTTCAGTAGAAGTCGCGTTGTCCAAAATTGGCTTGAGACAGGTCTCGTTTATTCTATATCTACATTATCTGTGTTACTATTTCACACTTCTTGTAAAGTGTTTTTTTTTAATCGTCTTTTACATCGGTTTACCATTTTACTTGTTGCCCCAACACTCCCATTATCAGCCCAACTAGACACATCCTTACGTCATACTGATAATAATAGATATTAATATTGGGTTTTGAGTTCTGGTTTGTCGTGTTTTTGTTTTTCTCAGATATAAGTTTTTTTTCCTATTTTTGTGCATTTTTCTTCTTAATGAGTGACATGTTCATTAATGAGATTATGTTGGAAATCTTAGGATATCCATTTTTGTGTGACTTAGATTGATGATCATGACGTTGCGATTATATTGAATTCTGTAATATATGTACCGTCTATTATTGTAGTTTTCCGTCACCGAACTGTTTGAAGAAGATGTTCCGCTTAATGTGTTGTAGAATACCAAACAGAGAAAATAAATCTCTTAAAGGTATTTGTGTGTGTGTGTGTGTCTTGCTTGTATATTCTTTATGATTATCTTGCATAGTGAATGAAATATAAATACTATTTATTATATACAAATACCATCTAACATATATATTATCTGTTTCTTGAAGCTTAGCAAACCTGTAGGTGGCCGTTGAAACATGAACAGAATTAGGTCTTAATCTTCTTTCCATGTGTCATATAATTTTATTCACCTGATAATGAATAATGAAACGTATTCTTTTCAGAAATTATGGCTATTTTGTGGCGGGCATGCATGACACCAACTGTTGTATTGTATACGTAGCCGTTTAGCTGGATTCATAATAAAATTGTCTTCCAATCATCTGTGTAGATTATAATGATATTTCTTGGCTATAATTACTGGCCATTCACCAACTCACTTTAAGACTTATGGAGAGAGAATCCAGGTGTAATTGACAGTCACCTGGAATGTTAGCGAGTGAGAAAGTCGTGTAATGATTATGTATATGTATATCTGAGCTAGCGAGAGATCGTCAGTTCCGCGTTAGTCCTTCTTTGCTCGGATAGTTCAATCATTCGTTATACAAATTCTGTATTAAGCTACTTTATTTAGTTAAAGCCGAATGTAAACGAGTCACAATCTGGTTGATGTAGCTGTAGCCGACAGTGGCAAGGATTACTGTAATTGTAATGTAATTATGAAACGTGATAGGGTTTTAATTATTGTGTAATGGCAACATCCTTCAATAAAATATAATTGTAATTTATTAGTACCATGATCTGAAGTATGGCGAGTACCACTCACTTGGTTGGCTGACTAACATTTTATTGATTGATAATCAGACAAAAGGACGTTTATCCCAAATGATAGATACAACTAAATGGACTAACTGGCATTCAGTCGACCCCAACCCTGACCTCGTGTCCATCTGTTTGTTTCTTTGTCCATTTCTTTTCTTTGTCTATCGGAGAAATGTCTATTGGTCAAATGTTCTTTAGTCAGCTGTTCTGAATATTGGATGATACGGTAATTATCTCAGAACATTACAATGGCCTAAAACAGCTTTAATCAGTAAAGATCTCGGCAGAATTTGGTGTTATACGAGTATTTATTATTACAGGTTCGAGTGATTTGTAAAGTACACATAAACAGTGTTAGTATGCGAGTGGCTGCATGTGCATGCGTATCAGGAAACAAATTTGCCTCGTAGTTGTAAGGATCTGGAAATGAAAAAGTTCACACACCAGGGTGGACAACCCAAAGCTCAACTCCAAATATGCAATAAATAAATATTTTATTAAATACAGAAATTGTATATTTATTATTTTGTGTCATAATGTACGCATACACCACACCTCACAGAATACAAAAACACATACATACACCATGACCCCACCGGCCGAGGTTATGGCTCAGTGTCCTGACAGTTCCACTGCATGATATAAATGTTTTATAAAATGGACGGGGCACATCAAAAACAAGATTTGTTGGTCAAATGGAGATAATGGAATATTCACAAGTGTAGGAATTATTTTATGGAGTCTAACATCATAAACAATGGTACTGGATCACAGAAGAGAATCATTCGAGTGGTTTCGGTAGCTGGTTAACTATCATGCTTTCGATGCTTTCAAACACTGTGTGTGGGTCTTGGTCAGCATTGATGTGCTGACCGAACGTATAGAAGTCCTGCAGTTCCTCTATGTAAGTCTGGTACTGGGATTGTCGTTTGCGTACGGCTTCGTCGGTGTCCTTGGGGCGAATCTTCAATCTGTCCTTGACCTCCTGTGTACGTGGCGGATTGTAGAGCATGTGGTAACGATCGCCGGTGACTGGATCCGTCGCCCTCAGCGTCAGTCTCTCCAACACCGAGTCGGTTGGTACACCGAGGAAGAACACCCTGTAGTGAATGAAAATAAATCCTTTACAACGGGTGTAAACGTAACCAATAAGCAACTAATAATTAATGACACACTTGTTTACCATCCGCGTATAATATTTTGAAGCCTAAACACCTGTGATTCACCTTTCTATAATCTTGTGATCACCTTTCCAGAATCTTGTGATCACCTTTCCAGAATCTTGTGATCACCTTTCTATTATCTTGTGATTCACCTTTCTATAATCTTTCACCTTTCTATAATCTTCACCTTTCTATAATCTTCACTTTTCTATAATCTTATGATCACCTTTCCAAAATCTTGTGATCACCTTTCTATAATTTTGTGGCTCAACTTTCTATAATCTTGTGATTCACCTTTCTATAATCTTCACCTTTCTATATAATCTTGTGATCACCTTTCCAAAATTTTGCGATCACCCCCAATTTCTCTCTTAATGCAAGAAGACTTTTGTTTTAGGATCTGTCGTTGTGTTATACATCGACTACAACCCAACGATAGATCTCAAGCGAAAAAATGCCAAAATGAAAATCTTATTCCATTCGAGGTTTGACATCTTCATGATAGAAACGTATGGGTTTCATATGGAAGTGTTTTCTCAATGTGTAACTAAGCCTAACAAGTGCAAACAGCAACTGTGAAATGAAATAGAAAGAATCGGAATTACTTTATTGCCATAGCCATCTGTGATGGGTGATGGTGATTGGATTATCAGTTGCCACATGAACAGATCAAACCAACCAGCCACATGAATTTCTGTGCTTAATAATAATATTTTGGGTTCACTGGAAAGTCGCCACAATTTGTTATCTTCATTTCAAACAATTGGGAGCCAAGCACCCCTTAATTTTATCTGGTTCTGTGGCATCTGGGACTGAACTACAGCAGAGCTAGACTATATATATATATATATATATTAATTTACCTGTTTGGTGCGAGACCAGCTCCTGTCAGTTGCTCGGCTTGTTCTCTGGTACGTGGGTATCCATGTAGTACCCAGCCTCTACTAACGCAGTCCAACTGAGTCAGGCGCTCCTTGAGAATATTTAATACAATCGCATCTGGGACTGGAAACAAATTCAACTGAATGAAGAGCAAGTTCAACCGACATAAATTATGGTAATGGACATCTCCTATCCAACACAGACAATGTTTTCCTACTTACCCAGCATCTCTTTCTCCACGTAGGGTTTACAAGCGAGGCCAGACTTTGTCTCGTCTGCTATTGCTTGTTTGATCAATTTACCCATGGACACTAAAATATACAAAAAGAAGAACTGTTGGAAAAATATCAAATATACATCACCAATCAGAACAGCTTACTTGATAGACATTTATATTTTGAAATGATATGGAATTGGAGTCTCGATGCCAGTGTTCAAAGTGATATCCATCTTTATGTCTTGTTCTATTTAGCCGTAAATTAGTTTCTCGTACTTCACGTGTGTGTTGTCTTATTATGATAACAGTTCTGGGATAATTCCATCTTGCACTCAAATAAAAGTAGTTCATAGATTTTGCTACCTTATCAAACTAACTTAGAATAAACACCAAAAACTACAGATATTAAAAGAAAGCTGGACCATTTAAATGAATAAAACGTAAATAAATCTCTAGCCAAATCCTCAAACCGAGTAATGCTGGACATGGATCAGAGTCTGCAACCATTCTCACTTAGTGAGTGACAATATCTCCAAGAAGAGAAATAATTAATGAATATATTCAATTCCATAAGTTTGTTTACTGACTATTATTGTTACTGACATTAATATTATTATAGAATGAACACAGAGTACTAGTATGAGTTAAATAAACAGTGTGCACTCTAAATGGAACTATTGTATATTTATTGCATGTTAGAACACAGAACTTCTAGTACTAAATATTAAATATAAAAAATGTCCAACCTTACAAACTAAATTAATACTAACAATCTAACATGGGTGCACATATTTAGTATAAAGCTATCGTTAAATATTTTCCACGCAACCAAAAAACTATTTTTCCTACCATTGACAATGTTATATTTGTTGGCTAGAAGCGTCGCTTGGACGCCCTTTCCACTTCCTGTGGCACCGAGCAGTACAATGCGAGGAGTGTGTGGAGCTACGGAACGTGATTTGCTCACTAAAAAGGTCATAACTGAAAAGACAAACAAACCTGAGATGCATAGTAGCTAGACCAGGATACAATAACAAACTTGACAACACCAGTAAACCAAATCATTAATCATCATATACATTATTTCCATAGTCTAGTCTAGTTTCTGATGAGTGATAAATGGAAAACCTTTTCTGTATCACAACATTTTGGTCTAATGAGTTATGTGGATTTTCTTATCCGGCTTTCAAATATTTATGTGAAGCCACATTTCAAAATAACTTTCATTATCTAGGCGTAAGCTCATATACACTGTGGACTACAATGCTAGATACTTAAATTGAGTTGCTGCAGACAAAAACTAACTGGTTGAAAGAATACCTATACAACACGCTAGAAATTATATAACAACGTTAGTGTTGTGAGAAATTCTGTAAAATGTTACGTTTTGATGTATGTGTGTTTAGTGCTTATTTTATAAGCTGGGATGCTTATCTGAGTTTTAGCTGGATGTACTTTAGCCAGTTTGAGACAAATCTGTACACATACGGTATTTATAAGTTGTATATTAGGCTGGCCATAGTGTCTTCCGGAAACAAACAAATTTCTTACTATACAATGGTGCATTAGCTTAACATACTTTCTTTGACCCATGTTGTCAAAGGAAACTTATTAAAAGTTACTGTTTTACTTTCTAGGCTAAAAGAATAATTATGAAGTGGCCTACTTGGCCATGATTTGTTAATTGAAAAAAAAAGGACTATTAACATTTAAGCCTTAAAACATAAATATGCATTTTACTATTTACCAAAATGAAATAAATCATTATAATAATAAAAATGGCCGAAAAGACGGTTATTTTACGTGGCTTAGCTACCACAAATGGGGGAGATGCACATGGTCTGTAATTTACTGCTTCACCACGGTGACTAATTCTTAATAAATTTGGAAAAACCTTGCCACTTGCCTGGTTGGATGAAAAACCTCTGCACAGCATGACCATGAGTAAGAAAGTCCCCCCCCAAGTACTACTGAGAATATTGATTTAACTTAACACCACATATATAAATATTTATGAACTTGTGCACATTTAATATTTACAAAAATGTTCAGGAGTACCCATCATTTCATTGACCTCTCCATGAGCCTGGAAAAATAAGCACATATGGAAAAACATACGAGATGACAAAAGATTGACTTTCTATAATAAGTACGGGTACATACCTTGTGCAAAGACATCAGATTTAGGTTGATCAGCATTGAATTTCTTAAAAACTTTGTCATAACACTGTAGAATGCCATCAACGTGCCTATGATAATGAACCAAACGCTTAACTATCTCCTCCTCTGATGTACCAGTGGCTTCCTTTAAACGACCAGCAACATCTGGGCTACTGGGCCAGTCAAAGGTCACATGGTACACATCTGGGGAGAAATGGAAGAAAACCAGCATAAAATGGAAGTTTTGGAACTCGCAGTGACACTACCAGAAATAGCGATTTTAATGCCAAAACAATTCATTTGGATACTATCAAAATAACTTGATCTGAGAAAGATCGACAAGACGTTAACCTCCAGTTTTGGGATCCACCCTTTTTCCTGCTGCTCTCTCAATCAACACAGTGTCTGGAGCCTCTAGCAATACTGTAAATGTATAAATGAATAATAGACTGATTAACGGAAATATTGTAATTAAACACAGAAGTGGGATGGATATGTTTTCATGTTATAACACAAAAAAACTAAGATATGCAAATCTCTCTCTCTCAGTACTGCTAAAAGATATGACTATATATATATATATATATATACACACCATGTATGGCTGATTATGAGTAGTTGTGTCTTTAAAAACACAATAATGTAGATATAATAAAGTGGTCTTACCAGCAGGAACCAATCAAAGGTGCTTTATTGTGAAACAGTAAGAACTATGCCCCTAAAATCCAGTTAAAAATTAAAACGAAAGACCCTATTTCCTGAAATCCCAAAAGCTCGGCTCTTATTAAAAAAGGCAGATTTGAGGGCATTTTATTTACTCTGGAGCATATACAATCCAGGCCCTTATCCTGAAACACACCTAGCTCTGAACCCTGACCATCTGTAGCCCCGATTGATTACCTACGTCCATTAGCTCACACCACTTGCCATTTACTACAAGAACTCACCAACATGTTTAGGATATATTCCACTGGCTTGAAGAGCGAGCGCCTGTTCTCTGTCCTCTGGGAAAGTATCCATCACCCAGCCTTTCTTAACGCAGTCAAACAAAGACAACCGGTTCTTCACCATTTTTACCCACAGTTCCATTGGTATCTTGCCTCCACTTTCTTGGATCTGCTGCGCTTCGTTCTTCAGATTCGTGTCAGCCTCCTCAATGATACTTTCCGTCGTAACATGAGCCGTGCGTAATTTGTTGCACACCATCTTTGCTATGCTTCTCTTACCCGAAGCGGGTGGCCCGAGGATAATGACCTGTGGCACTGCGAATCAGATTACACAAATAGTTATTATGGTCGCTTCAATTGGCCATAATTAATGAAAATAAATGCAATAATCATAAAATCCAATGAAACGCATTAAAAATTAAAAAAGTTTAAACGCATGATTTTTTTGTAGTGATTTATTAATGATTTAAATGAAATGCTTTGAATCAAACAACTTTGTCTCTCAAGATTATCGCAACCATAGAGTTGAGGGAACTGTCACTCAACTGTCTGACATGTTGAGACTATATTACTTGGTGTTGAAATTTCACTGCAATTCAAACTTAAAGTAAAACTACTTATCCAGTATAAGTAACAACTGGTTTAAAAAAAAAAAAAACAATTCATTGTTTGTACTACAAATTAATTGATAAACAATTATGTTTACAAAACAATTTGTTTACAAAATGATTAATACAAATCCAATAATCCTAAAAAATCAAATGAAACATAACAAAATTTAAATAATTGAAATGCATGATTCAAAAAATATTTGTTGCAGTGATTTAAATTGTGATTTAAATAAAACAACTCTGCCATAAGCATCAAGATACGTGTTCTAACCACATTTAGATTACAACCACATGGATAGCGAGACTCCCACGTGCTTCCAATTCCACTCAATAAAATGGAACTATTTATCAACCAGAATCAGAAATTAAGAACCCTTTTCTAACATCTAGAACTGGAACTGATAAATTTGGAACTGAAATTGATCAAATTCACACGTAATCTGGCATACGGTATATTTGTTGTAATTGTGGTAGCCACTTCGGTGTAATAATTCAGGAACACCTCAAATCACAGGCCAGTGGGAATCGCTTGCGATGACATTTGAATTAGTTAAGTTGTCATTAAAGAATACATAGCACTAGATCAAAATCTAAGTAAGTGTGTGTTTCAAATCGGATAGAAACACGGGGAAATTAAAACAAAACACGACTCGCAACTCACCATCGTCATTATCCTTCTTCAGCTCTTCTATAAGAAACATAATAGGATCATCTGGTTTGTTAACGAGTAACTGCTCCAGTAACCTCTAAAATGGGAAAAAATGGGAAAACAGTACAGATCACTTGATTTAAGAACATTGTCGACAGTCAGTTTGAATGCTGTCTTATGTACAATTAATGTGGAACTAGAAACACCTAAAACAAAACTTATCACAGTAGTAGTCATCTCAAATGTTTCAAGATAATCAACCGCAAAATTTATCTCGTTAACACACACACACCAACAACAACAGCATGCACACACTTCCTCTCCACAGATTAATTAGCCCAACTACTTAAATTTACTATGCTTCAGCACACACACACACACACACATATGTATGTATATCATGATTACAGATATAGTTAATTGTAGTATACTGACAAATTTAAAACAAATACAGCAAATAACAGATATCACAAAACTGTCAAGATCTCACAAACTCCATAGAAAACGTGCTCAAATAAAACTTAACATACTTAGAATATCTAACATACAAAAGCTGTCAAGAAGAAAATGAACCTAAAACAGTGTTAGTTTTAATTATTTGTGATGAATAAAAGTTGGTGTACATGTAATCTTTATAATTATAATATATACGATCATAATAAGGTAGGTTATTCAATATGGGATTTGAAACCTAACAAAATATAATATTTATCTAAAATGAAGTTTTCTTTCTATTCAAAGCAACATAAATTTTGCCAGTGTGCACTATCTATATTTATATATATATATATATATATATATATATATATATACACACACATTACTTCAGGTTGACCAAAGAATCTAAAATCCCACCAAACTGTTCTGGATACACCTGCCCCTGACATCATATTCTGAATTCCCCCATCCATTTGTTTACGAAGTTGCCATATGAATTGCTGCTACATGGAGAGATTCAGTTTGCTGCATATCCACATCAATACGCAGCCGCAGGACAAATCATACATTGGCCTAGCATGGAGTGTGTGGCAAGCACAGGGTAGCCATTTTTTGCGGATTGGGCGGCAATACTATAATTATATTATTTTTTCTGTGATTATGAGTTTTTTTTGGATAATGGTTGTTTACCCAAATGGCTTCATTTTAAAGTTGGTTCCATTAGTAGTCAGCGAGGCGGTGTAGAAAATCAGTGAGGTGGGCTCGCTCATTATTTAGCAGGGGAAACAATTTTTTTTACAAAACAACATTAATTAGGATAGCTATAGCTGACTATGGCATAACGATGAAACAAGCATCATCAACAGCGTCACCAGGGTCAAGGCTAAAATATTGGTTGGTGGCTTATAGACTTTGCTGATTTCTTTCAGCAGGACCACATAATCTAGTCCATCATGTGAAAGTTGATCTTACAGAGAGAATATTTTGGTTTGTTTATTTCTGTAGCATGTGTGTTTATCATGCTTCAGTTTATCACTGGAAACAAACTGGACTTAGATGCTAATGAAACACGCTTCATTATATAACGGGTGTACCTGCTGTTAAAATAACAGATTTTGGCTTGACAGGATTGAGTTCATCCATCAGTGCCAGCCCTCAGTCTCACTGCTGTTTGTGCACGCAGACTGGTTGAATACAGTACACGCTGAAGAAATACACACACTGGAGTCAATCCAGTTTGAATATACATGGTTCATTAGTTGAATGAGTGGCTGAACCATTGGTGATGTGGGTGTGCTAATTGACTGCATGTCCCTGAATACTGAAGCGATATGTTCTGCAGACAAATGCAACCATTTATCTAAGGATGTGTACATTCTTGATGCATAGCACACCACACACCAAACTGAAAATCTATTGTGACATAGGCAACCACTGGATTATCTGTTACATTGTTCTTAATGTGTTGCAGTTTTGCAAGACAACAGCAAAAGAAGAAAAGTAGAACTTGCTTGATGAAGTCTCCTTCTTACAGACAGATATGGATACACCCCAATTGTGTGAATGATGCTCCAACAGACTTTAATGTACTATCAAAGTGCCATTCTTTTCCCCTCGAGCCAATTCCCATGGAAGCCAAAGCAAAAACTATGAGGAAAGTAGAATTTACTTAATGTTGTGTTGTATTAAACCTGGACTCAAAACATGGAAGGGTCAGATTTGTGAAAACAATACATGAAATAAATCTTTCAAGCTGTGGATGCTAAACTGCTTTCTATGAGTTAATTAAATGGATTAGCATATGTTGTTTTCCAAGAATATACTGCTGCGTACATGTACTACCAAACAATATTGATGGAAATAAAACATAAATTAAAATAACGTTTAAAATATATTACATATATGTCTGTATATTATCATAATACATGCACACAAATGTTACAAAGCGCTGGATTTCATTCATATATGCGCACAATCACTCAATCAAAACCCGCTTTGTGGCGAATGGGTTTAACTGTAAGTGGTGAACTGGTCATGGAGGTTTCTTTATTAATTAAGCTGGCTATAATATAATAATAACAAATTTCTATAGTGCCAATATCCTCAAAATTAATTGAGCTCAGTGGCACACCCAGTACAGGATTTGGGCAATCTCATAGTTGAGATACAATGCAAAATTCATCAACGAATGATTAGATGCAGTGGAAGCTTGGGGTGGGATAAGCAAGTCTGAAAAAGTGAGTTTTCAAATGGTGACAGAAATAAATTATGATATTTGATGACTTAACATGTCCAGGGAGTGAATTCCAAAGAGTAGGGATGGGACAGCAACTGAACGTTTTAACCCTGGTAACAGACAGTAAGATAAAATCAGATGAACAGAGTTCTCTGGGCTTGGGTGCTAGAGAAAGCATGGAAAATAGATATGAAAGTTCTATGGAAGAAAGAGTGTGATAGGCAATGGTACAGAATTTGAAAATGATGCGAGATTGAACAGGGAGCCAGTGAAGAGATTTCAGAAGTGGGACAGAATGAGAAACCAAGGAGACTGTGTGACAACCCTAGCTAAGCAGTTTTGAACAATCTAAATTGTTTTAATATCCTTAGATACAATGTTATAAAGAAGAGAGTTGCAGTAATCAAGCCAACTAGTAATGAGTGATGTAGCAATGGTTTTGGTGACTGAAAGAGAAATATAATGACGAATACAATGAAGGTCACGAATATGGTAGAAGCAGCAGCAACATGTTAGAGAAATGTGTTTTCCTGAAATTCCAGAGATATCACTGAGACAGTGACCTAGCTGTGTAAGAGAATGATCAGTGTCTGCTGTAGATAAAGATATGTATACTTGGGTGTCATCTGCATATAAATGATGATCTAACCCCACAAAACATGGGAACTGCCTCTGAAAGGCAGTTTCTTATTATTAGTGATTGAGGCCTATTTGTTAAGAATGAGTGGATCCAAGGGTCAAATGTCAAAAGCTGCAGATAAACCTAATATTGTTAGTGCTGTGACCTTTCCTGTATCTATGTTTAGCGATGTTATGCACCATCTTGATAACTGGAGCCGTTTATAAATGGGACCATCCTGTTTCACAACTGGTATGGTTTTAAGAATGGCTGCCCATTTAGCAACCATGTGGCAATGAAATGTCACATTGGTATTTCTAAATTTTATTATTGGCCAGTTATCTAGCAAAATTGTGTTGTTGTGAAAATGAAATTGAATATAAATTATATAAACTACTATATATAGATATATGAACAAATAAATTCTGAAAAAAGTCAATTATTTGAAGTTGTTCAGATGGTCCTCTTTCTGTTTCAAAACAGGAAGGGCAGTTTTTAAACGGGAAGCAGACCGATTGAACAACTTCAAAAATATATGGTTTTCAGAACTTATTTATTGTGTTTTTAGGAAACAGGTCAGTACAGCGATATGTCATTGTGAAATTTCAGTATAGTGGTTATACATACACATATACTGATTCATTGAAATATGCAAACTCCTATTGTAAACAATGTCGCCGGAAATGATAAGCTGATAATGATAATTCTGGTCTCCCGTCTTTCTAGCCCATGTGTTCGTATCCGTGTCACAACGACCTGGTATTTAGATCCTGCACATTGTTGTAGCCATCAATATTTATGTGTAATTTCAACATTTATTTTACCTTGGGCCGATGGGAAGACGTTACATCGACCCCCCAAATTTCACACGTAATTATATGCTTTATATAATATATAATTAAGTTATTGTATGATGTACTATTAGTGGAATTTGGACATAAATATATATATATATATATATATATATATATATATATATATAATAGATTAACTAATTATCCAAAATGTTGGATTCCATGCACTGAATTTGATGTAACTGTAATAGGTACATGACAAAAAAATTAAAGATAGAGCACCAATTTTTAATACTGATTGAAGAATAAGAATCAAACATTCCAATGGTATTTGTTTCATGATTATAGCTCAAATATTAAGGAAGTTAGAGACTTTTTACTTCTTCAAAAATGTCAAATTTATGGTTACTTATTTAACATGGAAATGAATGGGAAGGTCTGTGACCTCAAATCCAATTTAAACAAAAATTTACATAACTCTCTTAATATTCAATGAAATGGCTTGTCTAAATAACTAAGTGATGTCTAGATAACTACTGATGTCTAAAAAACTAATTGATGTCTAAAAAACTAACTGATGTCTAAATAATTAAATAAGTAACTGTACAAATTGTAAACCAAATTAGATCTAGATAATAAGATATACTCCCACTCACACTGTCAAGAAGTTCATCGAGTGCCAGGCTTAAAATAACCGCCTTTTTAATTGATAACTGTTTTCATAATTATATCTCAACCTCGTACCTTATACATCTCGAAAATCTCATGTTTTTCAGCGTATGTAGCAAAAGCAGGAGGTATACGAAGCGGTCGTTTTGATGCGTCCATCTTGACTTACAGTTGCTTCAGATTGTTATCCTCCCAGTTGCTTAGAAACGAGAAGCATACGAGTTTATTGAAGTGTTCGAGTTTGTGATGTTTTTTTTTTCTCTTTTCCTTTTCTTATTCATTATTGGCATTTATTAGTTGAAATGAATTTCTTTTGAGATAACGTATGCTCAGAGGGCTATTTAAAATTTAATATCGTTGTTTTAAGCTAAACCTTGAAATATGCTATGGCTGTTTTATAAGTCAAATAATCTTATGAATATGAAAATTTGTAAAGATATAAATTATTAAGTATTTTTTTTCTGTTATGACAAAATGAACTTGTTAATTCTCTCGATAAACCTACTGCCTTTTTTTAAATTAGTTATCTTAACTCGAACATGGTAATTGCCTCACGAACAGGTCTCGCGAGAATATGCGAGATCATCCTGTTGCTACGGTAGTTATGACACCAGTTTGGGAGACTTTACTTCTCAGACATGTTATAGTGTTTTTTTCATTACTTTCTCTGTTGCATTAACTGTGTTTAATTATGGCTGGAACAGTTGCACTCCCAGAGGCCTTTGATTTTACGGCCACTGGCATCCTTGGTGAGAAAAGGGATACTATGCTAGAAAACCAACTACTCTTACGTGTAAGTAGATCTATTCAGTTTCATTTCACTATCATTTGTATGAACCATTTATATATTTCTGCCTTGTACATTTACATAATCGAAATCTGGACAGAGCATGTACGCGCCCGAACTCGGTTTGTTTACGACGTATCCCGTTCCTATACTGACCGCGTGGTAATTTCGCCTTAATGAAGATGGGGTCAGTCATTTCTGCTAGCTAACTTTATTTGAGGGGGAAGAACGAACAGTTCTGGTGATACAGCTGCCCGTTCACTACACAGCAGTAATATGTTAAAATTCCAGTTACCTGTATAAAATGGAAGGGAAGAGAAATGCAGTCACTCAATATGATAGGGAGCACTGCATGTTGACAAAACTATGTCATTAATAAATAAAATTTGATAAGTGGGTATACATGCATTATAACAGCTATTAGAGTTAAATATACATTTGCAGGGGAGTCTGATAGTCACCAGTCTATTACAACTAATGTGATGTTAAGTTACCAAAGCTAAGACAATAATTATGATATAAAGTGAATATTAATAATAAATAATACAAGAGTTACTAAAATAAAAACACATCACAGTTCATAAAACAAAGCACCATTTAGCATCATACATAAGATCTGCAGCAGAATGGTAGAATACAATAATAGTTATGATTATTTCCCATAAAATTATGTCAGATGAAATACAATAAAATACAGTAAAACGTTTTTATTAATGCCCAGATATTAGAAAACTCCCATATACTTGATCCCGTTATGTTATTTTTACAATGTATTTAATTATTATATCAGATCAAAAGATCAGTGTCAATCATTTTCTGTCCTAGGAGTCAAACTTTAAAAGAACTTGTTACAAAGTAACAAAGCAGTTCTTTTTATTATAATTATTTTAGTACTTCTCTGTAATTAGAAAAAGAGGTAAATTTGGTCTGAGATATATATAATTCTATCTGATAAAAATAAGCCAATGGAAATGTTTTCAGTAATTACATACTTATTACACTTATTTTCAGTTATTCACTTAATGTATGTAGACAATACCCAGTTTAACAGTAATGTGGTGCCCTCTGGTGGATGTCAGTATTATAATGGTAGTCAGAACACCTAGGTGACCAAATTCATGAAGATCAGTAAATATGAATATATCTATTTTAAGGTATGCATGTGTCAGTATGCATGCATGTGTGTTGATCTGATTTTATATACACACGTGAATGCATGCATGCATGCACACACACAGAATGCACACCTACAAATAGATTTATTGTTTTATCTCAAAAACATTTCCAGTAGTAACTGAATGTCAGATGACCAACACTAAATGACATATTGTTTGACTTATAAGTGGCCACTTGTTCAGCAGATTATATTAGATTATTCCAGATCTCTGTTAACTAGTTTGGCATAGTGCCACGCGTTGGTGCCATATTTACCAATGCGTGCATTGTTTATCCTTTAATCAGTTCATACAGAAAGTATGAACCAATACTTGCTGAAATAAGTTGTTGAATCCTGTTAAATGTGGCCAACAGACTTCTCAACATTGATAACAATGGTTTAACTTCATGGTGCTATTGAACTTGGGTTATGTTGATTTACCTATGAATTGTGCCAGGTATCATAAATCTATCAACTGAGGGATTATCTTGTTATCCATCTTTTGGTGGCATATAATTTGTATATCGTCAGTTTACCTCATGGCACCCAAGAATTTGGCATACACCTGAACAATCAATCATACAATTATACTATAAAAAACTGAACTGAACTGTGTTTTGCACTCCACTGAACTAAATGTACAAGATAGCAGACATGGGGTCAATTCAATTCTGAAATTTGTGATTGATGGGCAATTCCTGAATTGGAATTGCTTATTTAAAAAAAATGGAATTGGAATTGATAAATTTGGAATTGAAGTTTGCTACAAAAAATTTAAATCCACAAATTAATTTACCATTTACAGTGATTTTTTAATTCAGAAATATTCCTTCCATGACAATCCTACTTGGAGTATAAACTACTCAGAGTATGTATTCCAAGCAGGTACTCAGAGTAGGTACTCTGAGTGATTGGAGTAGGTAAAAAATGGAATTGGAACTGATAGATTTGGAATTGATAAATTTGATTTGATTGACCAAATGGAATTAATTGGAATTGACAAAATGGAAAGTGGTGCTGCTGATCTTATCAGAAATGTGTTTATAATATTTTATCATCCAGACTGAGCTTAGTCACCCAATGAAACGTGGATACACCGAATATCCGGGAAGATCATTCTGCTATGGGAAACCAAATGCTCCCAAAGATGGTGGCGCTGCTGAAGGTGATTCTTTAATATCTCATTTTTAACAACGCAGTATTCTGAGATCCATCTGTCAGAGATGGCTTCAAGTAGTTGACAAACTGAATGCTTAAGTATTGCATTTACTGTATTTGGACCTTTGCTTGCCTTTTGTCCAATGGCTGTGCTAATCCAAAGTTCTTTTTGAAGTTTTTGTTAAATATTTACTACTGTGTAAAGAATTGTGAACTCTGACTTGCACTAATGTTTATTGTTATTTTTTTTTACAAAAAGCTTAACAGATTTAGGAATAAATGATAGTACACTGATAGCATATATCATCTAAAATAAAATTGATTTTGTTTAAAAAGTGAGTGATCTAGGTCATTTAGAATTTTTAAGTGAAATAAATAAATAAACTTATTGCATGTTGATTTAAAAAAAAATTCTATATTTCTAGCTTTAAGTGGATGGCCAAGTGGTGGTCTTTATTTCCACAGGAAGAGAGAAGGTAGTCAGGACATGCGGCCAGAAAGAGACTTCATGGCATTGAATAGATCAGCCGTCCAAGCAGGTCTAACCAACTCGCGTGAATACTCACAGTTCAGGAGTACACATGACATCAGACGCAAGGTTCCAACGGAGAGTGAAGAGAAAAAGACAAGTCGTCGTTTGCCACCAGATATGGTCTATGGTATTGCAACGAGGTGATGTCCTGTTTTAGTTATTTTGCAATAATTGTTTCTTCTCGTACAATGTTAGGCTTGTTTATAAGAATTGTATAATTGTTCCCGAAAGAATATAAGTCATTGTTTCCCAACACCACGCTAGCTGATTTAATGCCATTTGAATTTGTTTTCAGAATAATAATACCTTCTGAGGTACATGTGTAGAACAGTTTGAGAGAGTTTAAACTATGATATGTTTGATTAGCATAAATTTAAAGTAGTGAATTATGTTATCAGTGCTGATACATTGGTCCATGAAATTTAAAGATGTTTTACAAAATAACAAATCATACATTTCTGTCATAACGACAGTCTAGAGTCTGTTCTTTGTTTTTACGTTTAGATTTTATATATGAGTGCTGCATTCTGATTCCAGTAATTCAATGTTTGTCGGTGAATTATATTTTTAGGCCTGCAACACCAATACATGACTTACTAGAACACAGATATCAAGATCGGTGGGTCAATGAACGTCGTTCACTCGAGCTTTCTAAAAGAAAGAAGGACCACTCTAAGGTAGATATTGTTTCAAATAACAACAATTATTGTTTCACAGTCGAACATCTATTGTGTGACATTCATGGCCTTTTCCTTCAACAGAAGCTGGTTCCTGGTCAAGTTTATGATACACGAGCATCAATTCTGAGATCTTACCAGGTTCCCGTTGAATTGGCACCACTTTGGCATATGCCAAAATTTGCAAATAAGGTGATTATTTCATATTCGTATATCTTTTCTTAATAGCTTTTTTCCGTTGTTCATTCATTAATTCATGAATTATCTTTCAATCCTCATAGAAATAAATGGTCCCTTAAAATCGCCGATAACTGGAAGGGATTTTACTGGATGTGTACATTTGTTTGACATTATATGAAGTATTCCTTCCATGTAGGCGAGCCCGCATCTGGAAACGTTCCGTTCAGCACCAGCACGTGAACAGGCCTTCTCTAATTACCAGTCAGACAAAATTGGAAGACAGGGTTTGTTTGGTCATGGCATATATGAACCAGCCAAAAACTAGAACTTTCACTAATACTGTGAGTCAGTGAAACATGAAATTTTTTTAAATGCTAGAGCACAGCAGCTATCCATACCATTATATGATGTTAATCACCTTTTTTGTTGTCAGTAGACGTTAACTGATTAACACCGTTAAGTATTGTTTGTTCGTATGCTGAAAATTTCAAGTAATCCCTTTTTCTTTCACGTCAAGTATCTTCGTCTCATGAACAGGTGAAAGTTTTATGTCACATTGAAAAGAAATCACCATTTAGTGTGTGTGCATGTTGTGTTTGTGTGTATACTAAATTGAAGTAAACATATTTCTTAAGGAATACTTCAAAGTTATTTATTTGTGTGTTGTTATACCACTTGGTCTCAGATCAAATTAAAGAAATAATACTTTTCTGTATAATTTCCTTTTGTTACTTAGACTGTTATATACAATATCTGTTAGTAATAATTCGCTATTACTGTACCAAAGCTATGTAGGTAGGAGTAGAATAATATATAATGTTTATATTTCATTTGTGACACTGTTTTATATTTTTGTGACTGTTTGGTCAAAAGTATGTATATTTTTAAGAATGCAGGTACACATTTTACATGTAGTGATCTCAGAAACAGTATTATATGAAGTCTGACCTGTAAATTTATACTTTTTAAAATATCACTTATATATGCTAATTTTATTGTATATTGTTAGTCTATGCATTCTGCCAAAACCTTTCAGCAGTATTACCTTTTTTCTGTTATTTTTTTGTAGTTTGCAGATCGACGAGCTTAACGAAAAGACAAATTTTGTGATAGTTAATATTATAGATTAGTATTTACAGATGTGACAGTATTTACACATAAATAAAATATTGTTAAACCAAATAATTAAACCAAATAACACACACACACACACACACACATATTTCAACTAATTTTTTCAACTTTTTTGTTTAATGAGATTATCTACTTTTCAGTCATAATATTAAAAGGGGAAAACTCTTATGACATTATGCCATATTAGTAAATTTAATTTCAGTATCTAAGGTACAACAATGCATATTTTATTTGCGTACATGCTTTGTCACACAAAAGGACACTGAATGGCCTAAATTGTGCCGATGTGTCGTTAAACAACATTCATCCATCATCCATCCTTTGTCACACAAAAATACATACTACTCGTCCAGCTTGATAAAGAGTTTTCAAGCAAAATGATGTTTTTCGTATATGGCACTAACTAAATTATTTACGATGTGTCAGATAGTTTCTGTTATAAAAAGAGCTTCATGGCTGTTAGTTTGTTATGTAATAATTAACACGTTAACGTACTCGTATACCTATCTATTTAGGTTATTGTTCCAAGAGTATAATGTTATTTGTTTTACATTTGTTTGGCTGTACACCATTCATTCAATTACTATGTCCTGATTAATTAAAAATTAATTATTGATAATAATGTATCGTACCAGTACTATGTTTACAGATCTGATATTTACTACTATCAAGGAAACGAAATACTAATACCGTACTCAGAATGTATTGGATGTAAATTAGTTAAGTGTAGAAACCAGCCTCGGCTATAGCTACATATGGTGTAGAAATATGCTGAATATTTCTGAGATTGGTTTAAGTCATATTATTATGGGGATATTTTGAATAAAAATGTCAACACATTAGTTTTCTCTGGTTATGTAAAAAAGAAAAATAGCATAACACACAAATACATACACACCACTCGTGTTGTAGACACAGTAAAGGATAAAACATTCTAATGCAAAATCCACTGGAAATTGAGAGAAACTTGAATGATAACTGCTGCCATGTGGTGGTATACATGTATACTTCGCAACAATGAGACATTTACTGCCATTTTATGAGCAGGTCAAACAACTGAACAAAAATATGTTGGAAATCCGAGTTTATTTGCATTAAGAAAAGCATATATAAAATATAATATTTACCTGTCCCAATCAATTATCTAAGTGAAAATACACAAACTCCTTATACTGTTAACACAAAAATACATACCTTTTATCATAATAACACTAATAGCATTACACTAGTGATGTGATTTTATAACCAGTTTCACTTTATATTATAAATAAATTAATATTCTTCCGGCTAGTTTTACATAAAATAGAATCAGAACTTGTGTACCTAAACCTCAGCTGAAATGTGAATTAGTTCTAAATAATGGACACAGTCATTATATTAGATTAAAGTGTGATAAATATTAATATCTATAGATTAGACATCGGGTCAATTCCATTTTTCCAATTCCACTCCAATCCATTTGGTCAATTCCAATTCCACATCAAATTGATCAATTCCAAGTTTTCCAGTTCCGTTTTTTAACGACTGTTTTACCCACCACTTTTGACCATAAGTAGGTACTCGGATCACCTACTCCGAGTACCTACTTGGAACACCTACTCCAAGTAGTTTATATTCCAAGTAGGATTGTCATAGAAGAAATATTTCTGTATTAAAAAATTAAATGATAAATTAATTTGCGGATTAAATTGGTTTGTAGGAAATTTCAATTCCAATTCAAAATTTATCAATTGCAATTCAATTTTTTTAATAAATAATCAAATCCAACTGAATTGACCCCACGTCTGGATTAGACAAAAGTATTCGACATTTTACAATTAGTAAACATAACAAGATAAGAACAATAAACAAAGTATCTACAGGTATGATATGTATATAATACCAATACTGTATGGAAACAAGGCAACTGTCAGCTGAATTAACCAATACGGTGACATTTGAGATTCCATACAAATGCAGGAAATTGCACATGACAAGACTTTTAAAAGCTTTGTGTGATAATCTTATTCATGAATACAGCACTTAGTAAATTAAACAATACCATAACATGATATCTTACTGGTATGATTAACATCTAACGGTCAGTTAGTAATATTTATAACCTGGGAAAAATATTGTTATGGGTGTCTTGGTTACACTGTGTGTGTTGAGTTGATTAGCCTCAGCACTGGTCACACCCTGGACATAAACCCGAAGGGCTGATGCGAAGCAAAGCATATCCCACAAACACAGCTATAACCTGGATTCAAATCAACAAGCTGGAATTTTGTAGTTTAATGCTTTAACCATTACACCATCAGAATATCTTGTATACACGTGTACAATGTCACTGTTTTACGGCCACTTTTGTGCACAAGGTCGGCTAAATGGGCAAAGCGACATCCAACGGTCATGAGGCAAAGTGAAAGATGAAACACGCTTCTAACATAGCTCTGTGTATGTGTGTGTGTGTATGTACGCAAACACATTACTGCAACTATGTGTAGGCACACCTATCAGCATGTATTTAAGTTTGCCTACATTCCCACAAACTAATCCATCTAAGCTAAACCAATAAAGCATACAATTAAAACAGAGAAATTCCAGTATATGTGTTTAAAATGCATCTAAATTATTATGAGAATATAATACACCAGAATATAACATTATAATAAAACAAAGTGACGATAATAAAATATCAGAAATATAACAATACTGAGAGATAATTATATAAATATAAATAATATCTGAGATTCATCATAATTAACATTTGAAATTGATTATAGAAATAATTCTTTTAAACTCAAACACACATCAATTATTACACCACAATGTAAACACAAAATACTGCATGGGACCCTAATATTTGGGCCAACAACGTATGATATGAGATTTTTATGTGACTTTAGTGCAAAGAGTAGGACTAAATGTGCCAGAGTAGGACTAAATGTACCAGAGTAGGACTAAATGGGCCAGAGTAGGATTAAATGGGCCAGACAACCTTCAAAGCTATTGAGGCAAAATTAAAAGAACAAACATCATTCAGCCATCTTTATGGTCAGGTTTGAACCCTGATACCATAGTAATATGCCCAACCGCAAATCAGTATGGCCCAGACCTATAGGTAGAACTCAGATTGTGGCTAGCATGTATAGCTAACATGGCTGTCTCCACAACAGTGTACTATAGATCACATCTAATGATCTGTACATCACTGCAACACAGATGTTCAGAATAGGGGATAAAACCCCAGTACAGCCCGAGTTTCTCTTGAGAGTATCAGGCAGCAAGGCTAAACAAAGGCCGGCCACTCACTCACTCACTCACTCACTCACTCACTCACTCACTCACTCACTCACTCACTCACTCACTCACTCACTCACTCACTCACTCACTCACCCTGACCGCCCCCCCACCTAAACGTAAAAGTCATTGGCTGGCTGAAACATTTGGTATTGTTTATTATAAAATTAATTAGTTTAAACTAATAGACTAATTAGTAACAATAAACCTATTATCCATGTGATATCATATCATTTCTTACTGAGCCATTATTCTCTGGATGGCCATTCTTCACCTTCTTCTTAGATCTGTGATGTTTTGAATTTTTATCGGTGGTCTCTTCTACATCCAAAACAGCAGCATCACTTTCAATTGTGGACATCGTGAACACTGATCCTTGAACATGTGACTGCATTACTGGGCTGTTATTGGTTGATTTGGACTCGTTCTCCTGAGATGAGGTGCCCGCTTCTTCAACACTCAGTCTTTGAACGTTGTATTGATCAGGAGGTGATCCTGAGAAATCCTGTGTATCCTGGGTTGTGTTTGCCGACAAAAATCCGGATAGACCAACTTCGGCTGAAATAAACAAAATGATTATTGTTTTGAAATAGTCTGACTAAAATCTTGGAACCAGGAAACTGGTTATTAACCAAGTTCAAAGTAACTGGCTTAGTAAGTTGATCAGGTGTGGCAATGACCTCACTCCAGGTTTTCAAAAATCAGTGTATGTATGTGTTCAGATAGGTGGTATCACTGAAAATCTATATATTTAATTTACCAGTATACATCAAATATTCCATAAACTGATAGATAATTATTATGTCTGAATAACTTATTGCATAAGATTGTGATGATGTTTCATATCTGATCAAATAAATTCACCCGTGAATATTGTATGTGCGTCTTTCTGATAAGGTACTACATGTAGTACTTCATTCACCAGGTTTCAATCCAGAGAAGTAATGTCTCACCAGTCTCTAAGTGACTGGTCAAAGGTAAACGGATGAAACCCACTCACTGAATGGGCTATTTGGCCAAAAACCCTAATTTTGTTTGAAATCATTTTAAAATCATGTTTATAATCACAGTACAGCATACATGGCAAAAACACCTAATAGAAAAGATAACAAAGTTCTCTACTTTGCCAATCACACAGTGCTCAATGACCCATAGCATCGTTGCTACTGGCTGTTTTATAGGTTAGTCTGAAGATGTCGTGTCTGGCGGTGGACACGCTTGGCTGGTGGTTCATCGCACTACAGTAATGTGGCAACCTCGGTCTGATCCTTCTGGATACTGTCAATTGCTATCCAGATGGTCGGATGACTGTATCCTATAAACTTGGGGCTGCTATTGTTATGGATAATCTGGATGTGATACCATCAGCAATTAAATGAAGCCATTCTTTACTGATGTCAGGTACGACCTTTTCATGACCAATTCAAAATTACAGTGGCTTCTTGATCTAAGAGATAATCCCAGTTATTATGGTCAACAAACTTTAATCAGAAATAGATCCATTAATTTATCAATCCATTAACAGCATCCTAGTCCTCTGAAATAGAATGGGATTGCATCTCACGTGTGCATTTCTGAATAGGGTTCTCTCCAAACGGGTTTTAGTTCGATGGTGTTTTCTCTGAGTGGGGTTTTGTCCCGTTCAACAGAACTGCAAAAAGCAATTCGCCTAAAGAATCCAGGTCAGAGCACGACATTTGCGACAATTAACATTTACGTTAAATTCGTCTACTACTAGTACTAGTCACCCATCTTTTAATTAATGCATCTCTCCAAAACAGCATTCCATCAATTTTCTATGAACACACCGTACTCTCTTCAAAAATCAGTTTCAAATAACTGAAAGCTGTCGTAAAGGAATAGTTATGAAAAGCTCTCATTACTATTAGAAAGGTGACACTTGGCATGTGTCCATCTGTTAGTTAAAGTAGAGGAGGGGGGAGGCCATAATAATATTACCGTTATTATAATATCCAGTCAACATTATTAGCCAATGATAACGTCAAACTGACAAAGGCACCCCCCCATTGACTAGTAATAATGAATACTCTTTTTACCGACTGATGGCGAAGCGGATCTAATACTAAAATAATAAGAGAGCCAATAGAATGGCAAATACTGGAACCAAACTGAGCCGATGTACGAAGACGTTTCAAGGTCATAGAACGATCGCTGACCATGAATGGCTTCACGCAAAACCACGTACGTATGGGGATCAATGGTGGTGATCCAGATTAATATAAGCCCTTATGCATGGCGAAATATAAACACAAAGTCTATTGATTTCTGAGCCAAACTGCTCGAAGGTAGGAAATAAACTCCTCGCCACCACTGTTCTGCTCATGGCTGGGCGCATAAAAACAAATTAGGTTCCGCCAGAATATCACCGAAATGTTATCAAGGACCACCAGTCCATTTTAAAATGACAGAGAAGAATAGCAGATCGTCTCTATATACATTGTATAGGCCAGGCCATTAAGAAGAAGAAGAACACCAGAACAGCGGCCACTGTGACATGTTGCCTTCTGGTCTTTATGCGTGCCAACTAACATCACACAACTATGAATAGAATATACAAAAGAGCTCAGACGTTGTAGGCAAACAACAATAAGACAGCCTCCTCCCTTTTGAATGGATAGAATCACCTGGATCAAGTGGAATGAAAACGTTTATAGAATAAATAACACACTATTATGTCTTGTGTAGCGTTGGCCTGATCTATGTATTAGTGAACACCAGAGCTTGAAATAGGAGATATTATTATCTGTCATGCTCTATCTCTCTCTCTGTATTTGTGTGTATGTCTAACTATATGTCTGTCTGAATGTATAGGTGTATGCAATATTTATGCATGCTGCAGCGAGAGATATATTCACCCATTCATTGATATAACGTCACATGTAAGATGTTATCATCCGTTAGTAACCTGTGTCACCTAGAGACAGTGAGTGTAAACAACATGTTGTAGTAGCACAACAAAAGTCACATCACTCGAGTTAACATAATCTTGCCTGAACAAATCCTATCTATCTGACTCAGATCAGATGAGCGTGTATGTGTGTGTGTGTGTGTGCTCATACAGAAGGTATTTGTGGATAGTTTGAATATTAAAAGATTAATTCTCTTGTTGATTACTGGGTAACAGCTGCTGTTAAACAGGATAATTTCTTTATTATTTGTCAAACTTCTACATCCTATCTGACAAAGCTGCCACCACATATATATATATATATATATATATATATATATATATATATATACACACATAGTTGTTTATTACACTTCTCCAATATTGATCACAATGTAAACAGAGATATAACATTAAGGACACAGATATGTAATGTATACTTAGGACACATCCACATTGTTTGTTTTTTGATACAGCCAAAATACACTTGTACTGATTATCGAGACTTTGATTGATGAAGTGTTGACTGTACTCCTGAATTAGGAATCACCCAGATCAGTTGTTTTGGCCACTTGGAACTCGCCCACATTGACAAAAGCGACACTAAGTGATTTTTAATTCTATTATATTAAAGCCATACTTGCTCACTCCAGTGTGTCATGAAGATGTATTAAATATTTACCAGTATTTCTTGGTGACACAGCTTTAGATGTCACTCTGGATCTTGCTGTTGACAATGACAATCTCTCCTTTTCATCTAATATCCTTGCTGAGATCTCCTAGAATCAAAAATATATTTGTACATGGTTGACTGAATATTTTGATAACTGAACATTTTAAAATACGATGTTATTTCTGAAAGATGATAAATTACTTAACTGAAGTAGAAAGATTTAATGTGTGTGGGGGGAGGTTAAAATGTGTGCATGTGTTTGTACATGAAATAATCAGGCAAAACTCTTTTACTGCAGAATGAAACATCCTCTGTAGAACATTATCTGGATGCATGCACAGGGTTCATACACATTTTGACATCTGAGATTCCAGGACTTTCCAATGTCAAATTCAAGGACCTTTTCAATGAATTCA
Source organism: Paralvinella palmiformis (assembly GCA_025642065.1). Lineage (NCBI taxonomy): Eukaryota > Metazoa > Annelida > Polychaeta > Terebellida > Alvinellidae > Paralvinella > Paralvinella palmiformis. The sequence continues at coordinate 969,870 of JAODUP010000156.1, forward strand.
CGAACTCTTAACATGCAAAAAATGCACCCATGTTTGGGAAGAAGTGTAATAACTGAATTCCTGTATGCTTATGATTAGAAATATAGATCTGTATGTCCAAATTCCAGGACTTTCAAGGACCTCTACAAAAATTCCAGTATTTTCACAAACTTTTCAAATTCCTGAACTTTCCAGGTTTTCAAGGACCTGTGCGAACCCTGATGCAGTGAGTGCAGTCTGTTGCCAATCTCACAGTGAGAATATGCTGTGTGTATACGTGCATGTGTGTGTGTACAAGTTGTAAAAATTCACATAACTGTTAGAAAAATCAAACAGACCTGAGCAAGTTTCTCTCTCTCTTCCATCTTTAAGTACATTATCCTTTCTCGAGACCTTTTCATGATGTTGAATGTAAACAAATCGCCTTTTATAAGTTTATGACTGACGTTATTACAACAGTCTCCACTTGTAAGTGGATCATTTTTGTGTGGGTGAATCCTGTTCTTGTTGTTGTTATTATTCAGCTGTTTCTCTTGGTTCTGGTGATATGTCAGATTTGGGTCTGAAAAATAAAGGAGCTAATGCTCAGTTTTATCATCATGAGACAATCTAGGTTTATCTACACGCCTTGAAATGAAATCATTTCTACATCCACTTTTGTGCACATGATAGGATAAATGGACTAATTAACCTGGTACCATAATGAGGTGAAATTAGGGATGACAGGCAATTAATTCAGACTAGGATGGGATTTGAACCTTGATGCTGGAGGTCTCTGGCTAACCACGATACCAGTTAGGAGATGGGGATATCCCACATACGTACTCAGAATACTGTTAGATTATGATCATAAACCTGATAATTTAGTAGTATGTTTAAATGAATGTATATATGAAGGCACATCAGAATGCATGAATATATGTATTTATGAATGGATGTAAGATTCCTGAAACCCAGTAAATATACCAGAACAGTACCATATCACCCTCACCAGGATGCACCTATCCTCGCATCACCTCAAAATTGAGACGGGATGCAGGTCCCACATACCACCAGAAAAACAGAATATGTCACTGCTGAACAGAAATACAAACAGAATACGTTCTTCTGAGGTGCAATATCTCAGGCCCACTTCAAAATCAAATGAACATTAATGCACAAACATTAGAAGATCTCTTTAGCCATTTTCAAGTAAACCAATCACAGGTTGCTAAATACTGCTATTTGATTATTAACTTATACAGGTTATTACCATAATATGTAATACTTCCCTTTTTGTATTGTATGAACTAACTGCTATTTGATTTTAACTGATACAGGACATTATCATAATATGTATTATTTTTGGTATTGTATTTATATAATATTGTAATAATGTTTCTCATTGATGAACCTTCATCACTCGTATATTATGTATATATATGTTAATATTATGCTATGTCAATAAAATCTACAATATATGGATCAGGTATGGGGTAAAATACATATGTATTTGTATTTGAAAGTATTTAAATACTTTTTTCAAGTATTTGAGCTTACCATAAAGAAAAGTATTTGTATTTAAATACATTCACAAAGTATTTGATTTTTCAAATACATCTTCAACATGATTTGTTTCAGGAAATTATCTGATCACTGAATTGCACACACACAACCATGAAGGAATTGTCTTCTCTCTGTGATCATAAGGAATTGCAATTAATGATAACTTTTATGCAATGACTTCTGATGGCTTCCTTGTCAATCAAAGGGAAATTATCCTCAATTATATGTAGTATAATTAGAAGAGATCAAAGGATAATATGAGACATCTCGTGAATAAATCCAATGAGCAGATCTCATCTTTCCTCGTCTGACAGGTGTAGGTGTAATCAACAAAAAATTTATAAATTGATGTGACAAATCTAGTTGATGCTGTGATGTTATGTAATGTGTGTATCATAATAAAAAACAAAGGAAAAACAATGAATTTGTTGTTTTCAATTGAAAAGTATTTGTATTTGAAATACACCTAAAAGTGTTTGTATTTAAATATATTTACAACTGAATGTATTTTTATTTGACCAAAAGAAAAGTATCTGTATTTAAATACATTTCAATGTATTTGACCCCATAGCTGATATGGATATGTGTATGCATACTTGCATATGATGAATAAAAACAATCTATTGCAACTTTGGGGTTTGCTAACTGATGACCTAAAATGGTACAAATTAATCTGTTGAGCTGGAGTCGCCATATTTATATTTATAAATGATAATCATGATGCGGTATCGACTACATTGAATTGGGAGTAAGAAAATGGAACTGAGCCGATATCTGATGCACATCAATCTGAGAGGAAAGCAACACGTAGCACACCAAGAAATCAAACCTGAATATAGTTGAGAGGAAATAAACTAAATTTAAGGCAACACAATCATCAACAAGATCAGATGAAGTGAGTCCACCTCATATTTCATTCTTTGATGACGTGGTCAGGGTGGCTTGTACGTCACAGTGACCCAGAGATCTATCCCAGCACGAGAGAAGTCGGTGGGTGGAGGGAGGCTAGACTGATATGGATTAAGGGTGAGATAACCCTAACTGAAATGTTTAATCTGGAGTGCTGGAGTCAGAAGGATTGGGCCGGCCGTCCGTACGGCGCACTCTAGTAATAGACCATAACACCATGTAACAATTAACAGCTATTAGGAGTACACTTCGGATGAAGTGAGTAATTGAATACAAGTTTTACTATAGGCATCACCAGAACGAGATGGAGTGAGAGATTTAACACGGGGGCAATTCTCTAGGAAAATATTCCACGAACAAATATCTAGTACTATTAACTAGCATAATCTGACTCCCACACACAATATTAGATGGAATACGCCAAAGCATTAGTATTATTGAAATACATCTTTACTAACCTGGTACACTGTTCATACATCCCATCTTCGCTCAACACTTGAGTCTGTCAAACAAAATGTATAGACGATATTATTTCCATGTTACACTACAAGACTAGTCTAACAAGTCACTGAGTCGTGACATTATTGCTCAATTATGGTATGTCACGGTATGGTATCATACGTACAGTGTCATATATCCAACGTGTTTACGTATAATAATAAATATCACAACAATAGACTGCCGCTACTTGATCATGATATAATACAGAAGGCCTAGAGACCAGCCACCGCGTGTTGGGATGTATTTTTTGTCGTTTCAACGTTTGTTACCAACAAACACGCATAGCCATATGCATAGCATATGCATCCAGCCATGATACAGTGACATACACACCTAACACATCACTCGGCGTAGAAAACCAACTCGGCCAGTAATTGTCCACGAATTAATGACATCCGTTCCGTTCAGTGATCCAATTGTGCCCGCGTAAACAAAATAAATCAACCATTACTGGCATCAGATCTACAAAATCGCGTCGAAGCAGGAAACTGTTTTTAGTTTACGGGGCTCGGCTTTGGAACAGCTAAACATGCTAAATGGTGTCGCATTCTCTGTTTGATAATTTCCAGTTCCTGCCTGTATGACCACCTCATCGATATACTTGCGACACACTCATTATCTGTGGACGGAGAAAGCTATTCACGAATGCTGCCACATTTGTGAAGGAGTTTGTTTATTTATTTACGCAGGTCTCTATGACGTCATCAAAACTTGTTCATTTCGCTCTCTCTCGCTCTCTCCAGTGGTTTGCGGGTCAGTGAAGCAATGTAGTAGCATGTAACAAGAAGTGTAATTCACTAATTCTTTATAAATTTACGTTTTGAATGATTCACAGTTATTGTAACACTGACAGTAACAGTTTCATTTTTATTAAAGACTTATTTTTACTAATACAAGATAAGATTATTTGTGTGGGGGAAAATTGACAGTTTAATTTTCCCTGAAAAATTACATGTTATTGAAAATAAATCGTCAAGTTGAGAACTGTAATAGACATGTTATCAATATATGAAACATATTGTGTTCTCCGTGATCTCACGATTGGTAAAAGAATGTTTTTTTTCCATATTGTTCAGCGAGCCCGGTGAAACGCGACCCACAACCGGACGTTCGCTAGATGGCGCAGTTGTCGGGATACTCGTGTGCTTCTCTTAGACGTAACAGGCTTTAAAATTGCACAACAAATTAAGAAGCACATTTTTAGAATGAAATAAGATAGTAAGAAATGTTCTTTCTAGAAGAATGTATCCATCAACGGTTGATATATCATATAATGCAGATTGCAGTACTGTGAGGTGTCTGGTGATAGCGTAGGTTGTGGGATCGAATCCTAGTCTTACAACTGTGTCTATATGTTCCACACACCAAACGATGTTTAATACACACACATATGTTGGCGTCACACACACACACATACACACGCGCGCGCGCGATGTTTGTATGTTTGTGTGATTTTCTTAAAAACTACGCGGTGTTAATTTTTTCGATGATACTGTAAAACAACTTTCATAAATATATATATATATATATGTGTGTGTGTGTGTGTGTGTGTGTGTGTGAGGGGGAGGAAGGGATTGATTGAAGCTATTTAGTACCGTACATTCTCCAGTTAAAATAATGACATGGATTCCATTCTGTTCTAAACTGAACAAGATTATGTTCAGAGGCATATTTCGTTGATATAAGACAGTTACTTCAAGTTTGTACTAACCATCTTCATTATCACTGTCCATTCAATGACACACAAGGACGAAAATTCAATAGCAAGAACGTCAGCCATAATTATATATATATATATATATATCCACTATAAGTGGTATATATCATGCTTCATTATATAAAGACTTTGTTTTCAGAATGGATTTTGTTAATTGTTGTAGGTCTATCGACATCATCAAGGTAACATTTTAAAAAGTCATTTGACGGAAACCGTAAAAATCTAGATATAAAAAATGGTGCAAAGTTGTTGATTATAATCGTAACAATTAATATAGCTATAGGTTTGATCAAATTACTTCATATCAAGTTAACGTACAGTTCTAGTATAGCCGAACTCTTACGCCTTGTTACTGACCTGAGTAAGGAAGTCGTTTTACTTCATCAAGAGGTGTATATACGTATCACGTCTGGTCACAGCTAATTAAGTCCCTGATATTTCATATTTTCACCCGATGAGGCAGATTATTATAAACAAATACCGACATAAACGGTTCACATAATATAATATACATATATCTTATAGCTATATGGCTGGTCTCGTGAGGATTAACTCTAGTACAGTTATAATGGTTAACAGCTCGGTGCCGAGAACTTGGTTCATACCTTGTCATAAATGACGTCACACCAGAAACTTGGCGTAATAAATTGGAATGGACTATTATATATATATATATATATATATATATACACACACACACACGTCTTTTTTGTTATACCTGTAATAGTTGGGGATTTAATCCGATTAACTGACTTAGATGGCTTTGATTAGAAAGCCTACGTACGTCATTAAAGTGTATAACAATATATATATATATATATATATATAATTATAATGGTAAATGTTCCACAGCTGACGGAAGAATTAAGCAGGGTCAACATGTATCTGAAGTTGTTTAAGGTTAACATATTATTCAGACATACCATGTACATGTGTGTTATATGTCTCATTCGATTAATAATAATAATAATAATAAATATTAGTATTGTTTTAGTTTTAGTATTGTTGTTTTAAGGTTACTTTTGTGCGCATGGTTCGAGGGTGATAGAGGAAGTGATAGATACATACTCACACATAAAGCCGCCCGCAGTAAGTATACATAGGCGTGATATGACGTAAAATACAGGATTTACCAAAATCAAAATTATCTAATTTGTGTGTGTGTGTGTGTGTGTCCTCATTATACGAATGGGATTTCTCCATAGTAATGCTTGTGATATCTTAGTGATGCTGTGTAAGGTCATAAGTTCAACGCATAAAAGAAAACGCTTCAGCGTACTCATCTGCCACAGCCGATTGTTATAATAACGATACATGTACTTATATACGACATTAAAAATTGTTTCATTCATTTCAAGACTTACAAACCAGTGAGCCTCACAATACATGGGCCACTGTTCGCTCGATAGGATACAGAGAAGCAGTTTTTCGTATTTATTTACTGCACTTCTTATTCGTCAATCTACGAGATAGTTGTTATAAGCTAAATGTGCACGTACGTAACAAACGTAAATATAACCCAACACCACAGATTACCATAGCAACTCTCCATTATAATTTTACTAAGTGCCTTCATATGTTATAAATTGTGTAAGTCATAAGCCACCAAAAAAAGCAGACGTTAAAACTCTATAGGTTCCATTTGTAATCATATACCTATTAAAGCACCTATACTTCAAATTCCAATATGGCGGACAATTGAACACGTCATAACGCCTCCAACGCATTATCCAATGGATTATATATTTCTGCCCACTGTGAACATCATTCTGTGATAGTTTGTACAGAAACATTGATTGATGATTGATGTTTTACAGCCACTTTTGTGCACATGGTAGGCTAAATGAGCCGAGTGGCCTCCAAAGCGAATGAAGCGAAGTCAAAGATGAAATCACCTTCAGATATGCCGAATAGCCGAAATAGTAGTTTTTAACGTGGCTGGCAACCTCAAATGAGGGAGACGCAAATGGTCTGTAATTTATAGCTTCCACACGGAGACTAATTCTAAATAAATTTAGAATAAATGGCATATTCGGTGGAGAAAACCTTGCCAATTGCCTTGCTGGATAAAAAAAATCCTCCTACTATAGTGCCACGCAGAGATTCGAACTAATTAAGGTGGTAGTGATCTATGGGCCAACGCGCTACCAACTAGACCATGGAGAAACAAGCGGTTTAATTGTGATTTATTCACTAGGTGTCGCATCAGGTCGAATGCTTTCTATGTTACACCCCTTTTATTCCATAATATTTCATCACTATTGTACTTACTTTTGTTTACTTATTTCAGTATAAATTTAATTGATTTATACATATTTTACATACTGTGGGTGCTATAATGTGTTAATTATAAAGTGCAGACAAAACGTATTTAATTTTATTGGTACATCCAGACAACGCCGCAAACTTACTCATTTCTACGTAATCTTGTTGTTACATTTGATAGCGATTTTAATTTCAGAAAACATATTTGTTTGACATGTCGTTCCTGCTTCTATCATATTCGTGACCTTCACTGTATTCGTCGCTATATTTCTCTTCCAATCACCAAAAACATTACTACAGTGGCGGATCTACGGTGTATTGGTGGAGGCTCAGGGGACTAGACCTCCACCTCTCAGAGGGTCATACTCCACCCCCATCTCTAGTAGGGATCCCCAATATATCACTTGGCGATATAACAACTAGTAACAGTACTGCGAATTTGTCATTTTTAAATAAGCACACATTGGGTATTATGTAATGTGTGTCTGATAGCGTTATTATTTAACAAATTTTTTACTTAGTATAAATTTAAGTATAACTGCGATTTGTCTGTTAAATTATAACTCAGGAAGTACAATCTTTTGACAATTCTCCCACGAGGAGAAAATTCCTGGAGCTTGCTCTCAAACAATATTGCCCCAAAACTCGCCGCGAGAAACTTAAAGGTTTGTGCAAGACACGCTGGATTGAAAGACATTCTTGTTTGAAAACATTTGGTGAGCTTTATGAAGACGAGGTCACTTGTCTTGATGCTATGGTTAATCCACACGTTTATCCAGAGATTAATGAAAGTCGTTGGAATCGGGATAGTGACATCAAGACTATGGCTCATGGTTTGAAGAGTAGTCTGCAGAGTTTTGGAGTTATTGTTGGCTTCACAGTATTGAAGAATAGGATTATTTGAAAGGTTTGTCAGCTAAACCACAAAGAAGAGATATTGATGTATTTGAGGTATACACCATGATTGACAATATCAAATCAGAAATTCAATGTTTGAGTGATGACTTGGTGTAGAATTCCTGAGATGGTACGACGAAGTAAAGCAGCTGGCTTCGTATAGAGGTACTGAAAAGGAAATGCCAAGGGTTCCAACGGTTCAGTGTAATAGTTGGCATTCCTTTTATTGATATATTACTGGAACAATTGCAGAACCACTCCTTTGCAGACAACTGCTGGCCAGTGGGTGTTTGGCTGAGTCTAATACTATCTTTATTGGTCAAACTAGGGATGCCTCCCTCAGAGCAATTTGAATCATGGCATGACGACCTGCTAACTCCGAAGTCATTAGATAATGAGGTATCCAGATGGTTCAATATGTGGCCCAGGCAGTCTGACTGGACCGATTTACCTGATACTTTGATGAAATCCTTAGTATCTGCAGATCCATATTCCTTTCCGAACATTGGAATTTTACTGGTATTATGATGTACTCTTCTTACCCCATCTGCCGAAGCAGAACGTTGGTTCTCTGCGTTGAGGCTAATCAAAAGCCATTTGAGGATCTGGATGGCTGACATCTGCTTTAACATCAAGGAAAATACATTACAGTAAACACATTGGTTCAAAAATTGCAGATAGGTTAATTAAAGAACAATCTAGACGTTTGTTTAAGGCCAGGCTTTTTCGACTAACTGGTGTAGATTTACATAAGGTAATACATATTTTAAACATCATTGTTTCTTTCTCATAAGTATGCACCGTTACTGAACCAATCATAAAGTCTCATAACATGGGTCTTTTTTACAGGAATATATACTTTTCCCAGTATTTATACACATTATACACTTGAAAAATTCGGAATTTGTAGTGCTTCAAAAGACATCTAAGCATTATTTGATTTCCCTTTTTCTTCCACAGAGAAAGAGATAGAGATCCCCTGCATTACTTAGCCCTTCCCGGCAATTTGCACTTGGCATAATGGCTTCGCCCTTGTTTAAACCAACCCCCCCACCCAAAAAATCCTAGATCCGCCCATGTACTAATAGGCTTGATTACTGCAATTCTCTTCTTTATAACATCGCATTTAAGGATATTGCAAAACCTCAGTGTGTTCAGAACTGTTTAGCTAGGGTTGTCACACGGTTTTCTCGGTTTTCTCATTCTGTGCCACTCATGAAATCACTTAATTGGTTCAATCTCGCATCATTTTCAAATTCTGTACCATTGCCTATCAAACTCTTTCTTCCGGAGAACCTTCATATCTATTCGTATCCACGTTTTTCTAGCACACTAGAGGGCTCCGTTCATTTGGTTTTCACTTGTTCTCTATTCCCAGGGTTAAAACTCATGTTGGAACTCACTCCCTAAACATGTTAAGTCATCAAATAGCATAGTTTCTTTCTGTCATGTTTTGAAAACTCGCCTTTTCAGACTCGATTTAGTTTCCACTGCATCCGATAATTTGTTGATTAATTTTGCATTGTTCTTTGACTATGATATCATTTTTTGATAACGTTTATGAGAGAGTGAGGTCTCGCTTTTGAACCCCTCCGTTATATTTCCTTCCTTGTGCCAAAATTTGTATGACAGGACATCTCAGAAAATGAGATTAGTTTCGTGAATGTACATGGATTATTGTTTTGTTCAAGGTAGGCCGATTCTTTAACGGAAATTGTGAGAAATTGTAAAGGATTGTACACGTGTTTCACTGTTCAACTTCGCTGTCCATGTTCGGCCATTTTAACACTTGTCGTTCACAGTTTGAGGTTACGTCATTTCTTTCAACCAAACAAATAATCGATATTAGGTCGAAATGAGCGGCCACAGGAAAAACACACAGGACAAACTCGTTATTCGTTGATCAACATCAATGAACGATCAACATGCCACCGCACAACGCAATGGAGGTGCAGAACAAGCTCCAACTTGGGCGAAGGCTCTAAATGACGTAACTATTGCGACAGTTAAAGCTGAAATAGCTAACATCGACCAGAAGTTTACTGATCTTCTGAAACCTATCATAGAGGAATGTACATCTCTTTGTCGGGATGTCAACGCTATGTCTGAAGATGTTGACAGATTGCGACAGAAAGTGCTACTCCAACGAGGTATGATCGATTATCTCCGTAGTAGCGCTAAGTCCAAGCCAGACAGGCAGATACGGATGGAGTCGTACTCAATGCGAGAAAACATCATCATTCCGAGCATAGTGGAATCCAGAAATGAAACGGAAGTCCACTTACGCGATACACTGATGGAGTCATTCTCTACAGATGTGTCAGCTGAAATGACGAATGTCATAATAGTGAAATGTCACCGACTGCGAACGCTTGCCAGCAACGAAAACCGAAACAGAAATGTGATTGTTATATTTTCTACATACCGTGGCAAGATGGCCATCATGAAATCAGCTCGCAACCTGAAGGATCGTCCAGACAGGATCTACATCAGTGATCGGTTCCCAAAGGAGATTAACAATCAACCTGCCACTCTACGTCCGATCACGCAACTTGGTAAGAAGCTGGGTAAAAAATGTTCTCTCGTTCAGTAGCTGGTCGAGCTTACTCAGTAGACAACCCCAACGGCATTCCATTTGATATTTCTGGAGTAGCCACCAATATATCTGAGAGGTATGTGCTATTTAGTGGTAGAACAACTCCCTTCAGTAACTTTTACACCAAGAAGTCTCTGTTTACAATTGATTGTTCTAACTACTGCAGTTCAGAGCAATATTTCCAGTGTAGCAAAGTCCTGGATAGCAAGCACTACGTCGCCGCAGCCCAGATCATGGATACATCGGATTCTGTTACAATGAAGCACGTAGGAAATAACATTACCGCCTCCAGAGATTGGACGGATCAAGCCTCGGTCATCAAGGAAACCGGATTACGTGCCAAATTCAGCCAAAATCCAGAACCAGCTGCCATTTTATTAGATAGAGGCAGCAGGAAATTCCAAGAATGTAACCGCTATGATAGTTACTTGAGGATCGGGATATCCCTCATAGCCGCCACTGTACGCGACGACTATAGTCAGATGAAGGGTAGCAACGTTATGGGCAATATTCTGGAGGCTGTCTAACCTTACATTAATGTCGTTGAACTTTGCTATTCATATCATTGGAGCCGAACATTTGAAAGTTTTATGATTTTTGCATTTGTGGTTGCGTCAAATAGAGAAAATACAATATTGCAACATATTGGTCTGATTGTGTGGTTTATTAGTAAATATACATTATTGCTGAAAATTGGGCGTGTATGTAAATACGTGTTTTGGGTAATTTGTAGGATGATACGGACTGGCAGTACTAATCAATATGTGGGTTTCTAAAGAGCTGGTAATTAATATTTATCAAAATAGATTGCGTGACCAGTGATATGTCGATCGGACAGCCACTCCTTGTTGTGCACCTGTTCGATATGTTCGTCCCTGAACTCCAGACCAAACTGTGTTGATGGAGATGAGCTGGCCTGCGATTTAAAATCACGATCACAGAACTTATACACCAGGCAAACTTTACAGTTGATGCAAGGACAAACTGTCAAGTAATCCATTACCGCATTAGAATTACCACTTTACATAGAGCGCAGCGCAGCTTGTCAGTTAGCGCACCCAACCATCATATGTCAGTTGGTGATGATGATCGATGTTTTACGGCCACTTTTGTGCACATGGTAGGCTAAATGGGCCGAGCGACTTCCAAAGGTAATGAGGCGAAGTGAAAGAAGAAACAGCCTTCAGATATGCCCACGCCGGGATTCGAACACGGGCGGTAGTGATCTGTGGTCCAGCACGCTACCGCTAGACCACGGAGGCGCCCAGATCACATGAACGAAGTGGACCTGTAACTATGTGTTTCCAATTTGAAAATTTCCTTTGAATATTTCCTCTAAGCGTTCAAAGGTGGCCGTAAAACATCAATCATCATCATCATCATTTAAGCGTTCAAAGTCTATTAAGAGACGACATAAACGGGCATTATTGCGATTTCTGATTGTTAAAAGTTTTCAAAGAGTTTGTTTTGGTATCCTGTAAGTCAGAAATATGATGGCGATGATGATGATTGATGTTTTACGGCCACTTTTGTGCGCATGGTAGGCTAAATGGGCCGAGTCAGAAATATGACCATCCCATATAAATCGTACCTTCTGTATGAATGTGTAGCTATTGGGGATCTTAGGTCTAGAGACATGCTACAACGACAACGTTATTGCCCAGTTTCCTGTTTTCCATGCAGCAGCCGCAGCAGCTGGTTGTGCTGATTGATGGTTTAAATTAGAAAGGAAACGGGGATTAATATATACAGTGGATGGATTGGTGAATGTTGTTTAACGATACGTCCGCACAATTTAGGCCATTCAGTGTCCTAGAACGTTCGGAAATAAAACCGTATTAAAGATTATGCATGAAAGGGTTAATAATCGGATTACTGGCGTCGATAAAAGGTATTTACAAGCTAAAATGTAAAGGTGTAAATTGTTATGTATAAATGGTAAATATGTAAACAATACGTTGTTGTATAGATGTATAAAAGATCAAATCAAATTATTAATATTAGAAAATGGTGTTTTAATTTGATAAAATATGGTGAATAATGACTAGTTTTGACTAGAGATAATTAAATAGGTTTCTGTTAAAAGAGAAGACCTGCTTCTCTTCAGGAAATAATAAATAACATTATGATATTGACTAGATGTTTCCACATTGATTAAGTTATATTAAGAAGAAAAAAAACAGCTTCTCTTATGAATTTTAAAATTGTGTCCGGGGAAATGTTCTCCAGCAGCTCTTTCCGAGTCTCTGCTTGATAAAAATGTACTCTCGTGTGGTGATATTCCGAGCAATGAAGGAGGATGTGATGAACTGTCAAACGTTCTTGGCAGGAGATAGAGTATTTACTGAGTGGCTGATAGTTCCATCCCGCCTGGTTACTACTACCAGAAATGTTACATCGTTAGACTTTTAAGATCCCGCCATTTTGTTATTAATTCAATGAGACGCCAGCACAATTCAATCTCGTCCATCACTAGCAATGATTCGATTGGCCGAAATAACCTCTCCGTCATCGACGAGGGAAGCATTCCGAGAAGATTATAAGCCGATAGATCCAGAAGATGTTCGCTATATCCAGAAGATGTTCGATCACCTCTGGATTGTGCTCCTTTCTCAAAGGCTATCCGGCATCCCGGTTTAATTCAACGAGACGACAATTAAACTATTGAACGTAGACAGACAGCCAACCCGCAGAACAAACTATTGAACGTAGACAGACAGCCAACCCACAGAACCAACTATTGCCAATAAAACAACTAAAATAAACCGTATCAACATGAAAGACATTTCTCGATGACATTACTGAACTTCTCCGCCATCTTTGTTGATATAACGATGTTGTTAATCAAGTGTACTTTGTAATCTGATGCACATTTTAGTCGATGCACATTTTAGTCGAATATATCGGAGTAAATACCTTTTGTGTGTGTGCGTGTTCAACTCGAGATGTTCACTGTTCATTGAACAAAATCACGAATCAAAGTTTTAGATCAACAAGTCTATATATATATATATATATCATTGTTAGTGTTCATATCCGAGTATATAACCAAGAACCATTTATTATTTAGCGTATCCAATTTGTGGAACGGGTTGCCCGATAACGGAAGCGTATCATCTCTTGAATTGTTTTTAATGTGTTGTCGAGTCTCATGCTCCTGTTTAAGGCTGTTTTTTCTATAGTTAAGTAACATATGTATTCCTTGCCATTCACAACTTTGTCGGACACCTCAGATTGGGAACTTCATTGTGTGGCAGCTTTGGATGGTCTTTACTGTTACCAATACACATTAGTAAGCTACATCATCATCATCATTATTATTATTAATTTTACATCATGGTGAAATCTTAATCAAATCCGTATAAACACCTACATGTCAACACTGAACAGCTGGCAACATCAAAATCGGTGCACTGCGGAAAATGTTCATTTACAGTAAGAACCATTACTTGATTTGACTGTCACATGCAAACAACATTAGCATATATTGATGCGTTATTTATAGATTTATGACAGTTAATTTATATGAACGCCACACAATCGTTCATAATGTTACACGTTACAGCATTAATGTTTTAACTAATAAAATGTCATAATATCGAAAAGACTTAAGCAACTCTTATCTATTTGTATTACCGGTATAGCATTTATACAAATGAATATTATTATACAGATGGAAAACATGTCTCGAAATATAATAATCATTCTAACAACACAAGGCCCCTAACACCATGAAATCATGAGTGTTATCGTTATATATGTATATCTCACGCATCCAGATTCACACACACATAAAACGTTCATACAGAATACACAAATGGCAACAAAATATATTTAACAAACTGTATAGGTTAAACCAATCTTGAATAAACTTGTACCAGTAAGTGCACAATTCAGACTGATTGATCTATCACTTGCACAATACTTTCCACAGCGTAAAAACTAAAAATACATTGGGTAACACGTAGAGATGCTGACAATGATTCACATTAAAATATTTGTCACTATAAACTGCCCCGAACAAAGGGGACATCTTCGTTTGAGGATACATGACATCGCAATAATTTGCAGTGTGTTGCAAACTTCTCGAGCAAATAGCATCATGCTAACTTCTAATTACCACATCAAGTTTGTGTAAATGTCGCTCATTGACCACTCGCATCAAAAGCAGCTATGTGGTATTAAAATGAAGAAAAAAATTGAAATAAATATATAAATAACAGCCCTCCCTACCCTAAACAAACACAGAGCAGGTGTAAACATAGACAATAAATGTAAGCAAATAATCCAAAGATTAAAACTTTGTAAATCCATTAATTTGAAAACATTGTTACTGGCAGCTGTTGAGGGCAACAAGGTTTAATACATTGAAATTCATATTAAATGGACAACACGATACTATACAAAGAAAAGGCCAAAAGATCAAGTACATACACAACAGTACTTAGTCTTAACACATAATGTATCTCCTACACATGAATGAGATATATTCAACACAGTTAACATTAACTGATCAAATTTTCATATTATAACCAATAGTTCGGATATCTATGAGAGAATCGACAATTTCTTAACCTAAGCGATTTATTGGACGTCCTATCTTCAAGGATCCTTGTCCTTGAATGTGATCAGATATTCGGGATAAGCTTGCGTGTCGTTGAAGATAATGTACATATCTGGCATTCTTAAGTCATTTACGACCGAGTCATAGTGGATGGCCGGGTTGACAGGATCTTTGGCCGGTGGCTCGATGTAGAAGTCTTTGCCGGTCGTATACTCGCCAGTAAGAACCAAACACTGATAGCAATGACGATTCCTAAACATGTCATAAGGCGAGTAGAGATGGGCGAGAGAGTAGCTGGCCTCTCTGGCGAAGTACACGCCTCGACCATAAACTGTGGCTATAAAAAGAGTGATAAAAGGGATTAAACGTTTTATTATAAAAATGGATCTTCCCATTTCTCACTATCTCTATAGAGTTTACTGAGATATATCTATAACTACACATCCATCTACGTTTTTAATATTTTTTATAATCGTATATTATATCACTCCCATGATGACGGGACACCGCTCTGGAGACTATCAAGTTGGGGTGCGAATCCCAGTGTGCTACCCATGTTCATGGGATGTTTTATTTCATGGTCTTGTTTCCTTAGAAAGTTCCCACTTCGGCTTATGTCCCAGTTGTGACCAGTGCTAAGCCTAAACAAAGCACTCCATCACTTTCACTCACTGACTCACTCACCCATCCATTCACTCACTTACTCACCAGAGTGCTCACCCTAATTATGTATTGTTTCCAAGATTTTCAGTTTCCTAAAGAATAACCATCTTATCTTTTTGTTACAATATGTGTCTCTCCCTTGTGTTATAAGTTTACCAATGTTCATCCATTATGAACACAACCTTCCAGTCACCATGACGACAACAACAAACGAGGAGTCTCACTAAGTGGTTCAGAAAATACAGTGCTCCCAAACTGTAGTTGGTAGTGCACTGCATAGCAGGCCTCCAGGTTATGGGATCAAATCCCAATAGCAATATTTCAGTTGCCTCTGCGAGATGTTTAATAATTCAGTAGTCTTTGGTCTGATTGTGATATCATACATATTTTTCCAGTAAACAGTCTCTTGCTATGTGTTGTAAACAACAGTCTCTTGCCACATGTTGTAAACAAGTCTCTTGCCATGTGTTGTAAACAACAGTCTCTTGCCACATGTTGTAAACAACAGTCTCTTGCCATGTGTTGTAAACAACAGTCTCTTGCCACATGTTGTAAAAAACAGTATTTTGACATGTGTTGTAAACAACAGTCTCTTGACACATGTTTTAAACAAGACCAAAATTATAGCAAACATTTGGTCAGTCACTCAATTATTCAGTCGCTCACCCACCCACTAATTCAGGGATAGCTTCATGGCTTGACTGGTAGTGTGGTAGGCCAAGGATGCAACAGGGCTATGGCTGAAGGGTGTTTCATCTTTCATATTGCATCCTTACCTCTGACGGTTGTTCAGCACATTTAACTTACCATGTACAGAAGTAGCCAGAAACAAACAACATTTATATTTTTATGCTCGCTCACTGACTCACTCTAACACCCACCCAAAAACTCACTCACTCACTCACTCACTCACTCACTCACTCACTCACTCACTCACTCACTCACTCACTCACTCACTCACTCACCACTCACTCACTCACCCACTCACTCACTCACTCACTCACTCACTCACTCACTCACTCACTCACTCACTCACTCACAAGTTATAATTCAACCTATACTGAACCAGAACTATAACAAAACAGTTGACCATCCACCTGCCAAGCCATCCACTGATCTTCTCATCCAGACACCCACCCAAATATTCCAGCCACTAACCCACTCACTGATCCTCCCCACTCACCCACCCAGAATTGCATTGCTGACCCTCTCATTGCTCACTCACCGTTCTTCCCACAGTAGCTCCGGTTAAAGCCATTAGTGTTAATATTGTTGATGGCCGACTCGTCTGTGCCGTGATAAAGTCGACGCTGATTTGTTATGAGAACATCATTTAATTTGTCCATTTGCTTCTTCTTGACCTTGTACTGTTGATAGAGTAGTGGATTCTGTATACGCTTTATCTGTAATGAAGACATCGAAACACTATAAAGTATACACTCACTGTTCTAGACTGAAGTCTTAAAGTTTAGCGATATTTCAAATTGAGAATATGGTACAAATTCCCGTGTAGGTGGGGCGACAAAAACTCTCCACATAAATGATAGCTGAAGTTAAATTATAACAAAGATTATCCCGATGGTCACTGAACAATCTTTACTGATGGTGGGTAGCAAAGATGTATTCGGAAATTAAAATCCTGAAAAATATTACCGGTAACCTTTTTAGAAAACAACTTCAACTTCTTGGATCCCCACCAAAGAAGGATTGTTTGAGAATAAACATGTAGGGTTTGATGTGATTGTGACAGAAAATAACATATAAATCATACAATTAAAATGTTTGAAACTACCAAAAACATTACCAGAATGGAAGTTTGAGACGACTAATTTGTTTATACTTATAGCCAAAATGTTTGTTTGGTGTTTTACAGCCTCTTTTGTGCACAAGGTAGGCTAAATGAGCCAAGTGACCTCCAAAGGTAATGAGGCGAAGTCAAAGATGAAACACCCTTCAGACATGCACACACACACACACACACACACCGAGATTTAAACTGGGATGGTACAGATCTGTGGCCAACCGCATTACCAGTTAGAACATGGAGGTGCCATTTACAGCCAACAGGACACAACATGATGAACTAGTGGTCCTGTGGATCATATTTAATAATTTAACAAATATGTTAATCACCTTTTCTATAGTTATGTTGTATTTTGCGCTGGCCAAAAAACTTTTTTCCACTTCTTCATATTCCGAACTATCTTTGGCCAGTTCAACCACTTTTAACCTTTCACCTGGCATCATTGGATCCCATTTACTTGGTATAACTGTCGGGTCAAGGGCTGAAAAATAAAATCATACTATGCCATGGTTTACCTATGAAAGGTTTTAACAATTAAAAAAATTAAACAACGTTTTGACTAATAACCTATTTGGTGGTTTAATAATTCCCCCCTTACCATCACATACATGTATTTGCTTACTCGTGAATAATTCATTAAATGAATCATGATCAACTAGAATATGTATGTACCATAATCTTCCATGTATAACGCACACCTTTTTTTTACTGTTTTACTAAATGTGTCCATTTTTTTAAAGAAAAAAAATTGACAGACATATTTTATCGCTAAGGCCATTGTTTTTTGAATACTTGTTTTAAAAAGCTGCCGATCACAGCTGAAACTGGCTGCTGGGAAATAAAATCAACTTTTATTCGTTTTATAATTATTTTTGCGCCAACCCATCTGAACACCGTGTGGAAGTGGATAAGGCTACCACGTGGCCTAATCCAAGATGGTGACAGACCAGTTCCACATCGAAATTATTTTAGTTATTTCTACAGTAAATCAGTCTTCAAGCCTAGAAATCTTGTAAATTTAAACTAATTATAATCCCCCCCCTCCCCACCGAGAAACGCATAAATAGTTTGAACTTTGAGGAGATCTACTTAAAATCACCATAAAAAATATCACTGTAATAAGGCTAGCACCAATAAACGAATATGTGCATTGCTATTTATAATACTGTAAACTTAATTGAACTGTGTTAGCGGTTATTATAATAAATCACTTAATTTCCTTGTGTCTAATTATTAGCTTTTATCACCTTTAATTACCAAATGACCAAAAGAATCATTATACAAGGTGTGAACATAAATAAACTACCGTAAAAAGTCAAGAAACATCTCGACTTATACGTGTGTCATATTTCATTGATTAGCGAAACAACAGAAATCACTGCTCACAATTCAGACAAGTTTGGTTATTAATTACAACATCAAAGCAATTATGAATGGAAATCAAAGGTTGTGACAAACAGCTTTTGATCTTTTTGCGGACAAAATCCCTATCAGGCCATCATACGTGGAGGGTGTACTTAATTAGAGAGAAAAATGGTGCACAATGGAGCTGCACCAAAACTAGCTTTTCTGGATATTTTTCTGGTCAACAAGGGGTGCACGTTATACACGAGTGTACACTATACATGGGAGATTATGGTATTAAAGCCGAGAAATGTCATTCAAATGAGTAATTTAATGGTTTCTGTTACAAAAAATATAGGTCCATTCAATAAAATGTGAAATGCAGTCATAATAGTTATTGATGCATAGTATTGTGGTCTATTAGAGTGTGCTCCGTGGCCCAATTCCTCTGACTTCAGCACTCAAGGCTTCTATTTGGGTTAGCTCACCCTTATCCTGTACCCACTGACCAGTTCAGTTTGGGTGTCCCTAACAGAAACCAAAGGTCGTGCTGACATAGCTCTCTGGGTCACCGAGACATACAACCCCTCTCACCGCGTCAAGGAATTGACTACAAAGGGGTTGTCACTCTTAAAACATAGGACTTACCGTAGGTCCCAGTCATTAAGCCGATACTTTGTGTCAACATTTCGACCCTGATTTTGGGGGGTCGGCTTAATGGCCGGTGCTATTTCAGTGTCAAGAAATCCAGTCATCGGGAGAAAACATTTCAGTGTGTTAGCAGCCGACTAGACTCTTGTCTAGATCTAGATGCAAACGGACATCATTTGTCATTTTGATTTAAACTCATGCAGTCAGGCAGTCATCTACTGACAGGATACAAAACACATCGGTACGAATAACGAATTATGAAAACAAAACGATTTCCTGCATTCAAAACATCACCTGGAAATACTGCAGTTCAGATTTTTAAGTCAGGTTAATGGACAGTACTACCATAAATCATGACATTTTAGGCCTTAATGGCCGGGACCTACTGTATGTAAAAAAGAACAGTGAGCCAAAGTAGCCCATCTACTAAAAACTATGTGATTGCTTCATATAACAAAGTCAAACAAATAATGCATGTACACACAAACATTTTGACAGATCTGAAAACTATTCATATTTATATCGTATTATGTGAATGATTCACCATATTAACCAACTGATGAAATAATAAGTACCCCGGTAAACAAAATCCTATATATAACTATAAAATAAATATTTACAAAAGAGAACAAAGATATTAATGTATAGCTAGTTACTGATAGAATGCCTGAATGTTAAGGCATCTCTTTGTGGTATAGCACCAGGTACTTTGCTCCCTTAATAATTCAGTTATTCAAGAGTTGATTGTGTGTATATATATATATATATATATATATATATATTAAAATCTGATAAAATGTAGGTAATATAATATATATATATATATATATATATATATATATACACATACAATGTTGGAAATAAGAGCTGGCCCAGGTGTCCGGGGCCGACACTTCTTGACCCGGGCATACATCTTTCTATAGTTAGCGGTCCGGTGGTCCTGCTGATATTCAACCTATTCTACGTTTCACACGACAAATAAAATGGTTAAAATAATAAGAAACAATAATTTATTCAAGGAACAAATCCAGATTTGTATTTGTTATTTTCAAACATGTTATTTGCTGCATACGTAGATGGAAATGAACTTGAGTCTCATCACGTGTGTGCGGAAATCGTTGTGTTTATGTTTTACACATGCTCTTGTTGACGTCTGAAGTATTGGTACGACGGTAGTGATTGGCTAAATATCAATGAAATCTATTCTTTCAACCAACCAGCAATTTATTTACAGACGTGGCTCTGATTACCCGAGAAATTTAAATCCCACACTCGTGGACGCCAATCTATCGGAAACATCATGTTGCATCGTTATTTGGGGATTGAACCCGCCCCCAAAAAAGAAGGAAATAATTGACCCCATAGTAACAAATAAAGTAACCGATGCCACCAAAAGGAAAAGAAAAACAGTTCCCTCGTGGACAGCTGAATTTTCCTCGCTGGTGGTCAGTGACACTAAGAGGCAAGCCTAAATATTTCAGGTCTACCAATATTATTGATTCATAATACAGAGCATTAAGGCTTTCCGACATTAGATGGCATCCACCGAACTACACCTGAAATGATCCCATGATTGTATTGGATGGGACAGAACTGATTAGGCATCGAGAACTGGCTAACACCTTTCAGAATTTTATTTATTTTATTTGAGGTGTGAAATGTCTGGTCAAGGGCAAAATGTTATGATACTAAAATCTAATTCAACTATTAAATACATGTAAGATGTAAGCTTACTTGTAATAATTTCAAGGATGTAAATTAAAACGCTTGGTGGAAATGGGTCCATAGTTCCTATCTTCCACATCTCAAATATATTGTGACTTTATTTACTTTTATTGATGCAGGGTGTGCACTGCCATCTATGGACCTCTTGTTAAACACTTATTCACCCCAACATGCATAAATGGTGAACTATTATGCCCCTTCTTCCTGTACTAGTAGGTTTAGCCAATACATTGTCCCCAGCTGTTTTCGTACACTGCTGGGCTGCTATTCTCTTGTGGCACTTGGGCTGGCAACTTTTTATCAGGGCTGACAACGTTTTATCAGGGCTGACAACTTTTTTTGAGGGAATTTCCAACACTGATATATATATATATATATATATATATATATATATATATATATATAAAACAACTTACAGAATGTGCCAGCCACACGTCTGACATTATCACAGTTCCTTGGATCTCTGGCATTATATTTTCTCATTGTGGGAAAATCAACAATCTGGCGTCGACCAGCCTCATCAAGGTACTCAATGGTTGCAGAGGGGTCTTCACGATAAGTGGTCTCCAAAAGGTCACATATATCAGGCATAAATGGTTCATAGGCACCGTCATCTGATATGTACTCCCAGTAATACTAATGGAAGACGGATAACAAATTAGGAATTAATGAGTAATGACAGACTGCAGCAGATTGCATAGTCATGAAATCCTATTGAGAAATACAGAAATATATTTTCACACAGTATGTATTTTATGGGATGGCCACACATCGGAAGTGTGACAAGCACTAAGGCTAAATGACTGACTGACTGACTCACTCACTCACTCACTGACAGATTGGCTGACAAACAATGTGTATAGGGGTGTGTGTGTGTGTGTGTTTGTGTGAGTGCATACACATATGTGTGTCCATATGTCCAGGTGTGTGTGTGTGTGTATGTGCATGCAACAATTCTCGCATTTTGACCAATAGTCTGTTACCTGTTCTTCAGGCGATGATGATGATGATGCCTCTGCTCCACCGGTTGCACCGAGCTCACTATCGTCGATCAGCCCGCCTGATGCTCCGAGTCCTGCACCATCACCTTCAGTCTGTTCACCATTTCTATCGCTACGCTCCTAATCCAAGAAACATTAATGGGGAATACCAGTTAAAATTGGCTACAAATAGAGTGACACGAAACAATGAACTTTATGACAACAGATAGACAAGGGTACTGGATCTAGCCAGGTAACGGAAGAATGACAGATTTGTTTAAATGATTTTCGCTCTACTACCTCCTGTTTGGCGTCACCCGATGCCGATAAATCACGGCAAATCTCATCACATTTGGACTTCACTTCCATCGCTGCTGATTCAACATCACTGGCATTTAGAGCGTACAATCTTATGTTGTGTGAGTCACCTTCAGATGCTGAAAAAAGCATTTAAGAAGAGGTTATAAAAAGATTATGCCATGGTTTATAAGTCACAACGACGATGAGAAATTTCAGTGAAAAACACGACCAATCTCTTCTGTATCGTATTGAAATTATTCAGAATACAGTAGTTTTATACACTGATTATTATTGATAGCGCAGTTAGTTAGAGTGTAAGACTCATAGTAGAAGGGTCACAGGTTCGAGTCTCCGAGAGCTGCAATGCTGCCATGTGGCAATTGGTTCGCTCATCCAAAAAAATGAGAACCTGACAGGGCGTGATGGCTATGTGTTTGAGTAATGCTCCGTGCCTTTAATGGTAGCATGCGTTGTATGCTCCCTCAGGAGTTGAGATGTGTGCTAGGTAGAAACAGGTCCGAGTTGGGGATAATAATACTGTACAGCGCCTCAGAACAGGGTTACCTGGTTCTGGAGCTATATAAACATCCATTATTAAAATTG
The DNA here is from genome assembly GCA_025642065.1 of Paralvinella palmiformis. Classification (NCBI taxonomy): domain Eukaryota; kingdom Metazoa; phylum Annelida; class Polychaeta; order Terebellida; family Alvinellidae; genus Paralvinella; species Paralvinella palmiformis. Next base: position 992,913 of record JAODUP010000156.1, read on the forward strand.
TAAACTACTTTTGATGTAATGCCCTTTCCTAAAATAAAATGTTATCTATAGGCAGTCATATATATCATAGTCTACCCAGCAATTAATACAGTAAATGACTGATTGATGATTGGGGTTTTATGGCCACTTTTGTGCGCATGGTAGGCTAAATGGGCCGAGTGACCTCCAAAGGTAATGAAGCAAAGTCAAAGATGAAACAACCTTCAGATATGCCCACACACCGCGATTTGAACACGGGTGGTAGTGATCTGTGGTCCAACATGTTGCCAGAGCGACCCTTCAGCCAATAGGTAAAATGCAAAGGGGGGAAAGTCAAAGAATGGCAAACATACAAAACTTCTAATCTCGATATTTGCCCATCTAAAAGCACCCCAAAAAGATAAAATTGAAAACTGAACTGGCGATGATGACATAGTAATGATTTCTGAATGGAATCTCAACCAAATTTGCAAGTCGTTAGCTTCAGAACCACGATAGTTAGCAATGTTCAAACCATACAATTTTAATCTCTGTACTCTAGAGAGAGAATAATAATAAAATGAATGGCGAGCATGCACATATAACTATTTCTGAGAATTCAACCACAGAGGGTTGGTCACTGCCAGAGTGTTTTACGTCCTCAGGGGGTTTTTAACGTCCCCCTTTATTTTAAATAATTCAGTGGAGACGGCAGCGCCATTTAATGTGGTCAGCCACCCATGATGTAGTGAGCCGAGAAATTAATCCCTGGAAAAGTTCATTGTCACACACCTTAAAAATTAAAAAAGAGGTAAAAAAGACTTTGACAGGGGCAATTTTGGGGGGGTTGGTCCGGTTAGGACAAACAAACTTAATTCTAGGACTAACTTTTTATTTTTGGCTAATGTGAGCAAATGGTTACAATATATACTCCTTTCAGGACATATCAAAATTGATCTTGAACCCTGCACAAATTCTTTTTTTAATTGAATAAATGTAAATCCATAAAAAAACATAACATTCTTGATCAAACACCACATTGTTACTAGGCCAACATGAACAATGGCGATACCATAAAATATTCCGGGAACAAAAATTAAATAAAAAGTCCCTTAAAAATTAATGAAGGATTTCAGATAGTTCATCGGGCCTCCTCAGATGGGTGTACAAAATGTGTTACAGAACTTCCAAAACAAGTCCTACCCTCGCTGCAACCACACGCTGCCTCGCCATCTGGTTTGTCTGACACGGCTGTCGCGCCATTTTCCATCTCGGCATCTGCGTTAATGCCGAAGTGAAGAAGCACTCGGAGGAGGACATCCTTCATGATCTGACTGAATAGCGAGTCGTTGCTGACAAGCTCAATATGGTTCACAGTGAGCTGATCATCTAATAGAGTTGTCGCCAATGTCCTAGCAATAATCTGAGCTTTAGCCATCAACGGTATTCTCTGACCCGGCACGACCTCTAACACCTGAAGGTAAAAGCTGGACATTGAAAAACACTATTTTTACACATGGTAATGGTTGGGTTTGGGGATGAGTGAAATAATCACTTGTTTATTTAGCCTAGACACAGATCACACCCAAGAAACATTGCCCGAGAGCAACTCCATAGATAAAGGTATCATTGGGAAACTGCAAACTACAAGGTCTGCAACACAATACGCTATCATCTGTGTTATGACAGTGCCCATTTGGAAACAGTAAGATAGTGTTGGTAAAACAGAACACATCGATTGTATTACCCCAATTCTTCAAAAGCTACATTGGCTACCAATTAGACAGCATATCCAACTCAAGATTTTATTAATAACTTATAAATCTATGAATGATATGGCGCCAAAATACCTGTGTGAACTGGTGTCCATTAGAAAGTCATCCCGAAAACTCAGGTTATCCAGTCAGATACTATTGCAGGTGCCAGTGTCTTGGCTCAAGTCATATGGAGTTGTGCATTTAGTGTTGCAGCCCCGACTTTGTGGAATAGGTTGCCGGCAAATATTAGAAATGCGTCGTCTCTTGGAAATTTTAAATCTCTTCTAAAAACACACCTATTTAAGGTCGCTTTCACAGATAAATAATTATTATCTTTTAAATCATTACAGGGTTTTTACAGACATATTATTTGGGGTATTATTATATTACATATTATTTGTACAGTGCCTTTGAATGGCTCCTGCTAATAAGGGCGCTTTATTAAATATACATTATTATTATTATATTATCATTGTAAACGTGTTGATGGTGATTTAGGGATTTAAAACTAGTGATCAGAGGTAAATGTTGTTATTCTTGTTGTTTGGTGGGTTTCTTTTCTGCATATTCAGAGGCTGAATGAGTCGGGTAGTTTTTGAATGCAATAAGGGGAACTTTATATGGAGACACGTTCAGTTCGGTATAAAATACTCGCCTTAAAAGCGACAGATTTCACACCAGCATTCTTGATGTGTTCCATACAAGCCGCTATGGCTTCTTGTACAATATTATCCGCTGACAACATCAGGTCACCAGCAGGACAGACAAGGTGTAAAAGTTTTGTACATTTCAGATTGCCAGTTCCTGTCTCCCACAAGCTTCCTACGGATACACATTGATCCTTCTTGTCTTGGAGATGTTGCTCGCAGGCTTTACAAACTGAAAAACCAGCTGAAATAATATATAAACAGCTCTGTAATAACACTGGCAGGTAGGTGCGGAAGAAGATGATGATGATTGATGTTTTACAACCACTTTTGTGCACACGATAGGCTAAATGGGCCGAGCGACCTCCAAAGGTAATGAAGCGAAGTCAAACATGAAACACCCTTCAGACATGTCCACGCCTCGATTCGAACTCGGCTGGAGGTGATCTGTGCTCCAACACACTACCGGTTAGACCAAAGAGGTGCACTGTGGATGTATGGATGATGATGCAAAGGTGTAAATTAAAATAAACATCAGTAAAATAACAGGCATACAAGTTTGTTCCAAGAGGCATAGCAGAGTAACTGTAATTCATAATTATTCCAAAATTTGGTAAACACTTTTCTGGCTTTTGTAACCCATTTGCCAAAGCACTGCCTAATTTAGAACTCCTGTTCCGTTGGAAGTTATAATAACATAATAATAATAACATAGCACTTATTATAGTGTCACAGGGGGCGCCTCCGTGGTCTAGCAGTAGCGTGTTGGACCACAGATCACTACCACCCGTGTTCAACATCATCATTATAGTGCCACATAGCCTAATACTTAAATCAAGGGAGCTTAACAGTATGAAATAAACACATCTATGTTATATACAGGTTAACAATAATGCCTATGGTCAGCCATATGCCAGTGTGAATAAGTGAAGCTTTAGCATAGATTTAAAGTTATTTAATTTATTTGTGCTACTGATATGAAGTGGCAGATCGTTCCACATCCGTGGGGCAAAGTGAGAAAATGATCTGTCGCCAGCCATTTTTAATTTGCTATGAGGGTGTGGCTGCCATTTTAAAGCTAGACAGAGACCGGAAGCTCCTGAATGCTGATACCATTTGAATGCCCATACGAAAGCACGTAAACTAGTGTGAGCGAAGAATTATTTCAGAACATAATGCGATCATCTTGTTAAAATTACGTCATGAATGGCACACAACCGTATCAATTTGAGTTAGAAGCAACCCTACAAGAGGAGGATGATTAAAAATGGGGCTCGGATATTAATGCTCAAGAGAAATTATAATCCGTGTCATATCTATCATCATGTGCTGTCACAGCATTTCAGTTCCTGGCCTTAGAATCTGGCTTGTGGAATTTTTGGTTACTGTTGTAAGCGTTACATATTTTCCTGAGGGTTGACTGTCCCTTTAATTAAGCTGTGTTTTTTTTTTTAGTTTTATTAATCCAAATCCATCAAATTTAATCATACAACCTTTAGTGCAAACACAATTTATAATAAATGCGATTTATTTTCATTGGGCAAGGATATATTTATTGGACAAATGAAAACCGAACTGGCTAATTCTTGTTTTACAGCATTAAAAAAAACAAATAAAAAGCTAAATCATTCTCAAAGTGCACTCATAAAAACGATTAAATTCTTGTTTTTCTTTCTAACGCTGTATCATAAAGATGTTTGTGGATGTGTGGCCGTTTTATGGCCACATTTGTGCACAAAGTACATTAAATGGGCCGAGCAACCTCCAGAGGTAATGAGGCAAAGTCAATGATGAAACATCCTTCAGACTTGCCCATGCTGTATCATAAGGAGGCTGAACAGTGATTGTACCTGCTGAAACTGGACCAAGACATATTTGTATCCGAGCTAACAGATCAATGGCAGACATACCATAGTTAATCAATTGGCTGACACTGTTCAGTGTATGCTTCAGGTATTTATCGGCTGGTATTACTATCATATCCAATGAAGATGATCTTAAATCTCTGGAGTGGATCTCTATCTTCAACCCGCTGCTTAACCTGATGACATGAGAGGGAGGTCACTCCTGGCTGATCTCCCTTAGAATCTGCAAGATGCTGCTTTAACCTGAAACAGCAATGATGAAGTGACACACACACACACACACACATATATATATATATATATATGGTTTATTGATATATTAAATGTATGATAGTATGTAAATTTGCAAATATTGATGTTAGGTAAAATTATCTGTGAAAGTGCACAGAATTGTCACCAAATCCCCTGTAAAACCATAATAATAATAATTTTATTTATAATAACAAATAATAATAACAGTTAATGGCCTGAGTGATTGCTGTTAAAATTGCTGGCTGGTTGTCTCCAATTAAAGGTTTTCCCATCGAAATGAATTCTAAATAAATTTAAAATTTGGAACAGACTGAAAATTCAGGAGGGAAAGCCTTAATGATTGCCTGGTTGTACTATAGGGCTACAGTTTGGTATTAAATCCAGATTGCAAATAAAACAAATTGCAATTAAATATGAATTCCAAAAAGCCAGCAAAAAGGGAATGGAAGTTATTTGTAAAAGATACATTACCAACTAGGTATGCTGATAAATATCAGAACTACCTAACCTGAAAATCTACTTATTATGTGTGTATACAAGCTATGAACTATTTGTTGTGTCAGTGTATATTAAATTAATTAATTGCAAATTTCAATACTTAATGAGGTTCAATTTCATGTTCAGTGTTGGTTCTAGGAAATAACTAATGTAGGGGAGCTCTCCTTTAGGTTTTAAAAAGGTGGGAGACTTATGGGCGTGCATGCGCACACACACAAGAGAATGTTAACCAAAAATGAAGAAATTTGCAGCCTATTTGAGACTGTTAATGAGCACCACACTTATCATATTGCATGCTGGGGTTATATTCTGTGTCCATGTGGTGACCACGGAATTTTGTTTTTGCACCATATGCTAAAATATTGCAGGTATCCTGCAAAAAAAGGATCCCAGAAGGAAACTGACCTTGACAGGAGTTGAGGAAGTAGGTTATTTTAGTTAAAAAGGTTCATCAGATGGGTATACTACACAAATAATTTATAGACAGTTTCAGAGTGGTTAGTTACAGGAAGTGTCATTTTAAAACTAGATTTTCTTCCATAGTGTTGTTGAGTTGTTTAGCTTCAGCATTGGTCTGATCTGGGTCATGTCACAGAGGGTGACTCCCTAAGAAAACAAATACCACAAAGACCAGTACGAGCTGGGTTCAAACCCAGAGCCCTGTACTGGAGGTTTCCAGTGCTGTGCTCTAACCATTGTTACTGTTTTAGAAGAACAAGATGCTAATAAAGTTAACTGTTTAATAAAAATTGGGGAAAATACATCATCGCTGAAGAGATTGCCAAATGTCAATAACGGAGGAAGGGCAGTGAAAGATTAAATTTACAAGTATTAGAAACAATAAGTAAACACATATAAAATTTAAAATTTTTTTTTTTCTGATTCTTAATTTAAAAAAAGAATTTGTAGGCTTTTATTCGTCATTTTACAGGTGAAAGTAGCATCCCAGTGTATCTATACCACTTAATATTAATCATAAACTGCTTTGATTTTGGAAGAATCTGAAACTTATTTATAATGCTATGCTAATATTTAGGCACTTTGAATGTTCTAGTTCTTAATCTTATCGGTTATCTTTGAATGTTTACACTAAAACCAATACAGTGAGATCATTATTAACAAATGGTTAACTCAAAACCGATAACCCAAATAAGCCATGATGTCATTTAACAGATGCGTTTCAGCATATCTCAGTGGACCCAACAAGTTTGACATTGAGGATTTCTGCAGCAATTCTCCCTTATCAACAGACAGATGGTAGAAGTGTCGACTTCATCAACAGACAGATGGCAGAAGAGTTTAGTTCATTAACAGACAGATGGCAGAAGAGTTTAGTTCATCAACAGACAGATGGTAGAGGAGTTTACTTCTGCCAAAATGTTTAAGGACTGGATCACTCAGTTGACCTTTGGGATAGTTCTCAGTTTAAATTTATTTTTATAATTTTGCTTCTGAGTTACCGGAAGTGTCACTTTAAAACTAGATTTTCTTCCATAGTGTTGTTTGGGGTATACTCGGCTAATGTTTGTTTGTATAATTGAATGGAATTGGTGCTACGGCACCAAAAATGTATCTGGTTTTGATAGAACTCTCCCTGAACAAACATTTCCACCAACATTGAGCATCAATTTTTCACTTGCACAAATTCATTTTTCGCCCTCAAATTGGACATCTAGATGGATAAGCCTTCCAACTTGATATCAAGATCTGGCCAAATGACCATCAAGAACATTTCGTGGACAGGTGAGTGATTTACTTAGTCCTGATGCTTGTCACACCTGAGACTCACGACTGACAGGAAACTCGCACAGAAAATAATCCACAAACTGATCTGACTCGAACCCTGAGCCAGAGGTTTGCAGCACACTGCTATAAGCACTGCAGCACAGGGTCCCCTCCCCAACACTTCTGGCAAGTTTCATCTTCCATGTAAATCCAATACCCAAACACAGTCATATAGCATCATTACATACCTTGTTACAAGCACACCAACATCATCATCAACAACCGCAACAACATGACGTACACCAGTGACATCCTCGAGGAAAGCCTGTCCTGACGAAGAGAGGACGTACTTAAGAACGGAATGTGTCACCAAGGGAACGTCAACAGGCACCACTTCAGCAGCAAGCTTCTGCAACTCTTCCATCGCAAAGGTGATGCCCTCTGCAGAGCCACGTATGATGTAACCCCCAATTTCATCAGGATCACAGATGTCAATCGTTGTCAGGATACCATTGGAAAATGCATGGTTCAAGTTATCGGTGATTGTTTTAATTCGGTCCACGTGATGAGCAACTAAAAGGTAGAGAACAGGGATCGGAAGTGGCAGCAGACATTCCTCAGTTATGAATGGCCTCAAACTTTCTAATATTTTCTCTAAAATATTCTTATTGTCGTGCCAGCAATACATGTCCAGAATTCCAGACTGAACATCACTGGAGATAACAACTGAATCATTACTAGCTTCTAACAATTGGCTGTGTGTCTCCGACCAAAAGAAGCCTCGATGGTGTGCAGGAAACTGAATACGTTTATGTACTAGCGACTGTATGATGAGACCTGAACACCTCTCTGCATCAGCATCCGACAGTGCATGCACAATCACCATGTCATTGTCATCGTTTAGTTCGATCACGGCCAGTATATTGTTCAGTTTCAAATTCTTGCTGATGCCGTCATACAGCGACTGGTTCTGCAGAGCACCGAACACGGAATCATCCATCTGAAAATACTGCTGCACGCAGTTACTGACGAAGTCGTCGTAGACCAGGGAAAAGGCCATCTGCAGGTGTTCCGGTTCACCCCGAAGCTCGAGCCCCGCATCCGTTATCACGACATCCAATCCTGGTATGCGATGTCTCATGTAGTCGACATGATTGGTGACCTGCATGAGATGTAACTGCCAGTCTGGCAATGGGATCGTATTTTCAATAATGGATAACCGCTTGATAGTCTCCTTTAGTGTGGCTTCCACCGAATTCACAAACTTCTCAAAGCCAACAATAATGACCGACCTAGCACTGTTATCACATATAGCTAATACTGAATCACTACAAACCTCCGAGCATTTGGCATCTAATGCCAGCAGACAGATTTCGGAAGCGGGTAATTCACGCGCATGAATTCTTTTCAGATATCCATTGACTTCTTCGCCTACTTCCTGCGTCCAAATCTCTGGCGATCTGGCATCAAACCCATTGCTCTTGTACGTGATGTTCAAAACACCATCAGCTATGTCAGTGCAAAAACCCAAACGATCTTCTGCATCTTTTAACCAGGTGGTGACCTCTGGTGAGTGATCCCAAAATGCTTGCAACCCAGGATGTGGCAGAGCGATTGAGAATGGCGATGGTGGCTTATCACTTAGTGATGGCATAGCATGAGTTATCCCCACTTCTGAATAATAGACATCAACTTGTAGGTCATGACCTTCAACTGTATGCTTTCGGCCGAGCACTCGTTTCAAGACTGAGAAAAAGACAAAAACAAAATCATCACCAGCAGCTTTAATGTGACATGTTTAGTTATTAAAAAATTAATCATAAAACCCTATATGGCACTAGCATACACATAGCATGTATGATGATAATGATGATAGATGTTTCATGGCCACTTTTGTGCACATGGTAGGCTAAATGGGCCGAGCGACCTCCAAAGGTAATGAAGCGAAGTCAAAATTGAAACACCCTTCGGATATGCCCACGCCAAGATTCGAACTCAGGTGGTAGTGAACTGTGGTCCAATGCACTACCAACTAGACGACGGAGGCGCCCCAACTAGGACATATGGCTGAGGAGTATCTCCAATGGGAAATAAATCTAACAAACACAAGCATGAGATGGATTCAAACCCACAACCTGGAGGCTTACAGGTGTGCTCTAACCACTGAAAACCCCCAAATATGTCTGAATTAAAAAAAAATTTAATATGTTTGAAAACTGATACTATTTAAAACACTTTGTGGAAAATAAAACTGAACCTGAACCTATATATATATATATTATATATATATATATATATATATATATATATATATATATATAAAACATGTTAGGTAATCTCATTAAGTAATCTCATTTGGACACACACACAAACACATGCACACACACACACAACTGACCTTCACAGTCCTCGAAATGTATCACAGCTACGCCACGTTCTGTGTGACATGATGTGACATTACCACCATGACGTCTGCTGTCAAAGTACAGTTCCAGCACCTCTTCGTCTACACCATTTATAGGATAAACTTCCACTGCATTTGGCATCACACGAGGCATAGTAGCGAGATCGACACCGCAGAGCTTCTGTCTGTGATCTAGAACACTCCTGGTCACTGAAATAATACGACGCTCTTAACTAATACAGAGGAAAACAAACAGAGACACATTTAGACACCAACAAAGTAAATGTACCATCAATACTGACGTTTTTTTTGACGAAATGACATGACTTCTCTTGAGCTTTATCCAAGATGTAGGCCAGTAATGAAACCAGCACAAAACTCACAATGTTTATAGGAAATTTATGTAATTTAACTGAACTGCAACTGTGATACCGATAGAGAAAAATATCTAGTATAGATAATGTTGTTTTTGAATGAACACGTCTACAACCTACCCACATCAAGTTTTCACAGATCCCAATTTACATTTGTCGAGCTGGAAGGGCGTCTCCAGCTAAAAACATAAATCTTAAATGATACTAATTTTGCTTACAGCCTTAAATCATTCAACTGTCATGGTATCCAATTTTTAAGATATTAACACCAACAGACTGAAGTTCTTAGATATCAACTCTCACTGACTAAAGTTCCCAGACATCAACAATCGCTGACTCAAATTGCTCGACATCAACACTTACTGACTCACATTCTTCAGATGTCAACACTCACTGGCTGCTCATTTTCATAGATATCAACACTTAATGAATGATGTTCCCCTTTTAATTTTAAAATCCCACATCTGAGAAATTTATGCTTTCATTCACTTTAAGAACAATACTTATCTTACGGGCCCACACTCCAACCACACATTCACTCCCCAGGGTGTACATTCAAATTTGGGTTCACTAATCATAGTCTTAATTCAAGGAAACCCGGAGTCATCTCCTGCATCACCAAGTTACCAGGATTATCATTGGTCCGTTCAATCAATCATGCCATAACCACGTGTGACCGACCAACTCAGCCACTAAACATGTGAAATATCAGCAGGTATGTGGTAGATTTGAATGCGATTACTCACACCCATTCTTGCACCCTATTCTACTAATCAACCAATGCTCACACCCTTCCTAGATATAATGATAATAATTTAAATTTAGTTTTCTTCTTCCAATAATGGTTGGTTGACTGGTTTGTTTAATGCTAGTCAGACCTGTGACATGTAACTGAGAGGTAACTGCTTAATCAAACATCCTACAAATCAGAGTAGTCCGATTTAAATCATTTGATCTAAATCACTGCAAAAAAATCATGTGCTTTGATTTTTTAAACTTTGTATCACATTTTCTTGATTTTTATTATTGGATCTATTTTTAGTGATACTTTTGTAAACATATATTTATCAATTAACCTGCAGTACAAAAAATTAAATGGCATTTAACATCAATTGTTACCTATGCTAGATAGTTATTTTTAGCTATATTTATGATTGAACTGGAATAAGATTTCAACACCATGTCATATTGTTACTAATCAGTGACAATTCGTCATAATCCATGGTTGGGATGATCTTGGGAGATCAACACAATAAAAGGTGTCAAGTGAAGCCATGCTGTTACAATTTGGTAAATTGGATGAATCTGAGGATGATCTGATGCATGAAGTCATATCGTTTCTATGTATTTAGGGGATCACTGAGTTAATATTAAATACTTGGTATTTAGCCAGGATGGGTATACGAGGTGAGCATTCACACTGATTCACTATTGATAGTTATATCATGTTGAATACATACTAGAAACAAAACCGGCTCTGCAACTTTTGACACTACAGTATTGCGTAACTTACAGCTGATAATTTATCAGTATATATTGATACTTGTCATTTCGCAATGTCTGGCAGAAAATAGGAATGTTTGCGGTTATACTTTGATAAGATTACATTTGTGGGGAAAGCAATATGTGTATCAATGTACAAGATCTGTGGCAAAGAAATGCAGGGACTTGTTACCATTATTAAAAATTTGATTTCTATAAAATTAATCTGATTTAAATTAAACGTAATTTGTTTTTAACAAATCATAATTTTTTTGCAATCATGCCACAAATACAAGTACATAAGCTGGATTTGACCACACAAACTGAACATTTGCAGTGCACTGCTGTAACTATTGTGCTATTGGAGCTATTCCATTAAGTATATAATCTCACTTTCAGATAGAATTGAATTATTGTAGTTATATACACCATGAATTTAAATAAATTACTAAAACAAAAGAAAATAGTAGAAAAAGATGTGTATGATGTCTGAATGTCTAACTGAATACTGGAATGAGCCCTAATCAAATGATAAAATTGAGTGATTAAGTTGTTTGAATTAAGAGCTAGGTATGACTCACTGGATAAACAACCCATAAAAACAGGTAACTTGACTCAATTCAAACCTCAGCCTGGACGTTTGCCATGCAGTGCTCTAAACGCTTCATTGTTGGAGTATTTTAGGTGAAACAAAGAAGTCAATTCTACCTTCTTTTGATTTGAAGGTGACACAAGCCCAGCTCCGGCCATCTTCGTAGGCCACATTCTCCACAGTACCGCCACCCGAGCGTTTAGGGCTCTCAAAGTATAGTTCCAGAATCTCTCGTGTAGTTTCAGGTGCCAGGCCGAGTACGAGAATGGAAAACGGATCGATCTGTGGGCCGGGTCGAATTTTCAATGTAGAACCATCAAACAAGATCTCACCTTTGTCGAGAACCCTCTCTGCTACTGTGGTAAGAAAGCACATGGCATAGTTTTAGTAATCATGAACTTATTTTGCTATAAAGATCTAATGGATGTTAACTATTTCTGCAAATACTTTTGTCAATTTAATTCTATCTTGTTAATAACTTCACTTAGTTTGGCACGCACGCACACACACACACCTGATCAAAACCTACCTTCTTGTTCTTCAAATGTCACATAAGCTACATTTAATTCCCTATGTATTTCAACTTTTCTCACATTTCCACCATTTGACCTATTCCTGTTCTCAAATAACAACTCCAGCTTTTGCTCATCAAAGTTACTAATGTTGTGTACAGAAATGGTTGCTGAATATTGTCCATCTGACGTGGTGGCTCCATCTGGTGGCCCAGTAGCCATATCGTTGATGGTTCACTAACAAAAATGATAACAATGCAAATCTTAATGTGCCTAAAAAAGCAATACATTTGAGTACTTAGGCTTCTCTTGTTCAAGTATGTGGTTGGGGTTTAGTGACGCTTTGTGACAATCCAATTTAAAAATGTGACCATCTGGATAATTGATAAAAATAAGAATTTTCAGTAGTTTATATCTGATCATTTGGCAAATGTTTTTTTTTAGCAAATCGCAAATAAATCAATTTCTTAAAACCCACTTATATAAATGAGCCTATTTATAATATCTATAAACCAATATATATATATATATATATATATATATATATATATATATATATATATATATAATGTACTTATTTAATGAGCCAGAAAAGGTTTTAATTAATTTTAATGATTTTTCAGGGGATTTTCAAAATCAAGACTCAAAAGACATCATCAACTTTAAGGCAGTGGTTTTGTTAAGAAATAAAGTAGCAGGGGGCCAACAAAAAAATACTAAGGTCAGATATTGGTATGCCTCAAGGGCTTACAATGGCACACTGCAGCACCTCATCGGTATTGGAAACGAAAGTAGCCAGGTCTCAACTTGACAGTAGGCAGGTCAAATGACCAGGGTTCTGGCTTCTAATAAAACCACTGTAAGATCTGAGTATAACGCTGCACATACAATGGAGGTCAGATGTGAAATCTCCACACCAGATGTGGCTGCCATGTAAGACATTTATCCTTCGTATAAATCGTGTGTAGTGGAAAGAAATCTGACAGTAAATTACTAACTATCATATGGGTGTAAACATACAAGTATAAGCATAGCTGCCAATATTTGAAAATTGGAGAGTAATCATTTTCACTGGAACTGCAACACACAGCTAACATGACACCATGCATAAATAAAACCATGTAATTTATCGATACCAAAACAACTTAACCTCATAGGTATTCTTTTGTGAAAGGTTCAACTGTTTTTTTTTCTTCATTTAATCAGATTTTCATCACATTGAATAACAATTAAGTCATCACAAGTCTGCACTTTCAGTACTTGATTACCCTACATATTCTGCAACTATACTAAAATAGGATTACTGTATTATTTATTATCATAATATTAACATAAAATGGAAAAAAAACCCACAGTGATCTAGCAAATAAACATGAAAGGGACATAGAAATCAACCATATCAACAAGACCATGTGCTTTTATTTACAGTAAATAAAGACAACTAACCAATCAAGAGAGAGTATTTGAGTCACGAGACCATATTGCAAAATGGACGTTTACCAGCCATGATCAACAGCTCACCAAAATCTCTCCCATCCTTCAATCATTGTTCTTATATTCAGTAAATATCTATAAATATGACATCTGAAATAGTTACAGCAGTATATTATGGCATTATTTCGGATCAGGAAACTATTGGATGATAAATATTTGTCATTTATCATTACCAATTTTCTGCTGAAAATCAGTCCAAAATCCAGCCTGCAATCAGGAACAGCTAGTGCTTTTTAGCGATGTTTGGTGAGGTATCGGCGCGGTGTTTTAAACTATAATATCTTTTTTTCCACCGCGAAGAGCTCCAAAATAGCAGAAAATCATTCTACGATAAACAGACTAGATACTACCGGATATCTTGACTCAAAATGGCATTATCTCTGTCGTGCTAGTGTTTTAGACTACTCACTAGCACGAAGAAAAAATACCCACATCTTGGGCGTCTGCTTACTGATTTGTTCGGCCCTATACCACTGCCACTTTTTTTCGCTATATCTCTATCAGGAAACATTGTACAGCCACCCCCACAAAATTCAGGACCCTCCTGGAAAAATTTAACCAATTTGATTTGCTGGCTCAGCAAAGACTTTCAAGCCATGCGGTCTAGAGCAACTGCTGTGTGAGTGATGACCACAATAGAGGCTGTGCTGAACAAGCGACAGCCTGGGGATACTCCCCGAAATACAAGCATGCAAGCCTTGTGATACAGTGTGCGGCTAAGACAGAGTATAGTATAAAATATGACAATATAATTATAAAAAATGTCAATCACCATTAAACAATCACTTAAATTTATTGCTAATTTTCCATTATAAATAAACAATTAAAACTTTTTTTTTATAAAACAATGTTTCTATATTAAAATAAATTATACTATTTTTGAAATATTGATACCTATAGCAAAAATATCCATTAGTAGGATAAAACTGGCTATTGTTACTGGCTTTTGTCAGGTAATTATTTTATGAAGAAAAAAGTTACATTTCATAAACCAATATCAAAATATAAAAGAGTTAATTTCAGTAAACTGGAAAATATCAATTCAAATAAAAAATAATGTTTTCAAGCAGATTTGGCTAAATACAACTGCACCAACTTCAGACAAATCAAGTGGGTGATATCTGCTGTTTGGTATACCCAACTATACACACACACACACATATATATATATATATATATATATATATACACATAAAGGTTGAATACTGACAGAAAAACCCTGAAACATTCTTTTATTTAGATTTAACTCACTTTTATTAGTTTTGAATTCTGTCGTTATTTTTTTTAATTAACTGCCAATTAAGCGTAGATGAAAAACAAATGAACTTAAGGTATCGCTAACCATAATATAAACAACTCTACTTTGTATACTGAAGTTATTTGTTGCCAAATATACATGTGTAATGTCAAATAACCTGGCTTTAGGAGAGATATGATAACAGACTGATTTAGTCACACATACAATCCCAGCTGTAGTAAGGTGAACCTTCTTGGTGGATTAAAAAACTAGCCAGACTTAATCAACCATCGAACCATGTGGATATTATGAATTTATAGGACAAAACATTCAGTCTAATACAGAATGTTTTCGACATCGCAGTTACTAAAATGGATCCTTTGCAAGAAACAAACTTTAACTTTATGCTACGTATAAATGAATTATCTCCACTCCAATGATCTCATTACCTAATTCAACCATAGCTCAGAAGTTGTACCAACGATATTTTTACGTCTTGTAACACATCGTTATTTAAATCTGTCGTATATTGACTTTCACAATGTGATGAATAACTAGGGGCAAAACCAATAGACATTCCATATGATAATATATTAAATACATTTTGGCACATTAAAAGTAATTTTTTAAGAGCACTACATCTTGGGTGCCCTATTTCGTTTATGGTGTCTGGTACACATATATATATATATATATATATATATATATATACACAAAAATGTATATAGCACCCTATATAACCTGTAAGAAGGTTACTCTGAATGCATTTCCTCTGGCTACCACCAAGTTACTGGGCTAGTAATTCTGATACTGTCATAAGTTCCATTTCACGGATGTCAACTAAATGTCATAGCCAACTGGTTTCAATGTTATGCCATAAAAATGTTGGATAAAAGTGCCCTGCTTCTGCCAACTGGATCCAGTCCTATTTAAAGCCTGGCCAAAACATTGACAACAGTACCGCTGACACAATTATATCACATGTCATAATTCTAATACAACAGCCAAAGAGAACAATTATAGAAAGGGAGCCCCTGGAGAGGTGCACTACTACGTGGTTCTCTTGCTGCATTAGAATGCTAGAGCCGCTATGACCCAGTTTTGTCACATACCTACTAACTGTATTTGTATTGTTGTCGCAAACTATTTCAATGTAAACAGAAAACAATTATTCAGTGATATATTATCATGATCCAGTCTAAAAATTTTAACTAAGACTAAGTTTAATAAATAACGAATAGGGTTTTAATGTTGTGGTCAATTCTCCCCGCCTGGTCGAACCTCCCCACTTCTCCCCTATATCAGACTTTTAACTTTAGTCCATACTATAGTTGAATCATTTTATGATTTAGACTCTAGATCTAGATGAGTAGATCTAGATCTAAAATTCTAGTCTAATGACAGAAACTTAACACCGTATCAATTACCACAGGCTTCATTCTTCAAAACTTACATATTAACTCTCAATAAAAAGGGAACACACTGGAAATAAGTGCTCGTACTTTCACGCGCAATCCTTGTTTCATGATCACAGGTCATGAAATGGAAGATATTAATCAATCAACGACTTGCTGGCTGGAGACATAAACGTTTGTGAAACCGGAAATAATGGGACAAGAAATAATGAACTCACTAGAGGCGCCACCATTGAAAACATATAACTTAAACAACCTTCAGATATGTCCACGCCGAAGCTCGAACTCGGGTGGTAGTTATTTAGCATAGTGCATAGCACACACACACACACACACACATACACACACACACACACATATATATATATATATATATATATATATAAACATATAGACCACAATGGAAATAAGTGTTTTTACTTTCTTGTGCTATCCTGGTACTTTAATGTATCTGTGTATTTTAGTGTTATTATATGTCTATATATTAGTGTAGAAAATAGAGAGAAAAAAAGTATACACTTACATATACGTATATATAACGTGCACATGATTATGGGGTGTCGAAGATTATATAATATACCAATGGTAAATAATGGAACATTGTATGTTAAAATATTTGGGAAAGTATTAATAAGTTTTATTATGATTAAAATTCACAGGAATTTAAGCTTAGAATGAAATAGCCAATGGCAAATATATAATTTGTTATGTGTATTATATACTTCACTATATCATAAATCATATGTATATGGAATTTTATACTCTGAAATAAATTGATTGATTGTTTGATTGATTAATATATCATGTTTGTATATGTCCTCATAATTTAGATACATAGCATTTTTATAATTAGAACCTAAATATATCACAAATTTACCTTCCTATGGGCAGTCAGTATTTTATATGATTTCACTAATTCTTGAATCAGAAGCTGTTTGTTTACACACAAGTCTTCTCTAAATTTAATCATGTACCCACCTTTGTGTGTGATTTTGTTATCTTGAATTTACTGTCCTGTGCACATGGTGCTATTTCCTATTCTGGATATATGATTTTTTGATCAAATAAAAAGTTATTTGTGGTGTCTTTGTAGATATAGTGAAGTATGCAGGGTTGGTATTGATTAGAAATGTGAATTGTTGCATTGTGTGTAATTATATAACTGTAATTACCATTAAATTTGATAAGTTAAATGATTGTAAGTTTTGACAATTTCATAATTGTAGATGTAAAAAAATAATAGACTATCATTATATGGCCATAATTATTCTTAATAATGATGAAATGTTAAATGCGCTGTTATTATCAATTAAACTGATATAAAAATTCAATCTAAGATTTAACACAAAATACATCATGTTTTTTCACATATCTTATAAAAAATTACATGCATCTATATTTTAATGACCACACACGCGTGCGCGCGTATATACATATACACAATCAATCAATCCTAATCAGATCAGTGAAATGGATAGAAAATAAGATACAGCGCCTCTAGGGATTTGCCATGGAAATCAGTTCCAGGTGGCAGCAGGAGTTCTGTCCTATATTATCGTCCGTGACACTTAGTAGGGTTAGAAGTGAACCTTTAGATATGTTAATTTCTTTGCATAAAGCTTTATATGGTCCATATTAATTTATTTATTGTGCATTATGTTGAAATTTAGAACGATAAAAGCAAGTAGGAGATTCCACATCATATTTGTGACGCTTGGTGTGTCGATTTTATACAGTCGGCAGATTTATGATTTTATAGTACATCCGTTGTACAACAAGTACATAAAGTACAAAGGTAATTATTTATTATTTAGTACAGCATGATTATATGAGTTTCTCTTTTACCAAGAAAGACTGCACACAAATGCGCTATGCTAAATTAATCTAGGATTTAAGACAAATTTTGTCTGGGGATTGTAGAGTGTACTGAACGACTCAGTCAGTCTCACTGAGTCTTCTGACTCTGAGTGTAAATTTCAATTTGTAGGCCATTTGACTGCATTTTGAGTTAAAACTTACAGAATTGCCATCACTTTCCATAATCATGACCATTTTGAGCTCCAGTTGTCTCGAGGTTTTGCACTTTGTGCTAAAGGCTAAAAGGTTGTCACATGAGTATGTGTGAGTCCAATACATTCAAGCCAACTTGCACATACACACATAGTAATTAATCAAGATAAACAACAAAACAAGTTATTTAATTGACAATCAAATCATTAACACACAAAGAAACATACTCATACACAATCACTCTCAACAGTTTATTCCAGACAAAAACAACAAACACAGTGCTCCAAATTAATAATGAATGTTGGTAAACACTTGAATGATGATACCCGTAATATCACTGTAACAACCTGAACACAGTCTATGAATATGATGATAGACCAACTAAAACAGATTAATCTCCTTACACGTATGCCGATAACCTTCTGTTAATATTTATTGGTGACTACCTTGTATAGGCCTAACCAATCTTCACTACAGATACATTCGTATGTAGCATCTACATCACAACACATATCTTGTAGAGTCTTATCTTTAACCACCTTACATGTTTTAATTCCGCCCACTAAAACAAGGGCAGGGCTAGGGGTGTGATTGACAAGAATATATCAGTCTTTATATGTACAAGTGAGGGACTCCTAGAAATTGCCATATAGGCCACAGCTAAAATATGTTTTCTTTTCTACTTATTGAATTAAATGTATATTATAATATTTTTCTCCGAGTTGTCCCACAACATTTATTCTGGGAAATAGATAACCCACATTACTCTTTTGTTATTACATCTATCTTTTTGTGTGATTTTGTAGTTATACCTTGATGACTGCGACCATAATGTTATTTTAAATGGGCCGTAGCAGCCCTGCCAACGGAATGTGCAGCAGATCACACAAATATACCACACATACACAATAATGGACCACTTATTCTCCACACACTCACCAAAAAACCAATTGCGTGACAATAGGGAATACAATTTTTCTGTGAAATGTAATTTATAATTATTATCCTTGTGGAGTGTGAAAATATGTATCTTCATGGTGTATTATTTCTGGTATACAATTAATTATTAATTTATTCATCTGTTTAATAAAATAGTTTTAAGAAAAATAACAGACAATGCAGATACTTCCCTGTAATAACAATCACATACACCACTCACACACTGCTGCATATTTAATAAGCAGCAGTGTGTGAGTGGTATGTGATTGTTATTACACAGCAGCATCTCTTCACAGTTATACATACATATAATTATTACTACAGACTACATGATGTTATTACCAGGAGTATTCAAGGATGACTAGAGACAACATCACCCTCCTCATAGTTGATTGGGTATTTAATAGTATTGATAACAAATACCAGAAATAAATAATCTCAATCTTTTATCTCACAATCTTAAACATGATGAATTATTGACATACACCTTCAATAAATATCTGGGATGTGCAGCAGTTTTTTTTTGACAACATTTATAATTAAATAACTTATTCATGTGTATGGATATAACTGTTAAATTATTAATTGGGTATTATCATGGCAACATTCTCCAAATTTAGTTTCTCCCACTTCTGACATTTCTCCCATGGCAAAAATGATTTCTGCCGTATCGGCAGAAACTGGTTTATTACTATGGTTTTTACCATTATGGGGAGAAACCTGTCAATATCATAGATTCATGATACGTAAAATAGGCTATAGCTAACAAGTTGAGATCTAACAAAATTCCAGATATGTGTGTTATGCCAGTTGCAACAAAATGACTATAATTTACAATACCCAAAGGGAAGGGTAGATAGGGTACTATTTTATAATGACCAGTGCAAGTTTAAGGTTCACAGAGTTGAATATCTTTTTTAGTTTCAGTTAATTTAGTACTATTTAGGTATTTTTCACAAAGATTATGGCTGTGAACTTTGAAACGGAAGTTCTTTTCCTATGTAATTTAAAAAGCTATTTTCTTCAACAAAATTTGTGATCCATGACCCCAACTGCACACCCCCCTCATCACAGGTTCGATCCCATCAA
Organism: Paralvinella palmiformis; assembly: GCA_025642065.1. NCBI lineage: Eukaryota > Metazoa > Annelida > Polychaeta > Terebellida > Alvinellidae > Paralvinella > Paralvinella palmiformis. The sequence continues at coordinate 1,013,163 of JAODUP010000156.1, forward strand.
GAGGCTTAAAACATCATGAGTGGCCAACCAAATTAAATGGCTCTACCGTTTCCACTGAATTAATTAAAAAAGGGGGATGTTAAAGACCCCCTGAGGACAAAATACAGCCTGACAGTGACCACTCTCAGGATATTTTGGCTCCATCTTTCTGTACTGCTCCCCTGTGAGTGCTGGGGAGCAGATGTGAATGACCACTTTCATGTGCTTTCCCACGATCATAAATCATGAAGTGAAAGAAAATCAAGCAAATTCAATTTTGCAATCGGTGATAAATTCCTGAATTGGTATTTTTTAGAATTTGGAATCAATGAATTTAGAATTGATCAATAATTTGCAATATAAGGTAGCTTTTCCTTTACAAAAAATTGATCAATAATTTGCAACATAAGTTAGCTTTTCCTTTACAAAAAATAAGCAATAGAATTATCTGTAGTAAACATTTTACCCCTTTTTCGGTTTTTGCATTTTTCAATCTTCAAGTATCTACTCCTACTTTTATTTAATACTTGGCAGACACGGGATCATTTCATCAGATATCATAGTTTTTGAGCCCGAGAGCCTTGCCTGATTCTGTAGCTCTATTGGCATCTCACATGAGACCAAAATCTCGGATGAACATATGGTATTTACTCACTCATTCATTCATTGTTCAGTTCATTGATAATTTAACAGAGGGAGGGAGACCGCTTGTTATTCATTCTGGTCTTGTAGTCCAGTGCTTCTTAAACTCGCCCAAGGATGAATGAAATTAATTTGGAATGAATATAGAGGTGTGGCTTAAATATGAATTGTAGTTAAATATGAAGTGTAGATTAAACATGAAGTGTAGATTAAACATGAAGGGGTGGATTAAACATGAAGCATGGAGGGGTGGATTAAACATGAAGCATGGATTAAATGAAGTGTGGATTAAACATGAAGGGTGAATTAAACACCAAGGTGAATTAATCATTAGGGGTGAATTAAATATGAAAGGTGACCGACATCATTATGTCAAGAGTTTAAAAAATTTGATACTTAAAAAGGCTTTGCCATTAAAAGGTTAGTGAACCCTTATTGACTTTTAATGGCAGTGAAGCTATAAATTTAATACGTTTTTTTCTCTACTATTTAGTTTTCAAATTTCAATGTACCATGATATTTATCAGATTTACTGTAATATAGCATTTATAAGCTGGTGGGATCATAAATCTATGAATTGAAACTGACTTTAGGTAAATTTGAAAAATTCTAACACTTTTAACGCGTTAATTTATTTTTGACTCTTAATATTTGGTACATATTTTAAGATGTTTAAAAACTTGAATGATTAAATGATTATAGTTCAGCTGACAAAATGAATTAGGTATAACATTTTCATTAGGGGAATAAGACAACATTTGTACAAGACATAACTCTAATTAGGTCATTCTCTGATAAAGACTCCAGTTTTAATGACAGTGAAATAGTTCAAGAAATACCGTTCTAGTCTATGTGTGAGCTATGATACAGATTTCTTGGTAGGTGTCTATCCTTTTGCCTTTCCCATTTTAGAGATTGAAAATTTTGTCTAACAACATGTAGGTAGTAAGAATATACCGTCCGCTCAGCTTCAGTTATTCAGGAAATATGGGTCTTTTGTCTTCCTTATCATTTACCTCAAATTTGCCAAATGAAATGTTTACATTTTTCTACATTTTGTCTTTATCCAGCACTTGGTGTCATTTTCGTTTCAGAGTCACGCCAGTTAATGTCGGCAAAATCCTTGCAGCAAGATGACAAGGAAGCGTAGGTCGTCTTCGGCTAAGACCATGGCCTCCAAAAGACGAAGAGGTCAGAGGTCAACAGCCCCATCCAGTAGCAGCAGCATGGACGATGCTTCGGAATGGTGCAAGACGGCAAGAACCACCAGTCTGCAACTGGAACTCTCTACATCGTCAAATAACCAGAGAGCAGATGGAACAGACAAGCCAACGTCGACCAGAGATTATTTTTCAAATTTATCACTCGAGATGATCTGTCAGATTTTAGATTACCTGCCTGTATGGGATGTGGTGAAGATGGAATGCCAGTGTCACCACCTACAGGAGGCCGTTAATCTACACCTGCAGCTTGTGACGGATATTGATTTTACGGAGGGCGTCATCCACGGCTGGATGCCGTCCAGATTTACCGACTGCACACTGAAGCATTTTCTGAAGCGGTGTCCTGAGGTAAAGAATATCAATGCTAGATTACCCCGTGGTTAGTTAGACTTAAGTGAAATCGAAGTTGGTAGATGCAGTTGCAGCATCGTAAACACAACTTTATTTGTGATATCCTTGTTTTAAAACAATTTAAATCAATTTTTTTTAAAACAACATTTAAACATTTCCTAAGACACAAAACTAACGAAGACTTTTGTGTATATCACTGATCTTTATCAGTTTAAGAACGGTTTGTATATAAAGTTTGTATGAATGATACTGGTATCAACTGTGTGTGCATCTGGGTGATGTTTTACAGCCACTTTTGTGCACTTGGTAGGCTAAATGGGCTGATCGACCTCCAATGGTAATGTAGTGAAGTTTAAGATGAAACAACCTTCAGATATGCCCATGCCAAGATTCGAACATGGGTGGTAGTGACCTGTGGTCCAACACGCTACCGCTAGACCACCGAGGCACCCGTGTGGATCTGGGCAAGAATCATAATGCTGGTTCATTCATAATGCATTTCTTTGCCACATTTCTTGCACATATCCCGACAACTTTAGTCTTGTTAAAGTATAACCACACACAATCCTGTTTTCTGCCAGACATTGTGAAGTTGGCAAGTATGAATATATACTGATAAAATACCAGCTGTAAATTACACAAAACAGTAGTCTCAACTTTTCACAAAATTGTCACACAGTTTACAGCATCAAGGAAAGTTGTATTCAGCATGAGATAGTGAACCTATGTGTTTGTGTTTTGTTGTTCAGGAAGAATCCCCAGGCTGTCACTTATTCGGCACAGCCTCTATGTTTGAGTGGCTGAGAAATCACCTCCCTAACCACTCACAGGAGAGCAGTACGGAAAGATGGAGACGAAATACCCTGAGAGTGGTCACTGCCAGGGTTTTTTTAATGTCTCCCTTTATTTTTAATAATTCAGTGGAGACAGCAGCACTATTTAACATGGGCAGCTACCCACAATGTTGTGAGCCGAGAAATTAATCTCTGGAAAAGATTCGACCTCTTGCCAGATTCGAACCTGTGACCGTTGGTGCCAAGTGCCGGGTGCTTAACTGCTAGGCCACCGTAAGCTCACTATAGTGAATCTATGTAAAATAATGCTTTCCTTATATATGCATCCTGGCTAAACAAACAAGTGCCTAACATTAACTAAATAAGCCCCTAAATGTATAGAAAAGATGTGACATCACATGTTAGATTAGCCCCAAATTAATCCAATTTACCACATTGAAGAAGTGTGGCTTCACTTGACATCTTCTATTGTGTTGATAGTCCAAGATCATCCTAAATATAGATTTGGGAGAATTGTCACTGATCCGTATGACTTGTTAGACTACACTGTGTTGAAGTGTAATTGCAGCTCAATTATAAATAGATGTGGTGCAAGTTAAGTGATAAATCCCATGCTTCTAAAATAATCAACAAAAATAAATAGGATAATCATTAAAAAAAAACATAGTAAGAATTAAAAAAAAGGTTTTCTGCAGTGATTTAAATCGAACAGCCCCTGGTTGAGATGACACTCAAGATCCTGATCACTGAATGTGTCCTCACTAAATCTTTGTGAAAACTGTCATTTGAATGCATGCATTCGTCACTTTGGAATGCATTAACCTGTATGTGATAAAGAGGAACTGGACTATTCGCTCTCTATTTTATTCGCCTGTCAATTAGTTTCACCCCGTTTTATATTCGGCTTCGGGAACCATCGCCCTCGATTTTATTCACCAGTCAGTTAGTTAAAATACGAGTTATTACCAAATAGATCAAATACTATGTACTACCAAATAGTTAAAATACAATTTATTGACAAATTTTAAAAAAAAACATAGATTGACAAGAACGGCAATATATATATATATATACATACTGCGTATACAGCGGCAGTTTAAGTCACTGAGTGGGGTATTGGGATGGTAGGAAGGATGAATGTAGGACCAAATCTCCCCAGACGAAAACCCCCTGGATAAAAAACCACCAGACATAAACCCCCCTCTTAACAAGGTAATGGACAAAACCACCCTTTTTATTTTTTATTAAGGAGAGAGGCCATGCATGTGATCAAATGAAGCTAAAAGTGAAGCAACTTTTTAATTGTGGTCAAGCCCATGCTTTGATAAAAAAGGTTGTAATTGTAGTGAATGAGAAGCCACGAAGAAAGAACAGTTGTCCTTTGTTGAAAGGAAGCCTATAATCCATTGCAATTAAATGAAACTCAAAATCTGCACACACACACCAGAAGGCCTTGAACCTCTCATTGATTACTTCGACACAACGTATGTTTCTGGCTCCTATTGCAGAATTCAGTGCCCAGTCGGTCCAGATGGTGTGGTTCTTCCCATGAAAATGTGTCGCATAGCAGCATTATGTCTTCCCGACCTGTGGAATGTTCACAAATTAACCCTCTGTGGCAGATCCAGAACAAACAAGATATGTGACTCCTGGACTATCTCGTTCCTATCACTCATTGGCTGTTCTCATCCCAGCATATGGAAGACCATTGACAATCTTCGAAAAGATCAGAACAACGTTCAGATGGCCATTCTTCTCGATTCCCGTGGACAGCCACCCAGGAAGCGGGTGCATCGTTCCACAGCACAATAATAATACTAATAATATTGTATATTTAATAAAGTGCCCTTATTAGCAGGAGCCATTCAAAGGGTCTGTACAAATAATATGTAATATAATAATACCCCAAATAATATGTCTGTGAAAACCCTGTAATGATTTAAAAGATAATAATTATTTATCTGTGAAAGCGACCTTAAATAGGTGTGTTTTTAGAAGAGATTTAAAATTTTCAAGAGATGACGCATTTCTAATATTTGCCAGGCAACTTATTCCACAAAGTGGGGGCTGCAACACTAAATGCACAATCACCATATGACTTGAGCCAAGACACTGGCACCTGCAATAGTATTTGATTGGATGACCCGAGTTTTCGGATGACTTTCTAATGGACACCAGTTCACACATGTATTTTGGCACCATATCATTCATAGATTTATAAGTTATTAACAAAATCTTGAAATGGATATGCTGTCTAACAGGTAGCCAATGTAGTTTCTGAAGAATTGGGGTGATATGATCATATTTTCTAGTGTTTGTTACAATGCGAGCTGCACTATTCTGAATTCACTGAAGGCGATTAATGTCATAATCAGATAAGCCATATAACAGGGAGTTTCAATACTCTATACGAGATGTAACAAAGGCATGGACTACAGTTACAGGTGAAGCAGAAGCTTCACAACCTCTGCAAAAGGATCACTGCTGGTCACAAATCCATGTAAGACACCCTGATGGGACTAGGACGCTGCATTCGGTGGAAGTGAATCAGAAGTGACATTTGAAATCTGTATATCATTTTTGACTGAAGAATGAGTGCATGTGTCCTGTGTATATATGTCTGATGTAAAATGATACAAACATGCAAATAAGAATATAAACTGGGGATGTCATTTTGTGTTATGACAATGAATATAACCATAGGGTGGTTTTTGTCCTGAGTTGTTTACGTCCAGGGTAGTTTATGTCCGTATACTAGGAATGACAAACAGAAGAGACATGGCGGATGAATTTATGTGTTTTTACATCTTCCATGTATGTCATGGCCAAACCCCAATCCTGAACTTTGAGCCAAATAGCCTGACTCCAACGAAAATGGCAGCCTCGGATCCTGACATCAGGTATTATTTCACGGATATAGCACTCCAAAGTCTAAAATTATGGTTATCAGTTATTGTAATTGGTATGGGTCAATAGGATGATGTTGCAACCAATGTCAACAAACTATATTATAACATTTTATATATATATATATATATATATATATATATATATATGGACACCAAAGTAGCAACCAACATGGTTTAGTTTCTTCATTCAAAATTGTAACAACCATCACACTTTTAAGAACCTTTTTTAATAAGTTAATCTGGCACTATTTATCATTAATATTATTTAAAGAACATTATTAAACCTTATTCTTGTTTTTAGTTTAATATCTGTTTTTTTTTAAACCTCCAACCAAAAGCAAGATAATAAATTTGATGTGTCCGTGAATTTGCCCGAAACACACACAACATTTGCACCATATTTACATAAAATTGTATTAAATTTACAATTTTTACACATCTATGTTTCTTCTGCTAGGCTAAGTGACAAACAGCTAGTCAATTTGTCGTACTTTGACTGTTCACCTATAATAGATCATTCTTGAACATATTTTTGGACACCGCGTCACAACCAACACATATGATGACATGCCTTCTAAAGAATTGGAAAGATAATGCCCATATTGTTTGAATTGTCTTCTTTACATTTTAGAACACCTAAAGACAACATAGTTCATCATTTGTATCAAACAACATGCCAGTAAAACATGTTTCAAAATAAACCATTTGGTTGACACTAAGTTCACCAGTATTGAAGACACACCCATATATATATATATATATATATAATTTTATTACATAGTACAACAAGGGAAAATAGTCCCTTTTATTAAGGGCAAATAACAATAAAGAGCAAATAGTCTTTTTATACCATGGACGAATGCAACCGAGGACGAATAATCCCCCACCCATGATAATTTGGCGTTTGGCATGTTTTACTTGTTTTAACATTTTAAAAATAACAAGATTCTGTTGTAGCTCAGTAACTATAAATTGTGTTTTTCAAACTACGGCACACCGTTTGGGGAAATTGTTTATCCACTGGAAGTGAAAAACAAACATATATGGACACGAATCGAAATATTTTAAAATTGACTTCCAGAAATATATTTGATCTGTTGTAGTATTTTCTTTTGAAATCGTAATTATTATGTCTGCTGTAATTTATATTTAATAACTATACAACGGTGACAGGGTAATGTGGAAATGGTGTCTGACAGGGGTTCAGGGAAACAATATTAAATATATTTTCCATTTCATAAGTGTATTTTAGTTTTTATTCTTGTTGCTAAAATTTCACGATGCAGGTGAATTGATTTAAGAGAGGTTTCCCACATGTCCTGGAAAACCTGGAAAATAACAAATTCATTTTCCAGACCCTGGAAATATCTTGATATAGTACCTTTAAATCTTGTATAATTTGTCCTGAAAAATGGTAATTTGTCTTGGAAATGAGCTGGGAAATAATGTTTCCTTGGCTGTGGGAACCATGTTAAGAGCTTCACTTCAGGTGTTAATGCTAGCTTCCTGTATTAGGCAAAATTAAAGAAATATCTCTTTTATGGTAAAATAGTAGCAGGTTGGATTGGGAGAAGACATGGGGTCAATTCCATTTAGTCAATTCCAAATCTATCAATTCCAATTCCACTTTTTACTCTGAGTACCTACCTGGAGTACCTACTCCCGAGTAGTTTATATTCCAAGTGGGATTGTCATGGAAGAAATAGTAAATTGTACATTAATTTGTGGATTTATTTATTTTTTGTAGCAAACTTCAATTCACATTCCAAATTGATCAATTCCATACATATATATTTTTTTTTAAATAAGCAATTCCAATTCAGGAATTGAATTGAATCCATGTCTGGTTGGGAGTGGTTAACTATTCTATCATATTCATAGTTTATCCTGTGTTTTTGTTTTAAATCTGCAGCATAATATAAAGAGTCCCAATCATACACATCCCAGTGTGTATTTGTTAGTTCTAGTTGATACTGATGTTTAATAAGCTGGCAGTTTCCTTATTAATGTTCATGATCAAAGCTCGTCTATTACGATGCTCTCGCTGTGGATTAGTGACGTTGATTCATTCTTAGCCAAACTGTTGAACTTTACTGTTTAACGAGGACAATGAGGATACTTAAATCTAAAGTTGTCGTTTTATAGTCACTTTTATAAATGCAGTAGACAAAATAAGCCAAAATGTCCTTCAACAATGAGACAATGTGAAAGGTGAAACACCCGTCAGACAAAGATAGACAGTCCCTTAAAGTTCCGTAAAAGTTGAAGTATGATGAGGGTTTGAATAGAAGCGAAAACTTTCCAGTCCATTAGCCCACAGATGTATGATAGGGGGTTCCGGGGCATGTCCGCTGGTAAATGTTTGAAATTGGTGAGCTTAAAGCATTTTGATAAAGGCTGGACATTTAAATAGTGGGCCCCTAGTTGTTCCATAAGATGCTTCGTCATTGGCCAAAATATGTAAACAGGTAGTGAAGCAGCCAAACACAGCATTTCATACACACAGTTGAGGGATAAGCTGCGATATTCTCCATATATACCCTCTAAATATGTGTATTAGCCCTGTAAAAGCTAATAACAAACATATTGTACTAGCCCACAAGTATTTCTATTAGCCTGGGCTAACAGACTAGCACTTATTTCAAACCCTGAGTAGGATTCTAATACAGTTTTCATATATTCTAAGTTTCTTTTATATTTTTTCCAGCTTGTGTACATTTATGGCTTACACATGGAAAAGGTGAATAGGCGTCGTCAAAGGGGCTGTGATTCGCTCAGTGTGCCAGGTATGATAGATGCGCTGCAGCAGTGTGAGAATCTAATGGGGGTTGAGACATCTAACATATTCCTTCTCGAGGCCGTTCTCACTTATCTCCCATATGTCGAGGTCATGGGCACATTCAAGAATCGCGATGCCACCTTTCCGATCCCTCCACAAAACTCCATATCATTGGTTCACGGTGCCAGACTGACCTCGTTACATCTGAGCGGAGTGGAGTTAAGAGATCTGCCACCGATGTACTTCCTAAAACAGCTTCATCTGAAGTGGGTCCGATTCACCGATCCGAACCCATTCCGGGATTTTGAGATGCCTCGATTACGCAGTTTTATCATGAACAACTGCGCTGGCCCACAAAGTGCCCTGAAGTATCTTCCACTGATGACTGGCCTAGCAACGGCCACCGGATTGAAACGTCTCGAGCTAGTCAGGGTGCCATTTCTTGGTGAGTTGGTTCTCTGTCTTCTCTGAGAAAAAACAAACAGAGAACTGAAACGCTAGCCCATAGCACGTTTTCATTCATGTTTCTTTAATGACGCTCCAATGGTCTAATGATTGATATGTCCATTCTTTCCGAAATCATCTTCCAGGCGGTCTTATTTATCACGTGGTCGAAGATAGCTGGCGAGTTTCTGGATTTAGGAACCTCGCTAAATTCAAGATAGGAGCCTGTAAACACGTGCAAGAGGCGGATTTAGGATATCTGATGATTGCCAGCAAAAATAAGTAAGTAGAATCTCTACGTCGAGACAAAAAGCAAAACAGTTGGAACACAATATTGTGGATTGGATTATAATGCTGCAGTTTTTATTTTGTCATCTCTGTATGTATAATTTTAATGGCAGAGGGCATCTTACAGGATAAGTGTTGCCAAAAATGAATTTAAATTTAAGAGTAAAATAATGTTGTCATATTGTTGCTTGGAAAATTTTGCGTGATCTTCTGAAGCCCTGAGTTAAACTGATATTAACAGTTTCTCTTTGTAATATTGTTGGACACACATTGATACCGATGAGTAAGTATGACAGTTACTGTATTGATACCAATGAGTAAGTATGACAGTTACTGTATTGATACCAATGAGTAAGTATGACAGTTACTGTATTGATACCAATGAGTAAGTATGACAGTTACTATATTGATACCGATGAGTAAGTATGACAGTTACTGTATTGATACTGATGAGTAAATATGACAGTTTCTGTATTGATACTGATGAGTAAGTATGACAATTACTGTATTGATACCAATGAGTAAGTATGACAGTTACTGTATTGATACCGATGAGTAAGTATGACAGTTACTGTATTGATACCATGAGTAAGTATGACAGTTACTGTATTGATACCGATGAGTAAGTATGACAGTTACTGTATTGAATCCGATGAGTAAGTATGACAGTTACTGTATTGATACCGATGAGTAAATATGACAGTTTCTGTATTGATACTGATGAGTAAGTATGACAGTTACTGTATTGATACCAATGAATAAGTATGACAGTTATTGTATTAATACCGATGAGTAAATATAACAGTTACTGTATTGGTACCAATGAGCAACTATAACAGTTACTGTATTCATACCAATGAGTATTTCACTGTGGTCAGTTAATAGTGGAATTTTAATTATATCTTTCTAAAATAATAAGAATACAAAATTGAACTATTTAGTCTTATTTCCAGTTGGCACCATTTCACCAAATGGTTGATTTATCAAATTGTTCATTTATTCTTTCTATGCTATATACTTTTAAATTTTTTAATTTTGATTAAATGTTTGTTATAATTAATACTACACCAATTCCATATAGCAAAAAGTAAAAAATATTGATCATTAAATTTTCATTTGTAATATTACATTTTCTGTTTTTAAATGCACCTACACACACATACACACCAAGAGGGATAGATAGATAGATAGATAGAGAGATAGATAGATAGAGAGATGCATGTACCATATTTTGACATAAAGTTTGTTTTTCCAGGCTAGAGGAGTTATACATACAACCGTCATTGACGAGGGATAATTTCTTCTACTCTCTGATACATGCCGATGTTGATTTTGCCAAGTTACACACGCTACATTTAGGATATGTTGATGACTTTCCTGAACCAGGTAACTAAATTAACATAATTGTGCTGTTAATCAAATAAACCTTGCTGTTAATTATGATTGGCGGTTAGTTAATACAAAAAAGTTGCAAATAACACTGTTTACCCAGTAACCTAAACATTTCTCAACCCAATCAAGAGCCGTGAATCAGTGTAATTTTGATGCAAAGCAAGGAAAACTTCTCTTGGTCAGTTCACCCGTCAAACAATAATTGTCACAGTTATGGGTTTGGGGGATAATTTACATTTATTTAAAGATGTTATGTAAAATCTTGTAAACCTCGGCCGAAGAATTTTGCCGGAAGACATTTGTACCAATTTAATCGGAGTATATTTTTCACTTGAAAAATAAAGCTTATTGTCTGTTATAGAAATCACGTGGTTAATAATTGCCGAAATGGCAGTTATTTTAAGTGGCTTAGCTACCTCTAATGAGGGAGACACATATGGTCTGTTATTTACTGCCTCACCAGAGGACTAATTGTAAATAAATTTACAATAGATTTACAATAGATGGCATATTCGATGGAGAAAACATTGCCAGTTGCCTGGTTAGATGAAAAACTCCCCCCTACTATAGTACCATGGTCGGGATTCAAACCCTCCCGCACATCATGACCACGAGTAAGAAACTCCTAAGCTCTTATCTACTAGGCTGTAGAGGTGTTTATTTATGTTTTATTTCTATAAGAACACAGATGTTGAAGTGGCCTCTGTTTTCATTCGGTACAGATGCTGGCATTTTGCTTGGTTTATGGCACTAAAATTTTAGATTTTACCAAGCAATAAAAGTGTAACTGGTCCATTCACGTGGTCATTTAGCGGATCTACACATAAATGAGTCGCATCCTAATTATCCTAAGTATATCAGGATTGTTGAAATTTGTCTACCTTGTGATTAGTCTGTGAGCTGGATTTAGTAATGACAACCGGTTTTAAACTGAATGCAGGGAATTAATAGCTATGAAGTTGGCTTCCTTGAAGTAGTGTATATTATAAATGAAGGTGAAAATTTGGTAAGGCAAGGAACAATCGATTATAAAATGTATTTGACAATTGCTGTAAAGCAGAAAACAAGTACTTATTCAATTAGATGATTTTTTCACTATGATTATTATATTATATACCTGAAATAAACCCAAGGATATGTGATCATTAAAGAAAGGTGTAGAAGTGCTGTGGAAATATTAATATGACCAATTTTGTTGTTGCCTCATTTCAATTCAGGAGTCTGATTTTTTTTGGAAAAAGCAGCAGATATATCAGGATAGATCTTACCATAATTGATATTTGGAGGGGGGGGGAATAACATTAAAATGAATTAGTTGTGTAATGAATGGTCTGGTTCTCTTTTAAACGAGGTAAATGGACCCAAGAAGAGCTTGTTGCTAATGGACTCGCTGATTATGCCGAGAATCCAGCCTTCGTGACGGATTTTGGAATGAAGTGTGCTGCCGATGTCTTCATCCAGTTAACTCAACTGAAGCTTTATAATTGTCCACAGGTTTACAACCCGACATCGTGGATAACTGGAGGTAACTCGGTCACTATCAGTAATGCATTAGTGGGTGTATAATATGTGGTCTAATTGAATGGAATCATTAGAATCCTCTAAATAAACCTCTCCTTTAGAGTGAGCCGAAGCAATTATAATAGTATCAGGTATAAGATTGTTTATGGTAAGATGTGATCATCAAGGGAGGTTTTACCTGGGAAATCTTTCGTTTGGCATTTTGCTAGGAAAATGTTTCTCTTCAGACCGATGGACCGTAACTCAACCAACCATCTTGTGGCGTATACAACGTGTTAGGTAGTTTGGAATTGTTTATTATTAATATATTGTTCCTGATGGGACAATATAACCAATTTTAACCAAGTGCTTCTTGCTAAAAATATTCAGATCCATGGATCGGGGAATTGCTGGAGATCTAGCCCAATAATAAACACGTAGGTTCTTCTTTACAGAGAATATTAACTAAGATCTTAGAAAATGTCATTTTTATTAATTGTCCACGGATTAAGTGCTCTCAAGTGATTTTTGGATGCTCAGTGAATCAAAACATCATTGGTTTTAAGACCTGCAAGTTTCTTGTGAAAAGCTAGTACAATATCCGTTATCTGGCTGGCTCTCTCTCTCTCTCTCTCTCTCTTGTGTGTGTGTGTGTGTGTGTGTGTGAATCACACAATAAACACACAAGGAAAGTTCACAGAATAAGTGACTTAGTAAGAGTTCAATAGTATATCCAGACACGATGGTTCGTTGGCTGACTTGTATGTGGATCATCTCCCAAAAAGGAATTAAGACCAAACACTCCTGAGATACCTCAGTATTGCGCAAAGTATTTAATAGTTGCGTTAATTCCTAGATAATGACTATTCCTCAAGAAGTGATTTATTTTGATCATTCTCCTTCGAGTTATCAGTAAACCTACTACTCACTCACTCACTCATCCTGCCACTCAGGCACTCATTCACTCACTCACTAACTCCGCCACCCATCTAGTCACTCATCCATCTACTCAAACCACTCAAAACTATTATTGTTTACTCTTTATCATATCATCTTTTGTTTCTCTCTCAGGTAATCCAGGTCTCTTTAGCCATCTGACAGATTTACATTTGCGACGTTGTCACGCCGTGAAACTTTCCGATTGCTGCACATTCATCACGATGTTACCGAATCTGGAACACTTGTACATGGAGAACATGTTCAAAGAACCACCCAAGGGTTGTTCTAGGTAAAGGGGCAGCTAACACCGATTAAGATTAGTTTGGCTCATAAAGCCATCCGGTCTTACAGATGGATGGCCTGTGATCGACATCGATGGGTTGAGAATAGAATTGTTAGGTTTTCATAATTCTAGTTCTTCAGGGAAATTTTTTTTGTTACTTTGTGCTTAAGTCTCCGTAAATGTGGCCAGCAGCCATTTAAGAGTTGTATAGCTACAAAATATTGTTGGACATGGATATGTAGTGAGACTCCCCCCCCACCTCCCCCACATTTAATTTCTAGCTAGAAGCATTGTTTCTGAAATTGTTATTTTAATAACTTATGTCCTATAAGCATTTGAATGATTTAAATATATTCTATATCAAAATATTCAACAGAAAGTACTTAATAATATCAGTTAGGTCTCCCAGCTTGTTTATGCTTAATGTGAAAAATAGGTTTTTTGTTGTATTATGTTACAGATAAACAAAAAAAACGTACACATATTTAGATGTATATATTTTATACACTTGGGTGCGATAGAATTAATGGCTAGTGTGAATTATGCCCTTTTAAAAACCATTACCATATAAAATACTTTATGTTTTAGAGTTGGCCTGAGTGCTGGTTTGGGCGTGTCATCTGCTCTTGCTGGCGGTGGTCACTCCGCAGACAACCAGAATCTTCTAAACCCATTGGCCAATCAGCACGTATCGATGCAGCAAGCAGCAAATAACAATCAGCCTGCGAATGTGTCGGCCAATCAGGAATCAGATTCTGAAGACGATCAGCGAGTAGATTGTGAAGGCGCATTCGATGTTCAGGATGATGATATGGAGGCTGGAGACAATGCTGAAGATAGTGAACACTTAGCAGACAATCCGGCTCCTCTCAACCCATCGGCTAATCAATGTGTGTATAAACAACGAGAAGCTAGCTGCGTACATTCTGATGATGTGCAGCTTGAAGGTGATCATAGAGCTACGCAAACATTGAAACAGCCAGCATCAGGTCAAGAACAAAGTTCAGCTCTTGGTGGTACAGAATCCAGTGGAAGTCATTCTGGATTAGATAAACCTGATAAGCTTATAAACTCGGCATCAAAATCTGGGGAAAGTGGACGTGATGATGATAATAATGATGTGGGAACAATCGATGAAATGTCTGGACATAGTCAGGCAAGACACCAAATGTCGACTGCTCAAGAGCAACACGTGGAATTGGATGGTTATGTATGGAATTGTGTAGAGGGACCGAGTGATTTGGACCAGGGGTTAGATGGAGGTACTATTAACTATGAATCCGGTGTTACGAATAACAGTTCTGATTCTGATGAGATGTTTGTTGGTGAGCGAAGTCTAGACGATTCTCACGTGGATAAAGAATCTGGTAGTGAACAAAATGCTGACCTTGGCAATGATGTTGATGTGATGTTTGGACCCTGCGAACAGTCTTCTAGTAAGCGCATAACACACAATGAGGCCAGCCATTCATCGGTTGGAGGCCAGAGTTCAAAGGGCAAACTATTAAAGAACAGGTCAATAGCCTGCTATCCAAAAGGTAGGAGCAGGTGGGGCGTTGAGAAAAGCGCAAAATCCAGTGGAGAATCCAGTTCAGGTGATGTAAAGAATGGCCCGGATCAGCCAATAGATGGACCACTGGATGATGGTGTTATCACCAGTAGTCAACAAGCTGTGTGCATTACTGATGTGAATAAAGGAAATGAGATTGGTGATCCATATCACAATAATAGTCACCCTGAGGAAAATCAGCAGGGTAAGATCATGAACCAATATCACCAACATTGCTCCAGTTTTGATAAACCAAATTCATCGGTTGACTTGGATCCACAAGTGGACATCAAAGATCGCTGTCATCCATCTAGTGCCAAAAACGTAGGACAGAAGCCTGACCTTGATGAAACAGCTCTGAATGTTCACAAGGGACCAAATTTGGGTAGTCATTCAGGGAAACAATTTGACCCTCCAGAAAAGAAGCTTCCTCAGGGTTCACCTAGGCCCGGTCCAGATAAGCTTCTTCAAGGTTCATCGAAATCAGGCGACTGTAAACTTCCTCAAGTTTCACCCAAATCTGACCAAGATGAGCTAGCTCGAGGTTCACGTAAATCTGGCCAAGATAAGCTTCCTCAAGTTTCACCTAAATCTGACCAGAATAAGTCTCCTCAAGGTTCACTGAAATCTGACCGTGGTGAACTTTCCCAGGATTCGCTAAAATCTGGTCAAGACAAGTTCAGCACACAGGATCAACAAATTGAAGATGATTATCCACAGGTGTGTAGAATAATATAATTATGTAATTAATGGGGCAGGACTGGTTTGAGTTGTTACCGTTATGAGTACAGCGAGGGATAAATTGTGGTTGCATGCAATGGTTCGAGCACTGCACTGTGAACCTCCAGGTTCTGGGTTCATATCTGGCTGATACTGGTATTTGTGAGATTTGTTAACTTAGATAGTTCACCCTCAGCCATATATCTCACATGTGACCAGTACTGAGACTAAATAACTCAACTCAACAACTCTTGTAGTTGGGGTCAAACATGAATCTACTCAATTCCATTTGGTCAATTCTACATCAAATTTATCAGTGCCAATTCCAAATTTATACAATTCCAATTCCATTTTCTACCTACTCTTTTTTACCTACTACTTTTTAGCATGAGTGGGTACTCTGAATAGCTACGCTGAGTAGTTTATATTCTAAGTAGGATTGTCATGGGAGAAATATTTCTGAATTAAAAAATTAATTGGTAAATTAATTTGTGGATTTAGCTTTTTGTAGCAACCTCCAATTCCAGATTTATCAATTCCAATTCCATTTTTTTTTAAATAAGCAATTTTGGAATTGGCTATCAATTCCGGAATTGAATTGACTCCATGTCTGGTTGGGGTTATCGTTACAGAGGGAAAAACTGCATTAAGTGCATTACAAAGTTATCTTTGATTGACACAGTAACTAGTACTAGTAGTAGTTGATTAGGCTTGAGGGTGAGTACAGTCTAACCTCACTTTTATGCCAACTTTGGGACCTGGCTGAAAGTTGACATTGTGGTGGGTTGGCATTAGAGTGGGGGAAGCATGTTTGGCGGACAGCCTTGAGGGTGGTTAATTACACGGGGCTTTTGATCCTTTGTTAACCCCAACTATCACTTTATTTAATTTATTGTCGATCGCACGATCAACACGTCATGATCCCCACCTTGTCAATCAATTCACAGATTACCAGAAAATTTCATGGTCATTATGGCGGTAATTGTGGGGGGTATTTATATGGCAGTGTTTGGTATTCGTATTGTGTAAGCATTGACAGTGGCTGAATAATGTGGGGGGGTCTGGTTAATTGGGGGCATTATCATGATAGGAAATTGGGTCCTTATCAAAGATTGGTGGTAGGTGTGGTTGGTGGTTGTTCATGGGTGGCTGGTTTTGAGGTTAGAGTGTAATGGGATCTGAAAATGCTTGAGTGTGAGTATTTGGTAAAGTGGACCTGATTTATTTTACACATTACATTACCTATGAGTATGAGTGCTTTGATTTTAATTCACCTATTTCAGTACAAAAAAATTAAGATAAAATGGAAATTTTTTTTTTTTGATACTCATATACAGTCAGAATCCGTTAATCCAGACATTGTTTATCTGACAAATCTACCATCTGACACGTTATGCCTGTGACGTATTTAGTTCCATTATTAATGACTCTTTAATCCAACAAAATCGTGTTCTGCGTTCTGACTCCGATACTTCATTTCGCCAACAGAATGTGACATTTCAATGTAAAATGACCTCAATAATCCGACAACATGAAAATGTTGCCAAATATTTCCATTGGTTCAGTCATGCAGGATATACCAACGTGTTGTCAGTAATGGTTCATTAACATGCCCGCCAGCGATAATTGCTATATCATAACCAATTACAATCATCCTCGACTATTCACGCTGACACGCGATGCTTGCATTGCCTGTGGATATCTAATAGCCAATCATAATCATTCATGGCTAATTAAAAACACAAATGCGTGATCTTTCCAATGAGCATATCATGAGTTAATCTGATGATCTAAGGACACGAGTATTTCTTTATAGTGTCTAATTAATAAACATCAAAATAATCAGTGGATTCAATGCCATTCTGTATCTTGCGCACGGTTATTGAATATTGGTTTAAATAAGGAGGTTAAAAATGTGTGACACAGACTACCGGAATGTCACTGAATTGATAATCCGACATTCTTGTTTATCCGACATATTATCACGTGACAAACCTTGTCAGATTAATGGATTCTGACTGTATATAAAATAAAAAAAATAAAAAATCCTAATTCCATGTTTCTAACACCGACAGATCCAAATGAAATAATAGATATTCTCAAAACAGTTAAACCCAAAACCAGCTCCGGGCATGATCATCTTAGTACAAAATTCTTAAAGTTAATTAGTCTATCTCTTGCCAGTCCAATAAGTAAAATAATCAACAAATCACTGCAGACAGGAACGTTCCCAGATACAAAAAAAAATATGCTTTATAAAAATCAATTCGGATTTAGAAAAAAACACAGTACAATAGATGCAATTACGAAATTTGTTACGGATACAACAACCTGTCTCGATGAAAAAGAGTCAGTGGTGCCACTGTTTCTAGACCTTTCTAAGGCTTTCGATACAATTGATCATAATATATTACTAAATAAATTGGAATTTTATGGAATTAGAGGGAAATCCTTGGATTGTTTCAGAAGTTATTTCACAAACCGGAAACAATTTCTACATTATGGAGGCCTAAATTCCAAAGTAAATACTATTGAATGTGGCATTCTACAAAGATCCGTATTGGGGCCTCTGTTGTTTATCATCTACACCAACGATCTACCTGACACTTTAAATCTTGTAAAATCAATCCTATTTGCGGATGACAGCACTCTATATTACTCATCTCCACATATTCCAGACCCGTATGAAATTAGGAACGAGGAACTTGATAGTCTTACTGATTGGTTCCGAGCAAACAAGCTCTCACTAAATGTTTCAAAAACAAACTATATGATATTCTCAAACATAAACTCAAAACAGCATGCTATGGAAATAAAGCTAACCAATGCAACTATAACAAAAACGAATTGTGTCAAATGTCTAGGAGTGTTCATTGACGAAAATCTAAATTGAAATGAACGTATCAAAGTCATTAAACAGAAAATATCTCGATCATTCTTTGTCATAAACAGAGTCAAACACATCATGAATAAAAAACACCTTGTAACTTTATATTATTCTCTGGTGTATCCATATCTAACATATGGAATAACATTGTGGGGGGGGGGGGCGGCCTATGACATCTGACTGATATATATAAAATGCAGGTATCAAAATATGTTTTAAATTTCCTCCACAATCTACTACGCTCACCACTGAACAAGCTCTTTACCATATCAAGAACTGTGCATGAACATAGTACCCGCCACTGTACAGCACTGAAACTGCAAACGCTTCCATCTCAGACTGTTATAACATCACAATGTATAGCCAATATGGGGCCACGTACATGGAATCTTTTATCTTCAGAACTCTATACAAATTCTGCTCATCAGACACCGATACATATATCTGGTTTCTCTTCTAGATTCCGAAGGGCTGTGATTCGGGAGTACAGCGACTGATTAATATATTATATGTACAGCCCAGTTTTCCCATGGGTGGGGCTGGGTGAGGCATGTGGGTGGGTGGGGTGTTTCAGTGTAGCCATGTATGACCATGTGTCCAGAGTGTTTTGTCCTGTCTTATTATGTGTTCAATATTATCTTTATTTGTTGTTGTCTAAGTTATGGAATACCTCAAAACTTAATACTGACTTAATATTGTTAAACAAATTAAATAATATAATAATGTTTTGAGGCTACAGTCTACAGGCGACTCTTTTCCGTGGCTTGGGACTGTATGCTGCTAATTATTGTATAAGCAATACATGAATGTCATTACTTAATATTGTATTGTATACAGTTCCGAAATAGACTTGATTGATTGATTGATTGATTGATTGATATATGTTTTTCTATACACTACATCCAACAAAATTTTTACAATATGGCTGTTTAAAAGTATTCATAAATGTAATTATAGCTCATGACAATTTTAAGAATGTACTCAATACTGAGTACATGTAACATTATTTGAATTTAAAAAAAATATAAACAGGTACATGAAGTCATATTCATGGCATGTGATGAATTAGTATGTGTATGTATGTAATATGTATACATGTATGTATTTCTCCTGAGCCACAAAGACAAAATTACACTTATAATATTGCACTTATATTTACAAAAGCTTTGTCGTGTTAAAATTGTTATTTTGTTCTCAATATTTTCAGGTGTTTGTTGTTAAGTCTAACTCCTTACTCAGCTTAAACCTACATTATGTTGGTATAACAGATATTATTATCACAGACTGTAGAAAACTATCATCACTTACAGGTAGGTTGTTGTGGAAATTGTGATGATTAAGATGATGCAAGCTATGATGATGATGATGAGGATGATGTCAGTCATATGATTAATGTCAAATTTTTAAAAAGTTGGATATTGTTTTCAGTTTTGACTGTTGTTCTGTTTTCAGTTTACAAATAATGGTTGTCTGTTTATGTCTACAAAAATTAATTTAACCAAATATAATTAGGTTATTAATGGCTTTTATATCTGCAGTCTACAACGTTGTTGTCTTTGTGATTAATTTCTTATGTAACACTGTAACCTGTGGCTCTGCGATGCTGTGGCCTTTGACACTGCAATGTATGAGACTGCAGTCTGTGGTATTGTCACATCGTGATCTGTGCACTGTAGCCCCCATGATTGTTTTAATTGTTTGTTGCTGTGACACTGTGACAGTGTGATGGGACACTATGATCAGTTCCACAGTGATCAGTTCCTCTCTGATCAGTAGTTCCTCTCTGACCAGTTCCTCTCTGATCAAAGCTATTCTGATTTGAAATAGTTCAGTTTTCCTGTGACATTATGAGTGGCCTGATAGCGCAGTGGTAAAAGTACTGCACTGCAAACCTCCATGGCAGAGGGCCACCGCCGTGGTCTAGTGGTAGTGTGTCGGACCGCAGATCACTCCTGCCTGTGTTCGAATCACGGCGCGGGCATGTCTGAAGGTGGTTTCATTTTTGACATCTGCACAAAAGTGGCCGTAAAATACCGATCATCATCTCCATGGCAGAGTTCGATTTTGATTCGTACCCGTATCTGTAGGACATTTCTCTGGAGAGTTACCTCTCAGCTGTGCGTCCCAACTGCGTAACCAGTGCCAAAACTAAACAATGAACTCGCTCGTCCAGTCTCCTTACAATATGATCACAGATATGGATGTTTTAGTGTCACTGATTAGGTGACATTATTTTTCAGCGATATTTTAATCGATGTCGGTGTTTTGTCTCCATACAGTATCTGGCTGTAGGGTGTTGAAAAATGTCAACATAGACAAGGCTCCTCTGCTTGCTCAGTCATCATTCGTCCAGTGTCCAAAGATCAGATACGAAGATGTCGTCGATGAGATCTGTCAGCTTCCGCCGGAAGAGCACCGTATTATATACCTTAGGCCTGTCGGAAAGGTAGAACTGAACGCTGCCGTTAATGCGATTGGTGTTCGGCATCGATGGTGCCGTATTTTTGCATCGTGGCAGCTTGTAATTTTTGCACTTGATGATATTGGAATACTTTGGATGCTAAATCCCTCGGCACCTGTGCAGTGAGCAGATGTCCACACATAGCTGTAAACTGTTTCGGTTTCTCTTCGATATGTTCCGTTCTCTAGTAAAATGTTGTCTGGAATGAGCTGCCAAACAAACAATCGATTATTTGTAATGCCTGAGTTTTTGATTTCTAAATACTTGAATTGTTAGAGTTTACGTTTATTTCAGTATGATGGAGCCAAACTTGAACAGCAATTGCTAAGTACGAAGACATACAGATATCACATTTGTTTACTTCACGATCACAGTCCAGATCCTGAACAGACACTTTATAACAGGATCAGGGTCACATCATGGCCTGATGTCATTACAAGTGTTAACTGGTTAGTCTCTCTCTCTCTCTCTCTCTCTCTCTCTCTCTCTCTCTCTCTCTCTCTATATATATATATATATATATATATATATATATATATTATGATACTGAGTATATTGAATCACTTTGGGAATTGATGAATAAATTATGCAAATGTATGTTTACTGTTCCCAGTGTCTTTGCTAATTAGTTAGGAAGAATATTTTTATATTCATGCCATCTTTAGATCCATATGTCTTTTTCCAGTGATCTAATCAGAGTTCACAAACATCCAGAAGTTACTGAGTTGGCAGAGGTGATTAGCAATCAGTATCCATGGCGACAGGGTGTATACAGGATGCAAGGTATATGATTTGGTCAACATTTTACATCATGGTTGTCAAATCCTTATCCTGTGAGCAAAACTCTGAGCTACCACATAACTTGCCACCTAGTATACATTACATAATGGACTGTACACAAATTCATGTAATTAATGTGATCTGTCTGGGTTAGCATCAGGGTTTCTGCCAGAAATTAGATCATGTCTGTTCAGCTGACAGATCTCTTGATTAACATTACATGTTATACTTTGCCCTCCTCCAAAAGTATAATTTTAGGAACTGATTTGAAAATTGAGTATCTTTATATAGCATTTGGTGACCTACCGAGCTAATATACATATATCTGACGTGGATAAAGTTGTCTGTGAAATAACAATTCTACCAACCGTTGTCATCAGTTTTTGACCCGTTAAAATTTATTGTTGGCCATTCATTTTGATGGCTATCTGCCTAAAATCCTGGATAGTACAAGATGATTCCATGATATTAACTTCAGAAATTCTGCCCATAATGGACCAGTTGCCAGTTCAGCTAGTTAGTTTTCCCAACTGTTCACTAGGTGCAGCACCGTTTTCGCAATATCCGGTGAGGTTGGCCAACGAAAGACTTTGAAAGCAACATACAAATCCTAACATTTAGATCTAGTATGAAATATATAGTCAGATGTCTACCTTTTTTCTCACCAGATTGACTCCACAAAAAACATGAGTCTGATAACCGGATTCCCATGGCCCTGTTTATAATGGAAATTATATACTGGAGATCCTGTTTGTTTACAATTATTAATCGCCCGTTAACATCAATGACATGCACTTAAAACAAAAAGGAAGTACATTGTCTATTAGCCTAAATGGTATTCCATCCAAAAACAATAGTCAGTGGTATGTCCCAGGCATGTCCAGAATTGAGGCTAAACAACTCAATTCAACTCAACCGTTATGTGCAGTTACTTATTTTTCTTTAGATGATTGGAGAATTACAGGCTTAAACCGAAGTTGTGAGGCTAGGTGATGGATGTGTTGAGATCAACAGCTTGTTTATCTATGCTGTGAGGCTAGGTGATGGATGTGTTAAGATCTACAGCTTGTTTATCTATGTTGTGAGGCTAGGTGATGGATGTGTTGGGATCAACAGCTTGTTTATCTAAGTTGTGAGCTAGGTGATGGATGTGTTGGGATCAACGACTTGTTTATCTAATCTAAGTTGCGTGACTAGGTGATGGATGTGTTGGGATCAATGGCTTGTTTATCTAAGTTGTGAGGCTAGGTGATGGATGTGTTAGGATCAACGACTTGTTTATCTAAGTTGTGAGGCTAGGTGATGGATGTGTTAGGATCAATGGCTTGTTTATCTAAGTTGCGAGGCTAGGTGATGGATGTGTTAGGGTCAACGACTTGTTTATCTAAGTTGCGAGGCTAGGTGATGAATGTGTTAGGATCAACGACTTGTTTATCTAAGTTGCGAGGCTAGGTGATGGATGTGTTAGGATCAATGACTTGTTTATCTAAGTTGTGAAGCTAGGTGATGGATGTGTTAGGATCAATGACTTATTTATCTAAGTTGCGTGACGGTGATGGATGTGTTAGGATCAACAACTTGTTTATCTAAGTTGAGTGACTAGGTGATGGATGTGTTGGGATCAATGGCTTGTTTATCTAAGTTGTGAGGCTAGGTGATGGATGTGTTAGGATCAACGACTTGTTTATCTAAGTTGTGAGGCTAGGTGATGGATGTGTTAGGATCAATGGCTTGTTTATCTAAGTTGCGAGGCTAGGTGATGGATGTGTTAGGGTCAACGACTTGTTTATCTAAGTTGCGAGGCTAGGTGATGGATGTGTTAGGGTCAACGACTTGTTTATCTAAGTTGTGAGGCTAGGTGATGGATGTGTTAGGATCAACGACTTGTTTATCTAAGTTGCGAGGCTAGGTGATGGATGTGTTAGGGTCAACGACTTGTTTATCTAAGTTGCGAGGCTAGGTGATGGATGTGTTAGGATCAACGACTTGTTTATCTAAGTTGCGAGGCTAGGTGATGGATTTGTTAGGATCAACGGCTTGTTTATCTAAGTTGTGAAGCTAGGTGATGGATGTGTTAGGATCAACGACTTGTTTATCTAAGTTGCGTGACTAGGTGATGGATGTGTTGGGATCAACAACTTGTTTATCTAAGTTGTGAGGCTAGGTGATGGATGTGTTGGGATCAACGACTTGTTTATCTAAGTTGCGTGACTAGGTGATGGATGTGTTGGGATCAACGACTTGTTTATCTAAGTTGCGAGGCTAGGTGATGGATGTGTTAGGATCAACGACTTGTTTATCTAAGTTGCGAGGCTAGGTGATGGATGTGTTAGGGTCAACGACTTGTTTATCTAAGTTGCGAGGCTAGGTGATGGATGTGTTAGGATCAACGACTTGTTTATCTAAGTTGTGAGGCTAGGTGATGGATGTGTTAGGATCAACGGCTTGTTTATCTAAGTTGTGAAACTAGGTGATGGATGTGTTAGGATCAACGATGTTTATCTAAGTTGTGCATTATTAATGGTTTATAAATGTGTACAATGTGTTATTTTATCTGTAATTGACCAGGTACTAGTGACAATGGATCTGAGTGGGACTTGATCTGTGATGTACCATGGATAGAAACACTGGCATCTGATGAGGATAGAATAAATCAAAGTTGGATATACTCTGATAATAGAAAAGGTATGATGTGTGTGTGTATGTATGTATTCACTTATCTATGTATGTATGTATATGTTACAGTTAATCTGTATAATCAGGTAATACGTATATTACCTGAAAATATGTATTAAATCTCAGTTAGCAATGGACGTATTACCTGAAAATTATACAGATTAACTGCAACATATATATATGTATTTGTGTGTGGAAAAATAGCTCTATATGCTATTAAATCATAGTTCTTAATTCTCCAAGCTTCCTAACCATTTATACCTAGATCTAAAGGATGTTTCATCTTATATTTTGGCTTTTTACCATTGGAGATTCTCTAGCTTGTTTAGCCTACCACATTTGCAAAACTGACCATGAAATAATGATGTTATATTTCATATAGAAATAGATAATTATTCAGAACCACTTTGAGAGACAGTTTTAAAATTCATGGAAGCTTCTCCGATGACTTTAAGAGATAATCTGCATTTATTTAAATTTTATTATATAATTATGGTGAGTAAAATTCTGAACAGTCGCAATATTTACGTTTTACTGATTTGATGGCAGTGAGACTTGTGTGTATTCTTCACTTTGACTAACAAGACTTGAACCACCAAGAATTGAGCCCCTATATTGCACAAACAAGTATGCAGTCTGAGCGATCTTGACCTGTTTAATCGGGATGATCATTTAGTGCAGTGCTTAGGGCACAGTGCTGTAATTTGTAAATCTCTTTCTCAGGCTTCGAAATCAAGTAAACCTACCTTGGTTTGCATGATGCATCCCTCGGGTGTAGCCAATCAGTCATCTATCCCAGATGCGACTTAATAATACCAAGACAAAATTAAATATTCACTCACCCACTCACTATGTAATTAATAATGTTAAATTAGGTGTTTATTTATTTTGTACAAGATACATTATGATTTCGGAAATGGGCAAAACATTTAAGATAAAAACGTGCCAACAGCATTTTTATACCAAACAGCGACATTTGTATATCGTGCCCAAATAATAACTATGCCAGTCTTGTTTTATTATCCAGTTGGAGTGTACAGTCCAAGTGGTAAGGGGCATTGTTGTTTGACTTCTGCCGAGAAGCGGCTCCAGGACAAGATTGAGGAAATCCGACAGCTGAAGAGGCCACTTTATCTACACCCAGTCATCATCTACGTTAATCTCTGTGATCTAAATGGCATCGTTCCTGATAAGTATGCTTAACTGAGGCAGTCATATCACCTCGTCCTTTTAAACTAAGCAGTGTTTAATTAATTCTGCTGTATATCATCTTCAGCATAAGAAGCAGGCTTAATGGTGTTTGTGTGCGTGTGTGGGGGGGGGGGTAATATAGTTTGTTAATGTAGTAATTCATTGTGTTTTAATTTTGTCATGTGTATGTCTCAGTGTGTGTAACATCACCTGCACAGTTAAATAAAAATCATTAAGCTGAAGTTTTTCTATTATATTTACAACTGTAGTTGAAGTGGCTGTAGTGTCAGCTGTTTCTATTATGTAAAATTGCATGCACGTACACATAGTCATACACGCAGAGAGAGAGAGTTTGTGTACCTGTGTGTCTGTGTAGTAACACACGGTAAAAACTATTAGTCACATAATTGGTTCTTCTGATACATGTTAGACTATCTATCAATGACCTTTTGTATATACAATTGCCCAGACTAGTCATTTTTAATTATTGATTTATTATAGAAGTTGTACCATTAGGTACGCAACGTGCATACTACATGACACTCACATATTATTATAACAATGAACAAGATAGAACTTATAATTAAAAAACTATAAACATGGAGCACCTGTACAGTGGCAGTAATAATACTAAAATAGAAGTTATCGATGATATCTGACTTATATCATAATTTACATCAGTCAGTTCTTTAATAACAGCAGTCTTGTCCAATTCTTGATTATATATACTAACGATAAAATAAATTTATTATCACTTTTCAAATGTTGATTTAAATGGACTAACACCAGTCTCCACCAGTTGTTGTACCTGTGTTTTGACTTATTCTAGCAATATAGTTTAATACATTATTTTCTTTGTGTGAAATACATTGACTAAAAAATGTTAAACTTTTTTAAACATCATAAATTTACTATGCGCATAACCTGACAATTGTTCAATAAAGCACCTAGAAGCATTTGGTTTGGTATATCCCAACGAGTCTTACGAATGGACCTATTCCAAGCAGTTAAATTGTTAATAATGAACTCGATTAACTACTTTATAGATCCCATATTTCACGTCCATAAAAACTTCTACAATACTTCTTAATTACTGCACATTTGGTACGTGGATAAGCAAAATTAAATTCCTGTGATACACCACTTATTTTACCAATGGTAGTACTTCTTTTCACTGACGTATCTTTATTGTTTTCATGAACATCTAGTGTATTGCCCAGATGTTTTGCATTTGTAACAAAAGGCAAGATTTTCTTATTAAGCATAATAACATTTGGCTTATCCCCTTCCCGCGATCGGCAGCCACACACTGACAGTACAAGATTATCTATTGATGTACCAGAATCATCTTGCACTATTCCAACCAAAATTGATGAGACATTCATGGCTGAACCTATTCCCATGGATATCAGTCAGAATCATTCGTATACTTTAACGTACCAAGTAGTCAACGACTCAAATCAGAGGCAGAAGCATAAACTGATTGACAGTTTTGGTTATTCGTACACATTTACCTATGGCTATGGCCATTCTGTGCGGGGGTAGCGGTTTCACGCCTCGGCCGTGGCACTACAGTAGGAGGAGTTTTTCATCCAGCCAGATAACTGGCAAGGTTTTCTCCACCGAACATGCCATAAATCCAAATTATAAATTTATTTAGAATTAGTCTCCGCGGGGAAGCTATAAATTACAGACCGTATGCGTCTCTCCCTCATTTGATGTTGCAAGCCACGTTAAAAAGTGCCATTTCGGCTATTATTCAGTTATTATAGTGAAGAGAAAGACTGGAAATGCCACGTCATGGCGCTGCACTGTAAAACTTATTAAGTTATATTTTGGGTATGGATATACTAATGTTATAATAACGTTATTACAACGTTTTCATCGCGTGTAAGAAAAGAACATTTGCCACCTTATAATAACAAATCATATAGAACAGAAGTATCCGGACATTTATTCTCATGGCATCCGGGGTATTATTTCTCATTGTATTTTGTAAATGCAACAGTAATAATCCGCTGGAGATGCTAAAATGCCCCACTCTACCTGAAAAATACAGGCAGTTCACTCAATTTATTTCAGAATATAAAATTCCATATACATATGAAATATATAATACACACAACAAATTATAAATTAAATATTTTAGTCCATCTAGCACAAGAGCCAGAATGATAGTAAAACAAACTAGAAACAATACCTTGTACTAGCAAATTTCTAGTAGCTCCTAAATGTGTTTTAAAACTAAGGGTGTTGGGAGGTAGCTGTGACCATGTTGCAGGACTGCTGTATCAGGTGGCCAAGTTCAAGATGATGAAACTAAGAGCTGTCCCTGAAGATGTAGCAGAGACATCTCAGCCAAGAACATGGCATCAACCAAGAGGGGAAAAGACTGCTGGAGAAGAAGTGCAATTATTAACTGTAGTTGGATATCAACATTATACAATTTTCAACTTCAATTAAGCTGAACCATCCTTTATCCCCTAAGAAGGGAGGAGGTATATTGAGACCAACACCCTTGGCTTCCAGTAGATTCTTGATGGTGAATCCTTTGTCTGCCATCGCGCTGTCACCAGACTCACTCAGATCAACCAAACCAGACAAAAAAGTTATATCAGGCCTAATCTCAACCTACACAGAAACAGGAATAGTTTGTTTACATGTGACATACACATGGGCCGTCCAGGGTATCACTTAGTACATAATATGGACTATGTTTATTCTGGGCTGTTGGTTCCACCCATTTGAAGAAGCCAATGAGGGTTTGTTTGTGCGATGAAAAGCCATACTAGCATCATTTCCAAATAAAATGCTCAAGTTCAAAGCGCTCAATCTTCAATTTTGGTTTAAGTTGAGATATCTGAACAGCACTCTAGCTACTATTATCTTGTTCTTCTCTAATTCTACCTTCAGCCTAGCAATAGTGAGTTCATCACTATCATCAACAGCAATAAGACCTTCTAGATGTGATAAGTTAGATGTTGTTGAAACCATTGTCCTGGCCATCATCTGGATCATCATCAATCTCACTGTAATATATAATGAGTATGTATAATGTCACGTTTGATGTGTGTAAATGAGAAGTTTGTATGTTTAATATTATGTTCATTGTATTGTAGCCATCATGTTCGTGTCATCAATTACCTCATTCCTCAATAAAGAACAATAGTGTACACAATATATACCTGTTATAACTTACCATTGTGGGATATGTTCTAATTTCCTCTTCAATAGTCTTATCCCTTTTGACGTGGGCCAGAAGGAGAATGGGAAGGCATGTAAATGTGTAACATTACATACATACCCTGTACAGTCTATAAATAAAGTGACCCCCAAATATTTCAATTTCACATTGGATAACCTTTAACCTGGGTGGTCTCGGACCATTTACTTATAGTATATTATATGTAGGCCCTTCTTTATAATTTCAGAGTTTTGTTAATTTTTGGAAGATGAGATACTACAGTTTATTTAAAAATCTAACGGTATCCGTGGTATATTTTTATAATACAAAACCTATATCCAATTGATACTTGCCTACAGCTACTTTGCGGTGGTAATGCAGAGCACATATATGTAAATGACAATATGAAGTGAAATGTTATTGAATTTGTGATCAAAATAACACGTGTTGGTAGTGTAATCAAACATGTTACTATTGCCATCCCTACAACATATTACTATTTTAAACCTTAACTCATGTGTAGTTTCATATGTGGTATTGGGTGTTAAATAAGTGATAATTTCAATAAATTAAATTATTTTCAATAATGGCCTATATTCTCTTGATCGTGATTAGTAAATGTTGCACTTGATGTGATTATGCCATAAGCACCCACGTATGGTAGATAAGCTGCATAGGAAACTGGAGGAAATAAAACATGTACATAGCATGATAGCGTGAAAATGATCCAGGATCTCTACCAATCTTAACAATCCAGGCTCTTCTTATGGTTTTATTCTCAGGTAGCTGATGAAAGTGTATGCCTAGTGTTGTTCGTGAATCATTTAGACACTGGAATACAACAGTGTTTGTGTGTGCCACCTGATGAAGCCATATTCACTGACATTTTGATTTATAGGATACATGCACAGATGTGCTCTGGGTTACTGGTCATACAATGTATACCGTGGCCGTTAGCATAGCCGCTATGTTTGGAATTCCCCCTGATGCCACCTCAGCCTCGTTCTGGATCGGGATATCCCAGTATGCATAACTATTGAGAGTGGTCTATGGATACGGCAGTGACGCATGCTCTACCACAATGTCGCATACGCATGTCGCATACGCATGCGGATTCTCTGATCAACCTGAAGTATTTTTGGAATTTTCCCCCGTCAGATTGTAGTTCCTTGATCAGAATTTAAAAAAATAGAATTTTAGGTTTATTAATTGCATAAATTTATATGTTTTGCGGAGTTCTATTTAAACCGCCGTCGAAAATATCGCCGTTATAAGGCCTCCGTGCACATATTCATTTATCGGCGCCAGCCTTATCATGGTGATATTTTCGATGGCGATTTTAAGTAGAATTATTTATGTGTTTCTCGGTGAAAAACATTTCTAGGCCTGAAGACCAATTTATTGTAGAAATAACTGAAATAATTTCGAAGTGGAACTGACCTGTCGCCATCTTGGATTAGATAGCGCGGTAGCCTAATCCGCTTCCGGGCGGTGTTCAGGCGGGGTCTTCCCGGTGGCAGGTTTCAGCTGTGATCGGCGGGTTTGTAAAACAAGAATCCAAAAATCAATGGCTTTAGATGAGAATATTGAAAATACCTTATGTGAACCATTATTTTGTGTTAGCATTGTGGCAATATGCTACTGTTATTACTGTTAATGGACACACCCCTGCTTTGTACGACATTCCATGTACTGGACGTGTCCCATCCGCAAACTGGTTCTCGCAAGAATATGTAAGTCTGAAGTTTGGAATAAACGAAGTGAAGCAGTTAAACATTGTTTTATATAGTACCAATTACTACAAAAAGCATGTGAAAATGTTTATTATCTTTATTTGGGTATGAAATAAGCTGTTTGCTACATACACAGTTTCATTTTTCACCAAAATTGGAATTCCTCCAGGACAATCTAAGCAAAAACCTCAAAGCTGATCTAAAATCAAACTGATGATTTGAAGAAAATTTATCTTGTGAAAGACATGTGTTATCCCCACTCAATAATATCAAATTGCAAATTGATGCCTGATTTTATGTAAATGCTGCATTAAAACCGAATGCTCTTGAGCACACATAATATCACCAAACGATTCAATGTCCACAATTAAACTTTGCCTAAGCACATTAAACCACTTAGAATTTAATGACTGCACACTAATATCCTTATTAGAATGTAAGCGGCGAGTGATAGTATTATAACTCGATATACATATCAATTAACGTATTATAACTTGGCTGTTGGGGGTATATATCTCAACTTTAAGCTCGTAGAACATTTTTACGAAACAATTCACCAGCCACAGAGTAGGTTCAAGTACTTTATGTAACACAGATTCGGTGACATAGAAACGAAGGCATTTAAATCAACATTCGGGATAAATATCTACGATGTCAATATTTATTTTTGTCTAGATATGATTTGACATTCTCTTCAGACACCGGTTTATCTAGACGAGATACGAACATATATCTACGTGTCGGTCCCCCATCTTTTATGACGTCATCTGTGAGTTTCGACGTACCTCGTCTATGTTCCGCTCGCTCTCGGATCCTGGTACGTGTCTCAGTATCAGGAAACCTTCGTCGCTTGATTGTTTGCTTGGGTTACGTGTTATGTATGGGTGTTTCTTTCACGCAATACACAATGTTTGTACCGAGATCTTCGTTGCAAGTCCGACTCGAAGTTGCTTTTCTATATATATATATATATATATATATATATATATATATATATATCTTTATTCAATTCCATCACATTCACAATATTACAACAATCTATCCCGTCTCGTGCGCTCGACGGCTCAATTTTTTGTTGTTGTTCGGGGAGAATCCCCAGGCTGTCGCTTAATCAGCACAGCCTCTATGTTGGAGTGGTTGAGAAAACTCCTCCCCCACCACTCACAGGTGAGCAGTACGGAAAGATGGAGCCGAAATACCCTGAGGGTGGTCACTGCCAGAGTGTTTTACGTCCTCAGGGGGTTTTTAACGTCCCCCTTTATTTTAAATAATTGAGTGGAGACGGCAGCGCCATTGGCCCTGGGCTCGGCCGTCCGTCTGTCCCGGATCTCGGCCTTAGCTAAGTTCTCTCTTTCACAACTCCGAACTCATGTGGTCTCAAATCTACTTTATTCCTCTACTCAAAACTGTACAAAAACTATACACTCCTCGAAACTACACATTCCAGAACCACCACCTCTACTACTACTCTTTCCTCCATTCTTCACAAAATCTTAAAAATCCAGATATTTATAGGGAATTGTCCCACCAGCACCGTCAGCGTTGTTGTCCTGTAGACCCCGCATAGTCACCTGGTCCAATCAGCGGCGACTTGGCTGAGTCGAGAACAATCCCCCACTAAAACTCTTCCCACACATTCAAACAGGTATATAAAGGGGAATTCAACACCCCCCAAGCATAATCAGCGTGTTGTTCAATGGAGACTCGGATGTCCCTTGATCCAATCTTCGCTGACTTGGCTGTACCATTACAAAGCTTTCACGCACTCAACCCGTACCACGAAAACATTAATACGGTACAAACCCAACCAAACCCCGCGGCTACGACATCTACACCCGTGCGATCCCAACAACCGGCCGGCCACAAATCTCCAAGCGGCACCGAACGGGTGACCACCAACTTCTCTCGCACATCAATCAATCGGAGATCTTTATGGTTTCACGCCCATTTGACCTCACAACTGGTCGGCCACAAACCGTTAAGCGGCACGTGCGGGCGATCACTAATTCTTCATAACATAAATTAATTCGACAACCGGCCATGACTTTACACTTATATCAGAATCGGTTAAAAGTGTAAAGGCATTACAAACAGACCTAAGTTGATTGGAGAACTGATTTAAATGCACTGCAACGTATCTATGGTTCACAAATGGTATACAAAAAACGGCGTACACGAGTCCGTACGTATGAGATATTCGAAAGAGTGGTGCTAAGGTAGTGTACCAAATTGTGTAGAAATAGTGTACAAAAAAGTGTTTCTAGTCAATTCTATGTCACTTGGGGTTAGCTGAGCATTTGTCACGCCATCTGGCTGTCAGTTTAAGGATCGATCTTGAGTGACCTGAATCGTGCTGAGAAACAAGCATCTCGTACTCTCGAAACAATGACATTTGGATATCGTCTAACTACTTAGAGATATACGTTTAATACGATCACTTTACTACCAATAGGAATCAAAGTACTTAGAGAAACAAGGATCCAAAGGTCAGTGATAGCTGATGGCGTAGGAGAATAAACATATGTTTAACTTTCTTTTCTAAGTTATTTATTGTTGTCACGAGAGGGGTAGCTGGTCACAGACTTCTAGGATGACGGTTCGACTCCCGGCCTATGTCTAAACAGCGTTTCATCAATTATAATATCCCATCTTCCATGTACAAGCGGTGGCCGTAACTTTACACCACTTAATAAAATGTGTCTAGCTGGTGGCATGCCTTAACGGAATACCCACTTAATAAACCCAGCGGATTGTGAAATAAGTGTGGCTGTAGGAAGTTACGACTTTATTATAAAGTAATTTGCAAATTGAAGAAAATTTGAATATATTTTGGTAATTTGAATATAATAATCTTGGATGTTGATACAAAGCTTGACAACTTGTACTATTTTGAAAAGAACATATTCTGTACTGAGTAATCTTGAGAGATACTGATAATATTTAAATTATATATATATATATATATATATATATATATAATGTTGTCAAAATGTTACACTTTCATGTTTGAAGAGCGTTTCACCTAACTTTGGGTTACTTCGGATCATTTAGCCTACCAGTTGCACTAAGGTGATCCCAAAACAGCAATAAATATATTTACATATTCTTATATACAAATAGATCACATCCGATCATTTGTGAATGGATTTTGCATCGTATTTATTTGGAAAGAATTATATACACATTTCAGTAATACTTAATTAAATAATACTTATTTATTTAAACAAATTGAAATGTATTAAGTTCTGTTTTTTTTATTTATTCATTTGTCTAAACAAACAAACTATAGTGGGTCCATTGTAGATTGTAAATTATATAAAACATACTATTACAGCTCAATCATAATAAAATATCTTGACTGTCAGAAATAAACCATTGTCCAGTTACCAACAAATAAATCTGAGAATATAAAAAGTATGTTATTTTAACAGGTTACTATTTTTATACCCCACATTTTCGAATCTATCTTCATTGACGCCTCTTCAAGTATTAATAAAAATAACATCATGGGAGTTATTTATAGATCAAATTCTCAACCCAAAGCTGACATTGATATATTTACGAAAACACCAGGAAACATTAATTGACCATATACATACAAATAAGTGGAATAGAAATACAACAACTACATACAACTATAATAAAAAACAAGATAATTTTCGGACAAAAATATTAACCTCTTCAGACTTTATCTTGATGAATCTGATTTTGCAGATGTCTTTCATTTGAGTTGCCCAAACGATGCTTGTTCGAGATTCGTAGAAATTTTTAATTGTACCTTTGAAAAAGCCTTTACTCTATAAAATAAAACAATCTATAAGAAATTTATCAAACGTAAACCGTGGATAACTACAAGATTATTGACCTCATCAAGAACTAAATCCAGACTACTTCACATCGAACTAAAAACTTACTGAACAAAATACAATTAAATACAAATAATTCATAAACAAATATAACATACTGAGGGTAATCTTAAAACAAACATATTTTGCAAATATACACGAATAAATTCGATATGAAAGAAACATATGGCTATTGAAAAATAACCAACTTCATTTTTCTATAACTTTTAACATAGATGATGAACAAGCATCAAATAAAATGAAAATTGCCGAATATTTTAATAACTACTTTGCCAACATTGGAAAATTACCAGTCAAAATGTTCCAAGGGGAAATAGTTATATAAATTACTTAGACAAACCAGTTATAATATCATGTTTACGTGATGGACATTGTCAAAACACTCGAGCCAAAGATCAGCAGTGGCTTTGCTGAAATCTCATCTAAACTTACTAAAGAAATGATTTCAAATATAATCCATCTCTTAACTTACAGCATTAATATATATTTAAATACTTACATTGTCCCTGATCAATTAAAATTAGCCAAAGTTGTTTATGTTTTTAAAGCTTCCGATCAACTCAAAATACTAACCTATTAGCTTCTTCCATGGATTCTCTAAAATACTAGAACAAAATTTATAAGACAATTCTGTAATTTTGGATAGCCAAAACCTATTATACAAAAAATCAATATGAATTCGGTGCTACAAATTCGATAATTTATCCTGTCTTACACCTGCTTAATCAATGTGCTAAAATAATAATTCTAATCGACGTAAATATACTTTATATATATATTTTGTGATCTGTCAAAAGCTTTTGATGTTATTAAACACGACATCCTTATGGAACGCTTGATTTTTATGGCATACGTAGAATTGTAAAATAAATGGATTGTGAATTATCTGTCAAACAGGAAACAATTTGTCGATCTAAAAAACAACTAATCTAGAATGGAAATCTAGAAAAAAGATAGAATGTGGTGTAACTCAGAGATCGATATTGGGGCCACTACTATATCTAATATATGTCAATGGTATTGTAAATTTAACACTTGGAAATATTCTCTCCTTTCCTGATATGTTCCTGTATTTATCTGATTGCAATTTAGGCAAGGTTTTCGGAAATGCAAACGTAGAGGTAAACAAGTTATTCAATTGGTTCTGTGCAAATAGACTATCCTCAAATCCAACAAAACTAACCTTTTATTTCATAACAAGTTCATGTTTTATCTGTATTGTTTCCGTAAATAAACATCTGACGGAAGTCAGTCAATGTCAAGGCCTCTTGGTGTCCGAGTTATCTCTACTTGGTGGCTGCGGTAAGAAACCGTTATAAACTGTATTAAAACGAAGGAATACTCGGACAACTTCCACAAAACTGTTTCTAAATGCACGGTGCATTCAAGGATATTATGCTAGTGCTGTTCTGACTAGTATCTGCTGAAGATGGGAACATTACTTGGTAAGTCTGCTAAACATGGCTCAACCTGAAGAACATACTGCACGTGGTCTGCTAGCCAGCCAACTTCCCTATGTCAGTCCACCTCCATCGCTCAAACTAACTGATAAATCACAGGACGAATGGAAGATATTCAACCAACAATATGAGATCTTTGAAAAAATAGTTGAATTGGACAAAACAAAATACGCATCTTATCAATGTGCTATGTTCTTAAACACTCATTGTCGGTCCAAAAGGTCTTGCAATCTACAACAGCTTCGATCTTACTGAAGACGAAGAGGACAATCTGAAGGTAATTAACGAGAAATATTTGAGAGCTACATTATCGGTCAAACGAATGAAACTTACGAAACGTTTAAATTCAACGAAAGAGAGCAAAATGAAGGGAAACCACATGCCACAAACCTGCAACTTCTGTGATTGCTTGTGTTAAACCCAACTGAAAGACAGGATTGGATTAGGCATAAAGGATGCTAGTACTAGAAAAGTGCTTCTGCAAAAAGGAAAACTGATTTTGAAAGACACTGTCGCTATCTGCCGATCACTGAATGCTAATGGTAATGAGGATGAGGAAGAAAGTGTGCATGAGTGAAAGCGATACAAGAAAAAGAGTCTAAAAGTCAAAGGACGAAGTATAAAAAGTCTCACTACGAAGATAAATCTCTGATGCGTAAAGTCTGTGCACAAAAACATGCCATGAAGAAAGAATGCTGTCCTGCCTGTGGGGAAAACCTGCAATAAGTGCAAAAAGAAAAATCACTTCACCGCGAGTTGGCCTGAATATACGAGGGTAAATGGAATAGAATTCGAAACTGATGATTCTGACTCTGATCACTTCTCTGAGTACTCACTTGTGGTACATCTGTCTGAAAATGTCAATGGACTGAACAATTCTTTATCTGAAAGAGCTGGGAAAGACATTCATGCTGAAATGATAATCAATGAAAAAACTGTGAAATTCCAAAATAGATTGTGGTTCTACTGTGAATCTCATTCCTGAATCAGTCGTCAAAGCCACGGAAATAAAACCTACGGTGAATTATCTGATTATGTGGAACAAATCTGAAATAAAACCGATTGGTACGTGTAAACTGGAGTTAAAAAACCTAAAGACGAGAAATGCTGGAAAACTTTGTATGTAGTGAAAGCTAATCTGAGACCTCTCTTGGGACAAAAGATTTCTGAACGTATGGGACGGATAACTGTAATCTATGGCGAATTCTGTGTCGTTGCTGTAGAAAGGCCTGATGTATTAAAAAACTGAAGTGTTTGAGAATAGGATAGGGACACTGCCTGGTGAACCCGTAATACAGAGTAAACATACAGTGTACGATTACACTATGAGGAAAACCGTATTCCTAAGATAATGCCTTCCGGAAGAGAACCTGAAGCTCTGAGAGAGAAAATGAAAGTGAAACTGGAAGAAATGTGACTAGCTGGAGTACTTGCCAAAGTGGATAAACCCACAGACTGGGTTAGTCAAATGGTGGTAACGGAAATGAAAGCCGGTGATTTACGCATCTGTTTAGATCTTCTAACGTTGAATGATGTGCTCAAACGTGAACAATACATACTTCCTACTTTTGAGGATAAGCTGACTCAACTGTCTAATGCGAAAGTGTTTACTCAGCTAGAATTAGCTGATGGATACGGGCATGTGCCCACGGATGAAGAGTCGAGTTACCTTACCACTTTCAGTACGGATCATGGAAGATACCGCTGGTTAAGGCTTCCATTTAGATTATCTGTAAGTGCTGAGATTTTCCTGAACGGCTGCATCAAGCTATTGGTGGACTATCTGGTGTCATCTGTGTGGTGTGGCGGATGATATTGTGCTATATAGATGTGGTGGTGATAAAGACAGTGCAACTAAGGATCATGATATCAAGCTAGCTGCTGTGTTGGAAAGATGCCGAAGCTCGGGAATTGCGCTGAACAAGAAGAACAAGGATGAAGTTCAATCCTTACAAGGGACAGCGAACTGTCTGTCTAAGTTCCTTTCCAAATCTATCAAAGTATTCCGGTTAAGATTGACCACAGACCTCACAGAGGCGATTGTGAAGAAACCATTAAATAAAGCTCCAAAACGACCTCAAGATATGCTTCTGCGCTCTCAAAATTACATCTACACCATCGAGTGGCAGAAAGGTGCAAAACAACATATTGCAGATATGCCATCGAGGTAAAGCCTGCCTAATACGGAGGAAGAAGAGGAAATTGGTAAGATGTCCGCTTATCTCCCAATTGGAACTGAAAAAAGAGAGAACAAAACCAAGAAAGAAACTGAAATGGACGAAGTATTAGTCAAGTTAAAGAACGTCATATTGCAAGAGTGGCCTGATGAGAGAACAAAAATGTGCCAACTGTACTCGTTCCTTACTATAAATTCGCACATGAAATGACTGTACACGACGGACTGATACTTAAAGGAGACAGAGTAGCGATTCCAAAGGGATTGAGACACGAGATGAAAGAACATATTCACAGCGAACAAGCGTGTTTAAGAGGGGCTAGAGAAGCACTTTACTGGCCTGGTATGACAAGTGAAATCAAGCATTATGCATCGGTGTGTGAAGCATGTAGGATGTATGAGACCGCAAACAAGAAAGAGACACTAATACCACATCAGCTGACGGAAAGGCCTTGGGAAAAAAGGTAGGAGTAGATAGGTTTGAACTTGAGGGTGTCGAATATCTAGTAACTTGTGGATTATTTCATGTCATATGGTGATTGTACGTTTAGTGTTTCAGCCCCCACTTTGTGGAATAGGTTGCCGGCAGATATTAAATTTTAAATCTCTTCTAAACATACACTCATTCAAGGTCGCTTTCACAGATAAATAATTACTACCTTTTAAATCATTACACTTTTTTTTACAGACATATTTTTGGGGTTTTATTATATTACATATTATTTGTACAGCGCATTTGAATGGCTCCTACTAGTACGGGCGCTTTATTAAATATACATTATTATTATTGTTATTATTAACTACTGGGAATTAGACAAGTTAGATAATAATACTTCTTTAGTGCACGGTTGGCATGTTTCTTCCGTGGACGGTAATAACTACGGT
Organism: Paralvinella palmiformis; assembly: GCA_025642065.1. Classification (NCBI taxonomy): domain Eukaryota; kingdom Metazoa; phylum Annelida; class Polychaeta; order Terebellida; family Alvinellidae; genus Paralvinella; species Paralvinella palmiformis. The sequence continues at coordinate 1,052,254 of JAODUP010000156.1, forward strand.
AAAAGCCGGGTCTTTTCCGTTACGGAAGAAATACATTCTTCCCTTCCATTTTGTGAAGAAATGAAAGAAATCCCAAAATGGTACAAAATCATCATCCAAATTTAGATTTGCCATTCTCAAATTTGACAAATACTAATATACCTTTCATGCTATTCATACACATATGAACTTTTAAAAATTAGAATAGGATATAGTCCTCATAACTGTTGGTTTGCAACAAATGTTTGGGGACATATGGAAGAAATTAAAGTTGATTTGTTTTAAGCAACATATTGAAAATAATTGTATCGTTGCGATTAAGTTGATTTTTAGGGAGGAGAGGGGGGGGGAATTATGAGAAGTACCTCGACTCATAGCTTATACACACGTCATATTTCCTACAAGCTGAAGGAAAGATGTTTTCGGCCATCCTTGACACACAACACTATAGGATTCAACCCAATAAGAGTCAGAGTCGGATTAAAATCGCCACATTGCTGCCTATCAATCCATCAGCATTCAATAAATAACGATTAATGTTTCACCAAACTATTACAATAAATATGAACAAACTAGTGTATTTTAATTGCGTCTTGATTTTGTAAACAAAAAAATGTTTAAATGATATAACGGAAGACAACTAACTATCAACAAACCTCTTGTCTTGGAAACAGGTGCGTCATAGAACTGCTGATCACGGGATTCACTAGTTGATTAATCTGCTTGGATAATTGGAATCCGCTTGTTCATTGATAAATTGCACAAAGAGCCTTTAAAAGGAGCCTCAGTGTTTGGTATTCTTCACTTCCTACCCATCATTACTACATCATTTGTTAAGAAATGTTTCACCAAAGGCATCACAACGAAGCACCTTGTGGCATTCTTCCTGGTTAAAATCCATTTCTTCCCATGTGAATGGAATAAATACCCTTCTTCCAGGAAGAAACCCAACCCTGCTTCAGTGGCGATTAACGAACTGAAAGTACCCTTCCTGCGCTACGGAGTACCGTGTAAGATCACATCAGGCAATACCACGCAGTTCACGTGCACACAATTCCATGGTTTCACAAGATCCTGGGATCTAATGGCATGGCTGGATCTGCGGTGAAAAAAGTAAAACGAATACCAAGAAAATGTAAAGTTGCCAAACAAGACCCTCACCTGGCGATCCTCAACTACAGAAACACTTCATCTGCCGAGCGAGATGGTCCAATACGGCGATTCATGGACCGGAGGACAAGAGAACTCTAATACCAATTGTCAGCAAACTTCTAGAACCTAATGCGAAACATCTTAAAGAAGAAAGAAAGAAATTGAAGAAGAAAAAAACAAAAAAAACAAAACAAACAAGCTGACCAGTATAACAAAGGCGCCAAAGGATTTACCTTGTCTCGATGACGGAGGTGTAGTTCCCATGAAACCATACACGCTGAGCGGCAAAGCGTGGAAGAAAGCCATCGTGACAAAGAGACTAGATGATCGATCATACGAAATATGTTCAGGGGATGGAAGCGTCTACAGAAGAAACCGAGCTCATCTAAAGGAAATCAACGTGTTCAACCCATCTGAAGATAATACAAGGCAACTGGATAGTGCAAAGACCATGTGCCAAGAGATTATGAAGGATAAAACCGATAATGTGTAATCCACACCTTGTACAAGCTGATCATTTGAGGATAACTACTAGAAGAGGCAGAGTAGTCAAAACACTATCCCATCTTCAGGAATTTAAGAAGTGAAATTTGACTTCTATTTACTGTTGCGTCACTAAAGTAATTGAAGAAACAATTATAAGGTACGGATATGTCGTTTAAAGGACATTTATGAATACTAAATAGTTTGATTTATTAATAGATTTATTAATCTATTAATAGATAAATATATTGATCTATTAATGTTTATTAGCTCAGTTAGCTTAATCTCAAAGAGGGGCGATGTTTTATAACGTGTTCGTGTTTTACTTGTTTGGTGTTCCGTAAAGAAACATCTGACGGAAGTCAGTCAATGTCAAGCTCTCTTGGTGTCTGAGTTATCTCTACACTTTATTCATTAGAAACCCAAATAATCCTGTTAATTCAAATTCAACTGAACAAAAACTGTACACTAATGGAACACCATTAACTCAAATAGGATCAAATCTTCATAAAAAAATCTACTACATTTTTTGGATTCATCTCGAAGACGTACTTTCCTGGAAAAGCCAATAAGAAGATTTCTTTAAGCCCTCTTCGTGATTAAGCAAACCAAAATGATTGTATCAGAAAACAGTCTAAAACTCTATATTATGAACTAATACACCTTCAACTCTCTTATGGGATATAATTTTGGGGAGTGCTAAATCTTCCACCCTTAATTTAACAGAAATTCTATAGAAACATCCAATAAGAACTATAAACACAGCAAATTACAACAGCAATACATAAACACTATTTAAAAAAAATGGTATCTTGAATTTAAACTATCTGTATGAATCCCAAGTTGCACTTTTTATGCATGACTGACAATTTTTAGTATGAAATCCATGAAGATCGCCAGACCATACGATCCAATCAAATGTACATGAACGATGTAACTCCATCTTTGCAGGAACGTTGACACTCTCTAAATTCCCTCTTATGTGGAATAGGTGGTGTAATATTATCTCAAACGTTTCTTCACGAAGCCATTTCAAGAAACAATTGAACGATTTCGTATTATCATAATATTATAATTCGGTGAATGATGCGGAAATTATTTTGGAAGCTGAGTCGCTTTCCAAAATGAATTGTACATGAGAGATCCTTATCAAACCGAAACATATAACGTAACAGTGTACTGTATTATTTTTTATTTTATATAAACCATTTTTTTCTTCACAACATTACCTGACCTGTTCTAAAATGTTAGCACCCCATCACCTTATCACCTGTATATAAAAACGCTTCGGCTACACTAGCCCTTCAATCCCCATTGACAATATAACATTCTATTATTGCATTCTATCTATTATATGCATGCGTATGAAAGTGTAAATTGAAAATAAATTTCAGTCCAGTTCAGAGAATTATTACCCAGAAGGCATACAAGAGGCTAGAAGTATACAGAGCTCCAATCCTTCACCAGGACTTACAGATATTCCAGAAACACCTTTGATTTAGTTCTCCCACACCATTCTACCATTCGGATGTGGTATGGCATTGTTAATGCAGATCCAGGATTTACACAAGCTGCAGTCGAAAAGATCGTCAAAAGGATGATAAACCATTCCGGTGTTGTGTTGATTGTTGTATAAGAATTGATGACGATTCTCTACCTGTTGCCAAGGATGCGTACGTGTTGTTTACTGCAAGCTCTGGTGTCAAATGGTATGTTTTGTACGTGCTTCCGGTTTTGTCCGTAGCCTGCACGTAGCCGCTTTCCTGTGGGCGTAACATATATTTGTCATGTACAAAAGCGAATTAGATTGTCCCCACAGGCTGATAATTAGTCCAGACACATGCATAGGTATACGCATACATGTATCAATATGTGGAGGTATAGAATATTTTATATTTAGATTGATGTATGTATAGTTTTATTTATATTTATGGGGGTAGAAGTCTCAAAGGATGTTTAGAGATGTTGATGTTCTGAGCCAGTGCCACTATATATATATATGTATCATAAAACACACACACACACACACACACACACACAAACACACATATTTCATTGTATCATCTATAAATAAGAAAATATTAACATTACACGAATTGGACGGGTCATTTACATAAATTACAAATAAAAAGGGACTCAATGTGGAATTTTGAGGAACCCCGTAATTAATATTCTGAAAGGAATATTTATCGTTATTAATTTCAATATACTGAGATATGTATTGAAGATACATTTTAAACCATTTATTGACTATACCACATGCACCATATCTATTTAATTTATGTAACTAATAGTGTCAAAGTTTTACTGAGATCAAAGAATATTTCCAAAGTATTTTTATTAGGCGTTGTGTTGTTTGCTTCTGTATAATAGGATGCCAAATGTATAATTACGTTAGCATATATTAGCCCATCTGGAAATACTAATTTAATCTATTATATTTATGAGCAATTTGGGAGAGATTTGATCTGGTCCAGAACTTATTCTTGATTTTAAGATTCTTTGCTATGCCGAATATATTTTCAGCCTCAACCGGCTCTAGAAACATGCTGTTGTCATGGTAGTCTGATAAATAGTCATCAAATGATTTCTGATCTTGTGTAACGTTTTAGCTAAGGTTGCGATCGCTATTAGGGAAAGATTTGTTAAACGCAGTAGCTAATTTCGATGAAGCTATCATATTTTCATCATCAATCGTGGGAAATTTGACCAAAAGGTATATTTCCCGATAGCTTAATTCAAAATCTTTCACGTTTGATTTATTCAATTTTAATTTAGGTTTATTGTAATTTTGATTTGCTTTACATATATTTTATATTTATTTGGTTTAAAAATGTTTCTGATGAACAATTTACTTTTCTTACGAGATGAAGTTAACGTCCAATGGCCCATTTCAAACGAAGCCTATTTTTCGAGAATCTCCGGATGATGATGATGTTTTACGGCCATTTTTGTTCATATGTTAGGCTAAATGGGCCGAGCGACTTCCAAAGGTAACGAAACGAAGTCAAAAGATGAAACAACCTTTAGATATGCCCACGCCAAGTTTCGAACACGGGTGGTATCGATCTGTGGTCCAACACGCTACCGCTAGACCACGGAGGCGACCCTCGAGAATATCTGGAAAACGTCGGGTTAGGAAATGTTATCCAGATTTCCGTATACTATAGGAAGGAAGTAGTGGGATTTCAGCCATTCCTTCAGACAAACATCTCCACAAATATGGTATTTTCTCCTAATATCAGCAATAATCATATTAGTATGGGGGCCCTATGCTGGTGGGCTCCATGGGCAAGTGCCCAGCGCTCCCATGCGCTAAGACGGCCCTGCATATTTTCCTTGACACAAATAATCTACTTGTATGTGCTTTGTACTATAAATAGTGTCTATGGCTTGTGGCCAATCAAAAACAGTCAGTGGCTGTGTAAAATGGCCGCCAGACACATGTGAACTGGCTTCATATGTAAACAGAGCTAGCCATTTTATCCAGGTCTTTCGGTGTTATATTCTTGCAAAACGTATCCAGATAAACTTGAATAATAACACTTATTGATGAAGAAGATAATCATTTACCAAAATAACACAATGCAAATCTGATATAATAATCTTTTGAGTGAGATAATGCCATCAAAACATACGCCTATTCAGAGTTGTCCCCAATGTTAACAATGAAGATTTCCAGTGTGCTATTTTCCTGACCGGAAGTTTCTTCGACTGTGTATAAGTCATTGACCTTCTTCTAGGTCAATGGTACAAGTGTTCTGGAAGCAATCGATAACGCGAATGTTTCTGTGTAATTTTGAATAAACGCGTTATATGCGTCATTGGGGCAGATTAAATTAAATAGTTGAGAGAAATTTGTATTAAAAAAACAAAAAACACCCCCTCCATTTAATTCATGGCCAGTATGTGACGTCACTTTTATAAACAGTAAAAATAGCTCAGATTTAAGTCTTAGTTTTTAGCGTCAATATGTACCTTTGGATCCACCGCTATTTATAGCTATTCAGTTCCTAAATACTTGCACCGAGTACGCTATGTATATAATAGTTTGTTCAATTGAATGAAACAATGACTTCTCTTAACATTTTGTTCCCGATATCACATTGTTATACGCCATATAAAATACATGTATATAGATCTTCGAGGCACCGCATATATATATATATATATATATATACTTGTTAAATTATTAATTGTAAAAACTAAATGAAGTTTTCTTTCAGGACTACTTTGCTGAAAAATAATTAATTGTTGTTTAGCAAGTTGGCCTTAATATTAAGGCGAGTTAAATAAAAAAAACGAGGTCATCTCACGTTCACCTACCAGTAACTTAAATGACCTCTCTGATACTTTATTAGTTATAACAAATTATGTTGATAAGTCAATAAGCGTTTATCTACCAAATTAAATAGCACGTGACCGTGACACGCCCACCCAACTCCCGTCAGTGGGGGAGAAACACTAATATACGTTAAAGCGCAAACATGTAGTCTAATGTGTTCATTGTTGGATTGTGCCGATCTAAAATAGACTACACACACACACACACACACACATTCATACCGTCCCCCCTTCTCTCTCTCTCTCTCTCTCTAAACATATTTCTGTTATCAAGTGACCCAATTTTCTGTAGCTGGCCCGCATTCATTGTTTGCGTACAGTTAAAACAGTCACTTGCTACTGTTATACTACCCGTATTTCGGCCGACTAAAGTTCTGTTTATATTAATATTTGGATAGTATCTACGATAAAATTATATATTTTGACAGACAGTTATATTGAGAATATTTTGTTCAACTCTACACTCGTCTAAGTGGTATAAGGCTGTCGGTGGATGGAGGAATTGGGTTTAGAATATAGATTCTATTAACGGAGTGATATTTTTATAGAGATGGCCGGTCCTGGAGTAACCCTGACTGAGAGATTAAAACTACCAACACAACCATACCTTCACATGACGAGCCAGGTAACACACACACATACACAGAGAGAGAGAGAGAGAGAGAGAGAGAACACACACACACACACAAACACAGAGAGAGAGAGAGCAACACACACACACACACACATACACACATTCAGGTTCGTGTTTTCTTTTAAGTTTTTAAAGATCATTTTGTTTCATTCTGCTTGTAATATTTAATATTAAATTATGTGATTATGAGGCATTTTATCCTCCAGGAAATATTAAAAAGCTTAACATGTTGTGGTTGAGAAGTCATGTTTTCTGTGAGTGGAGCTGTATAATTAGGTGCACAGACAAATGCCTACTTGACAAATGCCCATCTGACAGATGCTCACATGACAAATGCCCGCAGGACAAATGCTCACCAATAGTAGGTGCCGAGGCTGTGACGTCATAACGGTCTACTTTAGCGCGGATATAACTTTTCTAAAAGCAATTAAAATATCAGTTTTCATAATAATCGCTACAATATATCTGCCCGTTGTACAGATTGACCTTTGAAGATAGTGGCAATTGACATATACAGTTGGTAAAGTATTGCTTTGAAGAAAGATAGAGTAATTGAAAAATAGCTATAAATAGGGCTGCTTAGACCATTAACATAAAGTGAGCTCCGGTGGCCTAGCGGTTAAGCACCCTTAGTGCCAAGGATCACAGGTTCGATCCCAGCAAGAGGTCGAAACTTTTCCAGAGACTAATTTCTCGGCTCACAACATCGTGGGTGGCTGAGCACGTAAAATAGCCATGCCGTCTCCACTGAATTATTAAAAATAAAGGGGGACGTTAAAGACTCCCTGAGGACGTAAAACACTCTGGCAGTGACCACCCTCAATGTATTTCGGCTCCATCTTTCCGTACTGCTCCCCTGTGAGTGGTGGTGGGGGGAGATGTTTCTCAACCACTCGAACATAGAGGCTGTGCCGAATAAGCGACAGCCTGGGGATTCTCCCCACAAAGCAAAGCAAGTTAACGTAAAGGCTCCACTGAATTATTAAAAATAAAGGGGAACGTTAAAGCCCCCCCCCCCCCCCCAATATTCCACCTTTTCTAAATATGCTGGTTTCCCTATGAAAATACGAAACTAACCTAGTCGGCGATCACTTTTAAATCTAAACCACAATAATACATCTATTAATAATTGAGCTAGAAAAGGGAAACCACCACTGTGATAAAGCTGACAATGTTTTCTGTTTAATTGTATATGTTTTGTTTTTGATGCGAAACTATCCGTGCTGCGCAATGGGAAAAACCCAGAGGTCCTCCAGTGCCAAATCTCATAAATTCCGGCCGCGTCAGTTCAACATGTTTAGGTTGCTATACAATCCGATCAAATCTATGTCTAATTTAGCCCATCCATCCTATTTTATGTATGAATTATGCATAATAATATACATAGATATTATATTTGACTATATTTCGTGCACATTGTTCATATTAAAAAAGTAATGGAGAATTAAACATCTGTTTAAAAAATGTTGCTTGGTTCAAGTTTGCAGGCCTAAGATAAACACCGAAAGACAATTTTTTGGGGATAAAGTTGCATTGTGTTCGTGATTATTTGCATTTCAATTTGTTAGATGTACATAAAACAATTGATGCATCATTTAATGAGACCATGGATTATGTCCAACATTAAAATTCAATGTCTTCTTTTCCACTGGATTTGTCCGTCTCACTTAAAAAATAATTCATCACATTTGTCACCGTAATATGATTTACATGCATATAATATGTATAAATAACTACATTCTAATCATAAAACATATTGTATTGTGGTTAATTTCTTTATAAAATATTTAACAGCACAACACCTGAACTTCTTTTTCACTGTATGTCGATTTTAATTGTTTTTTTTATGTCTGTGGATTAAAAATATATGCATTGGACCTTACAGTGATAATTTTCTACCCTATCGAGGTATATATTTCCAAAATTATGTAAGGAAACCATGTCAAGTTATATATTTACTTATTATTCTCTTCAAGACCTATCTAATGAAACAAAAATGGATGTTCTACGACTAATTTGAAACAAATGACCGCCTTCCCTACAACTGCCCTGATCTTTGTTACTCTCAGGCATACACACAACACACACACTATCTACATATCACACTGCTTTAACCACTCGTACACAATACTCATGAGCGGGCGGGGGGTGTCCCATTCCCTTACATACTGATGTATATGTACAACTCGTCAGAATTAATCTATAAATACGGAATATTATAATTGTGCTAGTTTGTGTTAGAATATTAATTAATTCTCATTCTTCTTTAGGAGTTAATCAAACAGTACATGCCATCATTCTGGACAACTAGAGGTCTGACACCAGATGGCGTTATAGCGGCACATGTTTCTTCAGTAGTAAACGGTTGGTATATTTTCCATCGAATTATTTGAACCTTGAATTGTCCTATTTAAATTTTTTAAATATTTAATTGAAACGAATAAGCAGTTCACTTGTTATATATCATTTTGATATTGACCTTGAGTGCTGTCATATGTGACACTTCTCTATGCATATTTATACGAATACCTTTTAGATAAAGTTGAACTTAGCTGGGATATAGTTGTTATTTTGCAGTGTGTGTGTGTGTGTGTATGAGTGTGTACATGTGTACGAGTATCTCTCTCTCACTCACTCACTCTCTGTGTTATGATAATATTGATGAAAAATCAATGAATACTAACATGTCATAATGAAGAAACATAGCCAATAGACAGACTGTAATTTGAATGTTTTATTTTTAAGGGAGTGAAAGAGCCAGGAACTCCCTATCTTTTCTGTTGAATATTTCGTATGGCGATACAGAGAGACAAAAACTGGATATGATCAATCTGGATTGTCTGCCTAAAGGTGAGGGGTACTTGATTTTAAATGTGGTGAGCATGTGTGTGTGTGTGTGTGTGTGTTATTATTCTAAACTCTTATTTTATGAGAGAAGGTCCAAGTAGCCATATATATATATATATATATATATATATATATATATATTATGTACATTTAATAAAATATAACTATAATTATATTACCAAAAGTAGAAATAGCGGATGTTTCATTCAACCTAAATCCTAAATATATTCTTTTGTCTTTCAATCAAAAACTAAGTTTAAAAAATTAACACTTTATAGAAAGAGTTTATAATACGTTTTCGTGTTAATTGATTAACTGTTTATTTTTATTATTGTAGGTGGTCCAATATTGATCTATATTCATGGTGGATACTGGCAGATGCTAGGGTCAGTTTGTATTAATATTCATATCTTTGTGATATGTGATAGCTCAGCAGTTAGCTTGTCATAATATATAAAACTGTATTTAATATGAATATGATCATATTTTTTCTCCAAATCTGGCATAATGTTCTTATATTTTAGAGGACAAAAAATGAAAATACAAAATATAATACATGTACTGTACATTTTAGAACAATTGCTTTACACACACACACACACACACACACACACACAACCTCTCCCCTCTCTCACACACACACACACATATATATATATATATATATATATATATTGGTTTTTAATCAGACGTGAATTATCCACATTTATGAGCTTGCCAGTCTACCAGGCAGGTGGCGCTGTTGTTGCTGTTGGCTATGATCTTGCTCCAGAAGGTAAGTGTCTCAAATGTTTTTATCATATATATATATATATATATATATATATATATATATATAGTTAATATACCACCATTACTAGCAGGAGCAATTCAAATGTGTTGTACATTGAAACAACCTTGAACAGGTGTGTTTTAGAACAAATTTTTAAAATTTTCAAGAGACAAGGCATTTTTAATATCTGCTGGCAACCTATTCCACAAATTGGGAGCTGCGACATGAAATGCACATTCACCATATGACTTGGGCCGAGACACTGGCACCTGTAATAGTATCTGACTAGATGGCCTGAGTTTTGGGGGTTACTGTTATAATGAGATAAGCCATATAACAGGGAGTTACAATAGTCTATACATGATGTAACAAAGGCATGGACTACAGTTACAAGTGATTTTTGTGTCAATAATGCTTTTAAACAGTGGATGTTCTTAATATGGTAGTAGGTAGCTCGGTATACTGATGTGACATGTTCATACATGTTAATACATTGGTCAAAAATAGCCCTTAGATTTGTTAATGACCCGTTAGGGGTAATCAAAATCTTAGAAGATTTTGAGTCATCCCTAGCCGAATATAAGCAAAACAATGTTCTAAATTCTTCAAGAAAGAGGAGAAATTTAACTCAATGTCAGGATCCAGTGGTATATACAGCTATGCGTTATCAGCATACAAGTGATATTTAACGCCATATCGCTCCTCAATGATCCCAAGAGGACGGGTATACATTGTGAAAACCAGAGGACCAAGAACTGAACCCTGTGGTAAATTAGATAACAAAAACTGAAAGTCAGATAAAATACCACGAACAGACCTTCTTTGGGAGCATTGTTCCAAATAGGATCGAAACCATTCAAGTATTTTACCTGACAGACCGAACATTTCTTTCAACCTAAAGTACATTATGGTCAACTGTTTCAAATGCAGCAGACAGTCTGGCTTACCTTGATCTATTTACATTATAATATCTAGTTTCACCCTAACCAAGGCTGTTTCAGTGCTGTGACCACTTTTATAGGCCGACTGTAGTGATTCATTAAGGTTATTATTGATTAAATATTTGTTTAGATGGAAAGCAACTGCCTTTTCTATAACTTTAGATAAAATGTAAGATTTGAAACAGGTCTGTAATTGTTTAGAATATTACAGTCCATAGTGTTTTTTTTTTTAATGAATAGTTTTACAAGGGCAGCTTTCATGGATCTTGGGAAAAACACCCAGAGATAATGATTTATTAATTATCTTTGTAATAGGACTTATCAAAACATCCAGACACTCGTTCACAAGCCATGTAGGCATAGGGTCAACTGCACAGAAAGCATTAGATGACCTTTTCAGCAACTGTCTGATATCAGTCTCTGTAAAAGGCTCAAATGTATCCATCATGATCATGCAGGACTCTTCTACCAATGGCATACCCTGTGATAAGGTGGTGGAAGGGAACCCATCTTATATATTTAATATTTTAAAACAATTGGCCATATCTTTACCTGAGTTATTAATATTTGTAGGGATAGTCTGACTTCATGTAGTACTTTATTCACAACACTGAAAACAGTCCTTAGATTTCCCTTGGATGATATTTTTATTGTAATATTCTGATTTGGCAGAGGTAAAGGTATATTTAACTTGAATTTTACTGACCTTGAACATTTCATAATGAATACACAAACTGGTCCTGATCCGCATCATCTGATTGATCCAATATCAGACAACAGACCCACAGATCAGCAAGAAAAACATCCTTGTCAATCGACTTATATTTTCTGTATCAAATAACTTTAGCTGATATAGATTGTTTCTGTACAGATAAACCAATGTTTATTATTATAATAATTATTATAATAATAATTACAAACTTCTATAGCGCCAATTTTTTCGAAAAGAATCGAGTTCAGTGGCACATCTTGCCTGACCTGAGATTGGCATATCTAAGAATGTCAGCCAGTTGTTTGGTATCTGCATTCCTCTGGCAATCCCAATGTATTTTGAAATCACCTAAGATCAACAGATGGCCACTGTTGGTAGCAAGAGAGTCAACAAATCCCGAAAATTCCATGAAGAAATCTGCTGCTTTCAAGCCATTTTTCTTAGCGGGTGTAATCGGTAGATAATAGCTACACGAACACTTATCACCCCAGATACAAAAGTCAGTTAGTAATTTTCAAAGGAGAAAACTTAGCCTGAAAGCGCAAATGGGTTCCACACTTCAAAGAATCACGGAGAAGAATGCCGACTCCCCCACCTTTCTTGTGAATCCGAGCTGCATGATGGAATGAATATCCAACTGGAGTCACATCACCAACAATTTTCTGGTCTGAAACATTACCAGTCAGCCAAATCTCTGTAATGACAAGAGCATCAAGATCCATATCCTTAACAACATCAGATATTTCATCCGATTTATTACAGATCGACTGACAATTTATAAGACCAATACTTACATTTTGTACAGCTGTGCCAGTATATGGCGTTATTGGCATAATAGTGATCAAATTACTTGCATCAGACCCCATCTGCTTTGGATGCTTTCCACTACGCGGGCGCATCGCTTAACAAATGGTATTACCATAATGAGGGCCTAAGGCAAGCAACTGATGTTTAGGTTTAGCACAATTCCTTATCTAAGTATGAGAAAGAAATAAGTGGAAAGGAAATTCTGGTGGTTAAACACAACAACAACGTCAACAATTATCAACCATGAACACACACAACCAAAAACCGGGTTCTTATCGTAAACTATGGAGTGATGATGATGATGATGATGATGATGATATTGGTGTTTTACGGCCACTTTTGTGCACAAGGTAGGCTAAATGGACCGAGCGACCTTCAAATGTAATGAAGTGAAGTCAAAGATGAAACAACCTTCAGATATGCCCACGCCGAGATTCGAACACGGGTGGTAAACTAAGGGGTGGTATATATATATATATATATATATATATTAAGGCAATGATATCATAATTCTGTGATATTTTCAGTCACTCTTCTCGAAATCACAAATCAAATAAAACGAGCTGTGGCACATGTACTTGTTCTTGCTGAAAAAAGAGGTTCAAGGTAATTTGAAGCCAATATATAAATTGTATACATTGACCTTTTGATACACTGGTAACACACACACACAAGCGCGCGCGCATATCGTTTTTTTAATGTCTATTTCTAGAGGTGTCTATTTATGTGGACACTCCGCTGGGGGTCATTTGGCAGCCATGATGCTATCCGTTGATTGGATGACGGAATTTCATATATCTTCCTCATTAATTAAAGGTATTCGTTTAATCTCTGACTATCATAAACTATATGAGAAGGATTATTAAGTAATATAAATATGAAGCCGATCCATATTCGAAGAACCCATTTTATATACGAAATAAACACGATAACTCTATTCCCCCTTTATATCGCTAGGTGTCGCCCTTTTCAGTGGTGTATTTGACGTTCGTCCTTTGGTGAAAACACCAGAAAATGATGTATTGAAATTAGATAAGTGAGTATCAGTGTTATATCAGTGTTATAATTACCCCAGTATTCATACAAAATAGCATGCCATCTAGCAATTATCTTGAAGTATATATATATATATATGTGTGTGTGTGTGTGTGTGTGTCTGTTTGAAGAATCGGAATTGCAATAATCAGTTGTTCAGCCGGAAGTACTATGTTGAGATTCAATAACTATCATTAGTACGTAAGTGAGTGAGTGAGTGAGTTGGTGCTTTCTTTGACCTCAGCGTTGGTCAAACATAACCAAGGGCCCTCTCTCACGAGCAACCAAATAATCATAAATTCACCCCCCCACACACACACACACATACATAGAGGCAACATCAGGATTTGAGCCCATCACCTGGAAGTCTATATCCTGCACCACATATGTACCACATGACTGCAACTTATTAAATATAATAGTGCTTTAGGCAGTTATGTTTACGTTTTATTTACATGTTATTCATACCCAGCGTCATGGAGAACCTGGCTTAATTAATGCGCAGAGTGTAAAGTAACAATAAACACGTCTTATACCCAATAATTACCATGCTGTATGTAAACTAAAATACTTAAACAGTGTCCTGGATCAATTAATCATATTATCTGAAGCTAAATAAATAACTAAATGACTGACTGACCCACTCACTCACTCACTCACTCACTCACTCACTCACTCACTCACTCACTCACTCACATAATCACCCAACCCACCAATCGATACACCCACCCATCCACCCATCTGCCCACTCACCCACTCAATCACTCACTAACCCACTCACATAATTACACAACCAGGTCATAACCGTGTTTGCGGCCACCTCTCGTTCATATGTCCCGAGGTTGAGAAGCCTCGAGTCTAACGAACTTAAATGCTATTTTATCCCCAATGATGTGCCGCTTAAGTTATGATTTTAATAAACTATCTACATCCTGTACTATTTATCACGATAATTGCTATATATTGACTATGTGCACCTGTTATGATATACCACGAATACTTCCCTAAAACTATCCTCAGATCCACACGCACGCACGCACGCACGCACGCACGCACGCACGCACGCACGCACGCACGCACGCACGCACGCACGCACGCACACACACACACACACACACACACACACACACACTCACTAGTATATTTGTTAATTAACTCATATTAAATTACTGTAATAATATTTTTCACATTTCTCTAGCAATGTATATCTTCTTGCGTTTCGTTTTTCTTGTATTTTGGCCACTTTATTATCTATTTATTCATGTTTATATGTAATTTGTTTATATGTTTCTCCACTTTGCGGCTGCAGAAACAAAATACGCTAAACATGATTCAAATAACAAAATCACGATCGTGTTATTACAAATGATGATTTTATATTAAAGCAGAAAATAAAACGTCGTCTTGTTGATGGCATGCTAAAAACAATAACTAACGGACTCTCCAAGATATGCCTCACTCGTCCACCATAAGACTTGAATCGGGCTTTAAGGTCACACGATTCGGCCCCAAATGTGATCCTACGCGACCACTTTCATTGTGTACGGGAGCAGATAAACTGTGTTCTAAATATTAAAATAACAAAACGCACGTGCGTCAGTGAAATTGCATCATCAGCACCTGTTATTCGTGATTCGGTTTTACTTCAGCGACACCGCCTGGAGCTGTAGTCCCTTCCGTCACGTCAAAGATGTAAACAAACACTGTAAACATTCCGAGATACTCGTGGCCGTAGGAAGTGATGAATCACCAGAGTTCATCAGACAATCAAAAGAATACTATGAGGTAAATAAGTGGTTCAACACAATATATATATATATATATATATATATATATATATATATATGCCAAAATATAATAGAACAATTATTTTATTAGACCAAAGAAACATTAAATTGTTTGTTTTTATTCCAATTCTGCTAAATGTTTAATTGCTTAGTAAGCTAACCAAACAATAATCTATTTTACCTGTCAATATAAATTGTTTATAGTTATCGAGTTTATCTGTGGTTCCTCTTCATTCTGTTCTTTTAATACAGGTTCTCAATTCACGAGGTCTCAAATGTGAATATTTAGAAGTAGAAGGCGAAGATCATTTTACTTTGGTAGAGAAGCTACAAGAATCTGACTACATACTAACACAGGTCAGTCTAACGGGAGAAGTTGGTTCAGCTGGTAAACAATACAGCCAGAATCGTGAGAATTCTCGGTTCGAGGCTGAATCGGGTTGTTAGGTTTAATCCTTTCACAATTTTAGCTTATTAACTTTCAATTAGGACACCCCATTCATACAATCGACAAAGTAATCCTATTTAAGCTGTCGGGTCAATCCCTCTTCAAATCCCTGTTGATACTTGTGTTTGCGACGTGTATCCCTATTAAGAGCTAGTCTTTGGCACTATATCCCAGGTGTAACTAGTACCAAGAATCGATTAATCAATCAATCAGTTTTAATAATTTCGTATGAGTTATCCAATTTTTAGAATTTTTTAAAGTCGCTTTACGAGGCTTTATGCGGACACTGATCTAGACTAGGTTGGGTACCCCCCCCCCCCCAATTGATGTTTGTCGAACCCCTTAGAGAATCCGCCGGAAACTACGTCTGGTAGTCATCAGGTGTATATAACTGTTCAGTAACTGTGTACTTAATAATAGATAGGCATATTATTGTCATCAACTGTTTTGATAATTGACAAGTTACGTTAGCATTGTTAGATAATGACCTTTGACCTCTCTATGTCCAGATAGTTGTTGATGTGATTTGGTTTGTCCGTTAAGGTTTGGAGGTGTAATTAGTCACGATGAAATGACAATGTATATCATTTTGGTTTATAGAGGTGCTAAAATCAACGTATGATAGACCACAGTTCTGATAAACGTAAATTCTATCGGATTAAAGATAATTTACATTTTTGATTGGCGGGTTGTGTTATAGGTTTATTTCTAATCAGGAGGCTACCCGGTAGTTGTGCATCAAATAAAGCACTCAGTTGATGACTACTTAGTTGAAAGAGACATACAAAACAAAAAGAATGTTATGATAAAAACATGTATTTTTTTTGGTCTCATCTTGAATTGTTGTTTGGCCAACTGTTTCTATTATGGATGTACGCTGATGTACAGCACTGTCACTACTATCTAAGCTGTCACCGATACAAATTAAAAGTTGGAACTGAAAAAAGAATAATTAATGCACACCTTTATATAGGTGAAAATTGGTTCATTGAAATAACATTTAGAAATTTCTAGAATTTTCAGCAATCTACATTCAATGGAGTTGCACGGTCCCATTTATTCAATGGGGTTACGGGGTCGTATTTATTCAATGGAGTTACAGGGTTCCATGTATTCAATAGAGTTACAGGGGCCCGTTTATTCAATGGAGATGCCAGGGGCCGGTTTATTTGATGGCGATGCAGGATGCGCGGATTCTGTGCGAGCTGAACCTTTAAAGGTTTCAGCAGTTTTTGCCCAATTTGTTCTTCCGGCGACTCCGTAACATTCAGCTTCGTGATGGCATGATGCTGATTTGCATCGAGCATAGATAAATAGACACACCGACGTTCGCAAACCTGTAATCTAATGCCCGTGTATATATTGGGGGGGGGGGGGATGCGGGAATTCGCGCGCTCAGAATCCGCCCAGGTAAAATTCCGTTCCTTCGAATGATATTCTTTATCCATCCCTAGTTTTATCATAATGATATTTGTTTTACCTATAACTGATCCTGAATCCTGATACATTACGGCGACGTGTATATTGTTGTTTTCTTTCTTCTTCTTCTGATTTTGAACAGAAGTTATTGTCGCTGATGAGGATAAACGGCGGAGATGGGGAACGAATATTTCCAGAAGGTGGCCTAATCGAATCCCGGCGTGGGCATATCTGAAGGTTGTATCGTCTTTCACTTCGCCTCATTACCTTTGGAGGTCGCTCGGCCCATTTAGCCTACCTTGTGCACAAAAGTGGCCGTAAAACATCGATCATCATCATCAATATATATCATTAAGAGTAGTAGACCAGATAGTTTTACAGAAAGCTTTACATATTCCATTTATTGTATCCATCTATTAATAAGACATTATAATAAACTTACCTGATATATAATAATTAAACTTACTGATAGTTAAAACGAGCTTCACTGGATAGATTCCAGTGCCTACACGGTTGTTATTAATGTATGATTGTGGTGCCTAACGGAGAGAGGTTTTGACCCGTCTGTGGGAAATAGAACATCAATCTGTAAAACTATACACCCAATGTCTTTATGATCGATTAACGAAGTGAAAATCAATATATGAAAATACACACGTAATGTGTATATGATCGATTAACGACGTGAACTTCAATCGATCCCCCAGATTGATTAGAGTCTGAGTAAAAGATACTAAATAACCGCCGGGTCTGGTTTGATTAACCGCCTGGCATACTATTCCTCTTGTTAATGGTTAATGTGATATATATTTTCTGCGGAAAGGAGGGCCTGGAATAACACGAATGTCGCCTGCTAGTAGTTTACAAAACGTGTGAACAATAATCCGAGATTTGGTCGTATGTATAAGACTGTGAGGGGGTGGAATGGTTTTCATTCTGATGGAACGTTTAGAGTTTAGCTTAGAAGCAGTTTCTCAAATGGGATCAGAGATGCAACAGAAGATATAATTTGACAATAATATAATACGAGTAGGCTATGTACTGCTAGATAAAGCATCAATTTAACGTTCATACAAAGTTTGATGGTGACGTTGCGATCATCTTAAGGACATTGTTTATGTACAATTGTGGTACGCTCGCGGCAAAATAAAATTACAGCCCGATGTCATTGTCTGAAATATATCTGTCATATGTGATGATATATATGCTATTATGTGATAATGTGTGATGATATTTGTTACGTTAGTTAACAATGTTTGGTATTAGAGGCAAAACGTGTTATGTTTTATCTTTAGTAGTACAAAATGTGCGCATCAAAAGAAATAAAGGGAAAAAAACAATTCTTTAAAGTATTGGTATTTGAAATACTTTAAAAGTATTTGTATTTAAATATATTTACATTTGAATGTATTTATAACTGTGTTTGTATTTGACCTGATGAACAGTATCTGTATTTGTATTTAAATACTGTTCAATGTATTTGACCTCAAATCTGAGTATAGGCATTCGTTTTTCGTTCTTTGCAGTCTCATAAGTGATCTGGTGTCTCCAGCAATACTCTGCGCTCATGCAGCGTCTTTCCTCCCCCACTTGTTAGTTGTACTGGAAAATCCAATACCTCACATCCATAGCAAAGTGATTCCAGTGCAGGTCTGTTCATAGTCACTTTCTGACCCCTGATCCTCCAGTCATTTCAGGCATCAACTTTGAACACATGAACGTCCCCCAATGATTTCTTTTCGTCAATCACGGCCACAAGATCTTACATTTACTGATTTAGCCTGAACTATATAACAAAACATGACTTATCTAATCAACACCTCTCCCCAATACTTGCTCATCGCCAATACACATTATTGTGCATCCGGCCCTCACTAACATGCTAAGTGGCAATTAAGCGGGTATTTTGTGACGTCATTGGATGAACGCTGGGGTTAGACAGGGTTTTCCTCAGAGTGCGTAGCAGTATTAAATACAGTGTAATTATCAATTTTGTGTTATTATTATTATTATTAACAGAGGCTATATAATTACTGTGGCGTGTTCTGGTTGTATTCCGTATGGCTAATGAAGTAAATGCAACAACAATGTTCGATAATAGCTGATATACACGTGGGTTTGTTTATTACTCCAGTCGAAGACCGCACAAGAGTTTCGCGGATGCGCACGCACCCGTAATTACCATCTCGCTTATCGACAACAAATAACTGATAATTAACCACAAATCATCGATCACCATTTATTAAAAGTACCCGGACCTTTTGGAAATAAAAACACTTCAGTTTCTCTGATTTGCGGACATTAAATTTGTTTTCCATGTGTAGTTCATCAAATTGGTTCCTGATACCCTACGTTCCTGCAAAAGTTCTTACCTGCAATTTCCACTATTTTACCATGAAAACATGTATACATATTCAGGTTAAATGTTTTTTAAATAAAAAATCTGCTAGTCGAGTATATGATCCTATAGTAATTTATTTCTTATTTATGCTGTTAAGTACTCATCATTAGTTATGCTAAATATAAATGTATTTTCCAATTTATTCTTTGACTTGATGAACATATATAATGTGTGTGTATATCTGTTATATATATATATATATATATATATATATATCAACACCATATAGACAGAATACCAAATATTTCATGTCTTAAACATATGCGTAGCTATTCATCAAGGAATAACATACATACACACATATATTGGCAGCATTTCATACTTTACGTTGTTCACCTGAGCAGGTGAACAAAGACCAATATCCATCGCTAATTTTAAGCTAGATCAGATAAGAAGAGTGTTGCGATTTCAAAACTAATTTGGAACAATAGGACTCCGTGAAACATGGCTAACCTCATATGTAACAGAGAGTAACAATAAGATGAAGATGAGATGCCCAATGAGACGACGTACAGGTGTGGCGATGAGAGGCCTACAGAGTACAAACGTAGTGATGAGATGTTTAATGATACGACATACAGAAGACGTCTCAAAGAAAACGAGGAGCAGCATTACCAGTCGTTGGGCAGGAGTACCAAAACCATAAGCTGTAGATATTGTGACGAGCCAAATTACCGCGGAGATAGATGTCACCATCAGTGTCCTATTAACTGTCACTACTGTGGCCCCAAAGGACACAAATCTTAAGTGTTGTGATTCTAATGGGGATGTTTATTGAAGAAGTGGCCAAGAAGAGAGTGCCACATACTCTGATACTTAGCTCACCAATAGCGTACATACTTATTTTTAAATATTGAATTACAAGAACTCGTTGGGTTTTATACACCAAATATACATAATCTAAAAATTGGTATTATAAATATCAATACTATTCGCTTTAAATTTCAGCCTCTTGCTGAAGCTCTAAACAATAATATGTTAGATGTTTTGATGATTCAAGAAAGCAAACTTGACGAATCGTTCCCGTGGCGCAGTTTGCTCTAAATGGTTTTAATCTATATCGACATGATCATACGGAACATTCTGAAGGTATCATGGTGTACGTCCGAAACGATCCTCCACAACGTGAACGTTATGATCTTGTAGTTGACTCGCAAGAGATAAAATCTGGCAGAGTCGAATCTGTTGTAGTGGAAATTATCACTAATGATATAAAATGGCTTTTGTTTAATACAAACAAACAACTGTAACGAATGTGCATTTTAAGATATGTATGGAGAATATAAAATATGTATGGAGATATGTATGGAGAATGTTAAAATTTTATAATTGTTTGAATGATTTATTTGATGTATATGCTGTGAAAAATTATCGTAAAATAGCCTACTTGTTTCAAAGGGAAAGTCCCAACGTTGATTGATTTAGCGATAACAAATGTCTTCAAAGTGCAAAGAATATATGTTGTATTCTAATGTGACTTGAGTGATGTTCAGCAAATGGTTCGCTTTGCCGCCAAATTAAAGGCACCAGTGAAAAAGAAAAGGCATCTTCTGTATCGTACCTATAGAAAATTTGAGGAAAATATGTATGTACACGACTTATAAAATATTCCGGATCTTGTATGTGAAATATGATGCATATTAGTTTTATGAAACTCTTACAAAACAGATGATAGATGAACAACCTCCTCTAAAGAAAAAAAGATCACAACAAACAATCAGACACTTTATATGAATGGTCCCCTGCGAAAGGCCACAAATGTCAAAAATATGTTCAAAACTAAATTTTATAAATGTAAATCTCCTGCTAATTGGGAGATATATCGCTAACATTGAAACAATGTGACTCGGCAGCGAAGACAATGTATGATGATGATGATGTTTGATGCTTTACGGCCACTTTTGTGCACGTGGTGGCTAAATGGGCCGAGCGACCTCCAAAGGTAATGAGGCGAAGTCGAAGACGAAACAACCTTCAGATATGCCCACACCGATATTCGAACTCGGGTGGTAGTGATCTGTGGTCCAACACGCTACCGCGACTGATGGCAGTAATTTGATGAATGAGTACTATGTAAGTATAACTAAAACAACAAGATTTGATTATTCCATCTCCCAGGGTTACACATTTGATGACATTGTTAGTACACATGTTAATAATCGCAAAAGGGAACATATAACACCCGTTTAGTTCCAGCTGCACTGGCTTCCGGTACGTTTCAGATCATTGTACAAGATCCTGTTTCTTACGTTCAAAGTACTGAATGGAACAGCACCATTGTATCTAAGCGATCTGATCGAAAAATATAAACCAGTGAGAATGCTCCGATCCGAGTCCTTTTCACTTTTGAGGGTACCAAGAAGCCACACAGCAATGTACGGAGAGAGATCCTTCCGAGCATCAGCTCCCAGGCTGTGGAACGAGTTGCCAAACCACATAAAACTCGCAGCAAGTAGAGACATATTTTGAAGGTTCTTAAAACTCATTTATTTAAATTGGCGTATTTATAATATTAAACCAGTTTATTATGTATGAAATATATTTGATCTATATGAGCTCAAAATATGTTTAATTGTGTTTTAAATGTTAAGGGCCGTAGTGCTATTTCGGTTGAATAAGGTGCTATATAAAATACTAGTATTATTATTATTATTATTATTTGTACTCAACCACAAATCAACTTATATACATAGTCGACATAACTTGACGGAAGAGACAACTGCTTAGCCTTTCTCGACCAGTCAAAAGCATGAAATTGAATATGGAAAAACTAGGAATAAGTGGATAACCATTGATGTTACCTTCACAGCCACAAAATAAGCCGTTTTAGATGGCACAAAATCTTGTTGGTGTGATATTTTAGCTGGAGTCCTCCAAGGTTCAATACTGGGACTCCCTGCTCATCGTGATATATATGTTAATGATTGTATTGATGATTTGGAATGTGCCATTCATCTGTATGCAAATGATGCGGTCCTAATGTACCACTTCGATGATGCTGCCGGGCGTGTTTTGAAAAGATTAATCGTGACCTATATAGGTTAAATTCATGGGCAGAAAAATAGTTTAATCCGGTCGTGTTTGAACGTTCAAGTTTACCTTCACTCATATCAACAATTGGGACTGATCATCAAAGTTTAAATGATCTGGGAAGATCAACAGTGTCATCGCAACGGGAGACATTAAGATGGGACAGACGTGGAAACTGAACAAAGACCATCCTCAATATGCTGTAGACTAATGTAGAGGCAATATATCGCATACACAAGAGCATTCATATGCACAAGTACAGTTAGACATCTCACATAACTGGAATAGGATAATCTTTTTCAGTCAAAGTATTACAGTGAGAATCTGTTAATCCCGACATCGTTTATTCAGAAAATCCACCTTCCGACACATTATTGTCCATTATAAATGACTCTTTAATTCCAAATATTTCCGCTATTTCAGTCATCCAAGACACACCGACATGCTGTCAATATTGGTTAATTAGCCCGCCCACACGCGATAATTGCTATATCGTAACCAATTACAATCGTCCTTGACCATACACATCGACACGCGATGCTTCCATTGCCTGTGGCTATCTCATAGCCGATCATATTCATTCATGGCTAATTACAAGCACAAATATGTGATCTTTCCAATAAGCAGATCATGAGTTAATCTGATGGACTAAGTGACACGAGTATTTGTTTATAATGTCTGTAATTAACACACATAAATGATCGATGACTACCGGTATGTCACGGATTCGACATTCCCACATTCACGTTTATCACGTGACAAACTACTTCTTCCACACCGGCATGGTGAAAATTCCAACTACCCATCCAGAAGAGAAACCTCATTCATTCCATTGAGATATATGGCAGATCATTCATCTCAGCATCGACATTTTAAAGGTCACAGGAAAATTAGTCAAAATGTTATATAATAAAATCAATTTCGATCAGATATTTTTAATTTTTTGCTCAAAATAAGGTTATAGTGGTTTTAAAACTTCCTTTGCTAGCATCTCACATGGCCGAAACTTTAATTGAGAATCTTCGGAAAACGTCGGTGTGACGTCATCTTTACCAAAGACCCCAAACACTCCACGTGGCCTTGTTTAACCTGTGTTACGTGTTCCATAATGTCTTTATTAAACATGTAAAATGGTGTGTTATGTCGCACACAATTGTGCAAAGAAACGTACATCAAATACCAATGATTATATCCAACCTGTAAGTGTCGTTAAAACCCGGTCCGAAACAACCCCCGACAGAAATACACCGAGGGGGAAACATCCCTGTATAGACTAGTATAGGCCACATATGGGAGAGGCCATGCATCCACCGCGCTCCCGCGTACAGAAAAATATCACCTTATTTAAGGCACCATAAACAAGATCGCTGACTGACCCACTAAATTTATATTTCACCGTTTGATCGCCAGGCGGCAGGAATGTAGTAATGTTGCACGCGTCTTTTTTTTAGACGTTCATGCACACCAAACATGGCATTCGTTAAACTTGTACTTCAAATCACGAGAAAAAATCTCCACTAGTCTGTATCATTTATATGCCACTGACAACTTGGACAACAGTTTGTTTTCGTGGTTTGTTGTCCCATGTTGAACGAATTGTTTACACTTACATATGTGTCTATTAATGTTGTGTGGCGTGCTACCGTGGGTGTACAATTGTGTGTACACGGTGTAAAAAATTAATTTAGACATGTGTGTGGTTATGCATTAAATAAATCCAATAGATTTATCGCAATGGTTAAAGTACAACTGTGAAATCGTTTGCGTTGACATTCTAAATTAAAGTCACCAGAAATTTACCAATGCCTGCAATATTCATAGAAGCTGTTACTATTCAGGGTGGCCACATCACGTTGGCATTTTGAAAACAGACAGCCCAAATTTTCGGTAGACTCTATGACCTCAGGTGCGTATGATACTTGCATCCGCCATACTGTGTGAATTAAAAAAAGTTCGAATGATGCCACTTGTACACATCTTCTTTTTCCGTTTATTCTTATTTGAATTTCCCACCTCAGAGGGTACGGGAAAAATAACACTCGGGTCATAATTCACAGAAAATAAGACACTTTTCACAATTCACGAGGAAAGTAAGCACGTTTTAATTAACGAATCACGAAGAAAATAAGTCAATTTACGGTTCACAGAAAACAAAAGCCCACACACGGATCACGAAATACCCTCTTATAACGTTCTCTAAATCACGTCATTTCATGCACTTCTTTGAGTTTGTTGTCATACGTCATATGACTCTTATCCAATGTCTTTTATTGACTGCGGTTAACAGGTCACCCATAACAGATATTTTTCAACTCTTCGGGTCTTCTGAAGTAAATAAATCACTTAGCACATGAAATCTAAACAGATTCTTTGGCACTGAATCAGCAGACTTAAAAATACTCACACTACATTAGAAATATATGCGAAACACGCCATGGGTTAATTTAGTAAAAACAACATAACGGAATATGTCGAATGAATAACTTCATTGTTAACATGGGTGGGTGAAGTGACGATTTTACATATCAAATTATCCTACAGAGTATATTTATGACCAAAAAGCATTTCAACTGTTGTAATTCACACTTAATCACTGGCACCAATCCGCTTTAAAACATTGAAAAATATGCAATTTTCCCTAAATTTTGGAAATAAATATAAAAGCCTACCTACACATTTTCCAGAAGAAAAAAACTATGTGGAAAAAGATATTTATTTTATGGTGCCTTAAATGACGTTATGTGATAGGAAGAGGGAAATATTCGCATTCAGGCCTAATTTGTTGACTTATCAATTAAGCTTATACCAACACAAAACAAATACACACCAATCCAACTCTTGTTGTGGATCAAGGTCGGCGGCACAGGTGGCTGCTCTGTGTCCACGTATGCACTTCCTACAGCTAATTCCTCGCAATTAATACTGTCTATGACCTTTTTCTCTAGTGGTTCAGTTGTAGGGCTTGGTATCCCTGAGAATGTCAAAACTTTCGTCGGAATCTGACATTTTGTCCGTCAACTGGTCAAGACGCTTGTAAACAAACTGTGGCAATACGTAATGTATAGCAAAGATGACGTCACACAATAACCCCTAGCGAGTGTAGTACACACAAACAATGGCTCGTGAAAGTTCGGAAATTAAGGATTTTGGGATCATTTTAATGGAAATATGATAGCTGTTGGTTAGAATTGTTTTGAGTATGGTAGTGCACCCGATAGGGAATACAATAATTGTCTGTTACGTTATATTTACTTCGAAATGTGAAAATTCTTTTCCCATCACCTTTAATCAGAGAGTACGCCTTTTTCTGAAAGGACGTCACACACTACAGCCAATTAAAGGGCGGTGAAGTAAATTACACTCCAATCGGTCTCGGGCTCAGCCCACTAAAACAAAAAATACACTCCTACCACATCATTCCATTTTAAGACTGTGAAAATTGGAAAGGTGAAGCTGAAACATCACTTCATGAACACTTCTTGAAGTCTCCAAGGTATGCAATGACATGAAGGACATTTCCAGATACTAACGGTGGCCTTTTACAGATTGGGCATTGACCAATTAATAATGGCCAACTAATACTTGAATTGATTTTTGCTAAATGGGCATAAAGAATTATCATTTGATGAACATGTA
Source organism: Paralvinella palmiformis (assembly GCA_025642065.1). NCBI lineage: Eukaryota > Metazoa > Annelida > Polychaeta > Terebellida > Alvinellidae > Paralvinella > Paralvinella palmiformis. The sequence goes on from JAODUP010000156.1 coordinate 1,078,681, forward strand.
ACACTATTTCAATTAGCACAACGATCCATAACACTAACAGACAGAATTAGATTTTAGCTAGATAGAATAGACAACACGGAGCAAACATTAGGTACATTCCATGTAACTTTTTTTATCTACGTATATGTACAAATTAACTCATAGTGTATATTATGTATGTAAAATATATTATATTACAATCATGGCAAATGATATAAATGTTAAAATGAACATTAAATGAGCAGACCCACCAATGCTATAAGCGCTTGGCAATGCAGTACAAAGATCTCAGTAAATCGAACCGAATCACACTTTGATCAGGGGAGAACCGCACATAACTTATGGACTACGAGATGTTAATTATGTTCCGGACATATCGCCACACAGTATGAGCGACCATTGCTACAACTAGTACAAGGCAGAAGCAGTATTAGTGATCACTGTCTATTGCAAATATGGTCAATCAAGATTAAATGAATGAGTTTGTTTGGCTAAAAAACGTCACTTACCGTAGCCTGTAGCAAAAATGATCCCAGTAGATTTTAGCCAGTTATTAAAGCGCTTGACAATATCCATATGCAACATGTATGTGGTGTCTTTGTAACAGAAATCCTAACCCATAAAAATATTTTATTTTTGACCAGTATTCATTACAATGTTACTGAATAACTCCTGATCGAGAGCACCCTAATTAGTGATACTTTCAATAGCAAGAACAAAACGTACACATGATAATAACACAGTTCTATAAAAGAATAAACAGTTACTCGCATAAAGCTCCGACTTAATTAATAGCACACAATGAAATCACACACACACTGCGTTCATGTAGCCAACAACAAATAGGTACACATTTAATTGAAGTGATGGCTTCCAATAATTATGATTATTTTGGATGAGAGTGCTCTCACTGTCCAGCTATTTGTAAAGCGATTTAAAACCTTTCTCTGTGTCTGACGGTGTTCTAATGTGGAACAACAGCCTCCTCTCGCTAGCATCTTGCACCAAACTACCCCAGTCGGTGTTATTCTGAAAAGTAGGGAAAAATGTGGTCACAATGAACAAGTAGGTGTAATTATTGATGGAACTGAAATAATTGTTTAATGATTGTTTTACGCTCGTAACTAGGGACAACTAGGGACATCTGTTTCGGACATATGTGATAAAATGGGGAACCGGTTTGGCCACGAAGAGGAGCCGTTTATGGTTCTTCAAATGAGAGACCGCAACGCGCATGCACGTGCACAACGAACTCTGAATGCCCTCAATACTCAAACTGGTCTCACGAACTATACGTCGGCAAATCAAGCCAGACGAACCTGTAATGACTTCACGTTTCCTACAACATAACAACCATATTTGGCTCGGGTGAGCGACACATTCATACGTCTCCTATCAGCAAGAAATCTGTAAATGAAAGAAATTAAATTGTAATAATTATATGTGTGCTGCATTTAGAACAATTTGTCTAACCAAAGTATGGTGGTTTGCACACAACCCCACACATGGACGGACCGACAGACAGACAGACAGAGTATAGTACCACAATCACTCTAATGATCATAACAATAAATATTAATTTCACATCGAGACAGTCGAATAATGAGCAGAAGAAAAATTACTTTCTTGCTTTGTGTTCAAATTACTTCAAAAACATGTTTCATTCACAGTATTTGTTTTTTTTTAATAGCTTCCAGTGATTAATTGGATTATTGTGAATGGTCGATGACTGTGCGTGTTAGTGCTGCCTTGTCTCACCTGAACAGCAGCACAGCAGCATGGTTACTGGTTAAATACTCATTCAAGATGTCAAGATGTCTCGCCATAATGAATGCGTAGATCACCCAATTCAGAAAACATATTACTATCTGACTTCGATGCGATCCTGATGAGTGTAATAATAAAACTAATTTACTGCAGAAACCATGGAGATAATTTCTCCATCTGATTTACTTCTTCCGTGCATTATTAGGAACCTGTAAGTCATTATTTGGTGTTCAATTCTATTTAATAGTCAATAAATTTTGTCTTAATAATTACATCTCCACTCGTGAAATAAACGATTGCATCACAACCAATCACAAAATGTTGAGGCAGACGATACGAACGGCGATTTCCGCATGAAAGAATTGTGCATTATTCGGAGTTTGAATTTGTTTATATCTATACATTCAAATTATGTAGCATCTGAATGGATACGGGAATAATCTGCCAACTGATAGACATGATAATTGGTGTATGTCAGGCGTGATGTTCATTTTAACTGCGCAAACCATATTTTAAACAAAGTCCACAACAAATTCGTATTTGGCATGTTCGTGACAAAGTAGGAGTGTTTTATTCCGGAAATAGTTAGTCAGTTTGATTGATGGAATAGTTTTGGTTAAGAAAATAATACTTTCTTCTGCAAACAGGGTGTTTGAAAATGTAAGATGTCTGAAGCGTAACAACAACAATTACGGTATTTATACAAACCCAATATTTCCCGAGGCACTCCCAGCTCTAACGCAGGATAAAATAATAATATTTTTCTGTCGTCCCTGAAAGCCATCCACCGTTCTCACGTCTAACTGTGGAAACTCTCTGAAAGAATAATCAGGTGTGAGTAAAAACATTTAACAAAACAAACTTAAGAGTAGAGCACATGATATCTAAATGTTAGTATTTTACAAAACATTTCTTCTGTGCGCACAAAAGGCTATACAGGCCATGCCATGTTAATGATAACAAGGTGAAATGATGTAACGATAACATTTTTTTACTGACCTAGCAGAGGTAATGGAAGATTCGCTGATCTGTAATACTGGTATTTTAGGGATGTGACATAATATAAATTAGATAATACACATTTTATTAGCATTTAATTAAAAGACGTTTCCAGTTGTAAGGACCCAAGAGACTGTGCGTATACTGTGAAAATAAAGGGTCAAGAATGGAACCTTGGAAGTCATGAGATAAAAACAAAACAAAGGACAGCACAGAAAAACACCTTGAGAACTCTTAAGAAACTTATTCAAAATAGGACTAAACCATTTGAGTATTTTAAATCAGGTGCTTTAATTGGCAAGGTTGAGCCACAGATAACAAGCCACGGATAACAGGACACATCATAACATTTACCTTAACTGTTCTTGAAGGAGAGCCTTCTGCTTCTGATACGGTGTAATGATACCAATATCATGGGAATGAAACCGTTTGTGATGTAATAACAGAAATTTGGACAGGTTTCGGATAAACTCCACCTCAGCTGGATTAGAGATTGCACTGTCAGAAAAAAGGGGAAGAAGTTAACTTTATAGCACACACACACAGATGTATATTCCTTCTTATTTGAGAAATTTCCGTGCTTTGTGTGTAAAAATTGAATGGTTAATGTAATCTTTTTAGTAATGTAGCCTCCATCCACCTCTAATGCTATAAATTTGGAATGAAGGCATAAAAATTCCTGGTGTTTTCCCTGTATTTTTCCAAACTTTAAAATTCCCCGTGTTTTCCCTGTATTTTTCCAAACATTAAATTTCCTGTGTTTTCCCTGTATTTTTCCAAACATTAAAATTCCCCGAGTTTTCCCTGTATTTTTCTAAATTTTAAAATTTCCTGTGTTTTCCCTGTATTCTTCCAAATTTTTATATTCCCTGTGTTTTCCCTGTATTCTTCCAAATTTTTATATTCCCTGTGTTTTCCCTGTATTCTTCCAAATTTGTTAATTTCCTGTGTTTTCCCTGTATTTTTCCAAATTTTTATATTCCCTGTGTTTTCCCTGTATTTTTCAAAATGTTTTAATTTCCTGTGTTTTCCCTGTATTTTTCCAAATTTTTAAATTCCCTGTGTTTTCCCTGGAAGTCATTTTTCCTGTTTTCCTTGTGCTGTCAGTACCCTGTATACATTATCTACATTTGCCAGATTTTTCTCTGGTTATTTTCTTTTCCTTGAGAGTTTATCCTTCAGTGATCAAGGCTTAATGGACGATGTGTTTACGTTGTACTCTGATATACATGATCATCACCACGACATTAAACAACACATAACATGTTCACGCAGTCAACATAAAACAACACGTAAGAACTTCACAGTGGAGGACAACATATAATACGGTCATAATACAACGGGTAAAGATATCTTGGCAGAAGACAGCATGAAACCTGGTCACAGTTAACATAAGACAATGTGTATAATGTTGTCATGGAAAAATATGTAACCTGGTCAGTACTGGTAGGCAAAATAACAAGTGATGCACTTGGACCAAAAGACATCACGTAATGTGATTAAAAACAGGAGAATACAACATTAGTAATGTGGTGATAACATGTAACAAGAAGTAGCTCTGAAGGATATAGCTTAATTAACCATGGTATCACATAAATGCCCTTTTTATTATAATTTTATTATAACTTGAAACAACACATGCTGTTGCTGCAATATGAGACAACACGTAATGTTAACATAAGTTGACATACAGTGCAAGCTCATTAATTCGACATTGGGTTTAAATGTGGGGCTTCTTAAATAGAAGTAAGGATGCCTCCATGGCATTAACTGATAACACGGTTAGCCATAGATCTATAGCATATGGATTCAAATCTGAGCAGGGCTATGTGAGAAGGGTGTTTCATCTTTTGTTTTGCCTAATTACCTTTGGAGGTTGCTTGACCCACTTAGCCTATCAGTCATGCAAAAGCAGCCACAAACCAGCAATATTTAAACATTTTAAGATCTAAGTAATCCCTAGTACTAACCAGAGATTTACTTATTTTTATACTAATGAATAAAAAAACTACTAAATATTCCACATGTCTTCACAGCAGGGCCAGAAGTTTTTATTTGCCCAACAAATTTTCACCTGATCCAAAAGTATCACTTATCATTAATCTGCTATATTTCACCTGCCTACACATAAACATGTATTTGCAATAAAAATTGACAAATAGAGAACTCTTTGATAAGAAATGCTTATTCACTGAAGCCCAATGCTGCTTTGCTGAGTTACCCGTAGCCATTTTCACTCTCACTATATAAATAAAATTTCAAATTACCAAGAACGGGTAGCCAGTAAAGTGCAATGAATACAGCTTTTAATCGGCGACACCATTTACATACCTAGGCGGTGTGTTGTCTTAAGCTGAGATTCCATATATGCTGTAGAGTTATTTTAACCTACTACTTTTTACCATGAGTAGGTACTCCAAGTACCCACTTGGAATACCTACTCGGAGTAGTTTATATTCCAAGTAGGATTGTCATGGAAGAAATATTTCTGAATTTAAAATTAGATGGTAAATTAATTTGTGGATTTGCCTTTTTTGTAGGAAGCTTCAATTCCAATTCAAAATCGATCAATTCCAGTTTTTTAAATAAACAATTCCAACTCCGGAATTGAATCAGCACCATGTCTGTTAACAACTATTCGTTGTGGGGAGTACATCTCATGAACGATGGGGCGTGACAAAATTCACAAGACGTGTCAGTGGGGAGTTGACAAGGTTAGGTAGGATGAGGTAAAAGATGCACCCTATCACTTACCCTTCTTCCTGTTGTTGTTCTTGGCCATATTCCAAATCGAAGACAGCGTAGTGCTTAAACGGATAGTTCTTATCCAGTGCTTCGTGTACTTTCCTGTTAGGTAAGACAACAGCACACAGTAATTTCAGTTCAGTTCCATTTGATGTATTCCACATATGCACTGCGCCATCACATAATGACAAATGACGATTACTGATAAAACAAATTATCTATTTGGTGATAAGACTCAGCAGAGGATTCTAACAAAATGGAAAACGTCAACTGTCTTGCTTCCTGATTTATGAAGTAAAACTACCGACTTGAGAGCTGATGAAGTTTTCCAGGAAACAGTTCACCAGACATAAATCCCATGGACAAAACCACCCAGACATAATCCTCTTAATGAGAATATGGACAACCCCCACCCCCCTTTACAAACTATTTTGTAATACTCAACAACTTTAAGTATTATCTAAGATTTAATAAAAAGGTGAAACATTTCGATGTATGTACCATATGTACTCGTGTATAATAAGATAAGTCGAGATCGACTTTTGACCCTGTAATTCTTTCCTCTGGCATATGCTCACCGTATAAGTCGAGGTCAAGTATTGGCTTAAAATCCCTCAAAATCCGAATGTTGTCGTCATTCGCATAAAAGCTGACCCAGTCATTTCAAACTCATGGTGTCAGCAAGTGCGTCATAAATATATCAATTTCTTCACCAGTAGCAACACACACACACACACACACATATTTTGCTTGATACTATAACTAATAAACAAACTTGTCACACCAAACACACCTGATTGTAACTTCAACTGGCAAGCATTATTAATTAATTGTTTCACAGCAAGTAGCGAGCAAGGTTTGCAATGTGAAGAGTGATTTCTATGTTATCACTAATCGTCTGGAAGTACCGGTAGTTAACAGGGTGTGACTTTCAAATATTATTACATAAAGACTGGCATGTTTGTCAGATCCAAATAACAGTTTGGTGAAAATTAATTGTAATTTATTGAATAAGACTAGTAGGCAGAGATGTGGCAATTTTGTTCCAACTATGGCTCACACAAACATGCCTGATTGTAACTTCAATAAGGCAAGTGTTATTAATTCATTGTTTCACAGTACATCTGGAGGAGCTGGTAGGTAACTGCGCCTGACTATCAAGTATTATTACATAAAGGCCTGCATGTTTGTGAGATCCAAATAACAGTTTGGTGAAAATTGTTGAAAAAATAAGTTTGAACTAGACAGGCCGGACCATGACAGCCATACAAATCACGCTGAACGTTACTTGGTTTAGTGGCATATATCTATTGGGTGATGTATATGCCATTCCTATTAAATGCTAAATTATGTTCTATAGATCACATGCCCTTAATAGACTATAAATAAAATCCAAATATAGCTGGTAAATAGCCCAAATACAGCTTTTCAGTAAGACATTTATCGGCCACTACACGCATAAATCGGCATGCAACACAGGGATTCTTGGTCTTCTAACCCGAGATTGTAGTGTGAAATTCAGCCGCATGATGGCGCCAGGGGCAATTGAATTGGTCTATTGTCTACTAATAAAATGCTCAAAAGCAGTAAATAGCTATAAATCAATACACATGTACTACAAACTAAGACAGAATCAGATGCAACAATAATGCAGCACAACCTACAAACAATTTGCCGGCAAAATAAGGCAACACACACTAAAACTTAAACGCTTCTGTAGCCTCATGGATTACAGTGTGGAACTCATCATGCATGGTGATGCTCTGTGGTAGGTTGGAGATTCGAATCTCGGCCATAGCACTAAAGTAGGAGGAGCTTATCACGAAACCAGGCAACTGGCAAGGTTTTCTTCATCAAATATGCCTTATACAGTAAATTCTGAATTTGTTTAGAAATAGTCCCTACAGTAAAGCAGTGAATTACATATCATATGCGTCTTCTTCGTTAGGGTTAGTCAGTCACATAAATAACTGCCATTTCAGCCATTATTATCATTATTATCATCATTACTACTAAATAACATAATAACATTACATCAGCCAAAATAAGTAGCTGGAGCCAAGTTGGAATACAAATTGACCAATCCTGGACCAGTCAGTCAATGCAAATTTAAACCGGCTGGCCACGGCTATGATCCAGTTCAAATTTAAACTAATTACATACAGCCATGGTGCAGTTCAAATTGACCAACCTGCAAGCAGCCAGCTGAAGCACATAAAATGAGAACGTGTGCTGGTGGCACTTAATGGCTGCCAGTTTAAAAAATTGTACAACACGAAGCCATACAACACGCAAATACAAATAATACTGAATTCAATTATCTTTTAATTTTTTTTAAACAAAAAAGGTCTACATTTTTTTAAATGTAGATCTATTACACACTAATGTACCAACCTGTCAGTTATTAATTTTCCCATATAGACATGTTTTGATGGAAACGAGCAGATTTCGGGATGCATTCGGTACTGCGTGGTCAACATCATTACAGGATTGTCTGGCTTCATTTTAAAGAAACCATAGAAACGTTCAAACAATGACTGTCCATAATTCTGGTCGGCTGCTTCCTGTTTGTTAGAAAAAATGGCACAAGGTGCTTGAGCTATTGGCAAAAATACATTCAGATGATTATAGGATCAAAATACTGCCTCAACACATGCTGCTGACAAATAAAGTACTGTCAGTTTATTAATATTATTACTATTATATAAGGAAATTTTTGTAACAACATTACAAAATAATGAAGAGAGGAATACACATAGATTAACACACACACATGCATGCACGCACACACACACACGCATGCATGCATGCACACACACACACAGAGAGAGAGAGACACACACATGATGATAATGATGATTGACAGCCACTTTTGTGCACAAGGTAGGCTAAATGGGCCGTACACCACTCATGGAGAATGTACATCTTTTAGGTTGATAACAACTGAGCATTGATTAAAATTAGCTTTTCAAGTTACAACTGTCACAGATAATGATATGAAGCACACGGTGATGGTAGATTCTGCGTATTATTATTACTATTATTAATTATTGCTGTTATTTATTATCATTTTACCAATACTGAACGAGAGATTCACACTTGAGCAAGCGTAGCGTCACAGATGTCAGCTGTTACCTTTGATACGACAGTTGGTGGCAGCTGTTCAGGATCACCCACGAGGACAATTTTAGTCATACCATACTGTAATGGTATCAACGTATCCAATTCAGTGCACTGGGCAGCCTAAATCAAACCAAACAAAGCAGAGTCAAACAAACACGATTAAAACTGTACAACTTACTCATAGGACTATGTCACATAGACCTTCAGTGACAAATATAAGTTATCTCAATAAAACATGAATAAGTATTGTGTTTAAACCTTCGAGAAATAAACAATTATGAAATTAAGGTGGTATGACAAGGTATTTAATGTAAATCTGATTATGACGTATATTTAGCTTTCTATATTTAATTTTTTTCACGTAAAATAGGTTTGTGTTAATTTGTTTGTTTCAGTTCTAAATTGTAGGATATACATTTAAATTGAAGCTTCAGTATATAATAAAATAAAAAATAAATAGATCCCATTTACATTTTTGAGATCATTTTACCACGAAATGCTCACACATCGTTTGGCAGTTGGTTGTAATATAAGACAATCCTATTATATCAGAAAACTAGCGGTTGAGATGTTGCTGAATTGAAATTTGAATTTACGTCACGTTGAGACAGACGAGTGTCATCCCACTGTAACATATCATTAACAAAACTAACTACCTTCTTGATCACCCAATTTATTTAACAGCAATTGCATATGATTTATTTGGGAACAAGCATAAACGTTTAGTATTAACATATGATCTAACAGAGGCCCAGCACCACTTAGAAACCATCGTATTGTGGCTCTTTAGATTGCTTAAAGAGGTAATTAGTATTTGTTATGATAATGAACAGATTTTTAGAACAGCAAAATAAAGGAAACGCTATTATCAATTATTTAGCAATACTGATTAATGGCCATTTTTGGTGACAATTCTTTCCACGATATATGATGGCTGATTACTCAATTAAAACATCAGTTTGAGGCAATTAGTTTTGAAGTGACCAGAAAATAACTCATCTTAGTTACATACAAGGCTATCTTATACACAATCACATACAGTAACATACAGGTGATTAGCACATCTCCAGTGTCAATAAGGTACCACGTTTTTTAACAAGTAATTAGCTTTGTTTAAAGGGATCGTCCACCCTCAGAAAATATCTCTTAAATATGTTGTGCTTAGAACAGTAACCAAACATTCCACAATAATAATCACGAAATATACCTGATATCATAGATATAGGGAAATAATCCAAATTGCTGGAGGGCCGCCATTACTGCATTTAACAAGATAATTGCGTTTCTGTTCGGGAATAATTCTTTGCTGGCACTTGTTTAGATGCTTTTGTACGGGCTCTACAGACTTCGGGTCAACCGGATATGTTCAAGTGATGTCGGCATTCAGGAGATTCCGGTCTCTGTCTAGCTTCAAAATGGCGGTGGCCACAGGCCATTAAAACTAGATTATTTAATGTCTGGGTAATCATTTACACATTTTTACATTATTTATGATATTTGTGAACATAGCTTTATTAGTCCTGAAAATTTGAAATGAAGGTGGACTGTCCCTTTAAATGAAAAAATATTAATGCAAAATTATGTGATGCCATGTCAATATTCCTGAACTAGCACGGACATGCACGGACACACACACACATACACGCACACACACTGCCTGATAATGTATTTTGTTGTGGCTCCATTTTAGCTCCATTCAGATAGAAGCTCAAGTATTCAGGTACAATCCGCTCCATTCTGAGAGATACAATAACCTGATAATTTCATTGTTATAAGTTTAGCTCATATTATTATTATTATTAATCGTCTACTTGGTAGACTCTATGATTTATACTGAGTTCGCATAATGTTAACAGTAACATATACAGTGTAAGGGGATTAACAAGTTCCTCAACATAACACACACGTTCTTCTATTTCATGGAATAAACCATTTATTTTAATATAAATTTCAACTAGGGCCTTTGTGAAAGGTTCTATGGATGGCTATAAAAAACATACGCCATTAAAAACGGAAAAATCTAAAAGAAAAATTAATCTCAGCATAAAACAATGTTACCATCTCTAAAAAAATCATCTTAGAAAACAATATACTCAATTTGTTAAATATAAAAAGAGTGAATCCATCATTTCTAGATTAAAACGATGCTCTCACCTCATCAATGATCAAAGACGTAAATGGTATCTCTCCTGGAGCTTTCTGTAAATAGTTTTTCAGTTGAACACTTCCGGATCCATTTAATGTGGAGCAAACAACATGTGCGGACATCAGTATCTCGCGTTTTATGTTATAAGCTTCAGCAGCACTAAGTTGAGACTTCTGCAAATGTACACAATATATTAGATATGGTAATAATATTAGCATGGACACACACAGACAAATACGCACAAGTTTGTCGTATATTAATAGCATTTAATGCTAAATCATTGTATAAACAAGTTCAAGAGATTTCACTGGTCATCTAAATGTGATGAAAGATTCACCAATGTACTTATAGCCACTGGTACCGTGTACATATACCACTACAGCCAGTGATACCATGTACTTATAACACCACAGTCAGTGATATCATATACTTATAACGCTAGAGCCAGTGATAATATGTACTTGTATCATTACAGCCAGTGATACCATATACTTAACACTACAGCCAGTGATGATACGTACCTATATCACTACAGCCAGTAACGTCATGTACTTACTGCGCTACAGCCAGTGATGATACGGACCTATATCACTACAGCCAGTAACGTCAGTACCTACTGCGCTACAGCCAGTGATGATACATACCTATATCACTACAGCCAGTAACGTCAGGTACCTACTGTGCTACAGCCAGTGATGATACATACCTATATCACTACAGCCAGTAACGTCATGTACTTAATGCGCTACAGCCAGTGATGATACGTACCTATATCACTACAGCCAGTAACGTCACGTACTACTGCGCTACAGCCAGTGATGATACGTACCTATATCACTACAGCCAGTAACGTCATGTACTTACTGCGCTACAGCCAGTGATGATACGTACCTATATCACTACAGCCAGTAACGTCACGTACTTACTGCGCTACAGCCAGTGATGATACGTACCTATATCACTACAGCCAGTAACGTCATGTACCTACTGCGCTACAGCCAGTGATGATACGTACCTATATCACTACAGCCAGTAACGTCATGTACCTACTGCGCTACAGCCAGTGATGATACGGACCTATATCACTACAGCCAGTAACGTCAGGTACCTACTGCGCTACAGCCAGTGATGATACGTACCTATATCACTACAGCCAGTAACGTCATGTACCTACTGCGCTACAGCCAGTGATGATACGTACCTATATCACTACAGCCAGTAACGTCATGTACTTACTGCGCTACAGCCAGTGATACCATTTAATCTCTTCTCAAGTTTAGCCATATCACTCTCAACAGCACGAGCCTGTGTCAAAATGGAGAGATAACATAACAGCTGATCAGCATCACAATTATAATGTCAATATATTGTAGTTTATTTTGTTTGTTTATCAGTGCATTTAGTTCCGTTTTAGGACCAATAATCGCCCGCCCCCCCCAGAGTCGAACCTGCGTATAAGACGCACTAAAAATAAGCAAATTTATTCAAAACCCAAAATTTCACCATCATTACTATCTTCATTGAACATCTGTTGTATCTGTTCATGTGTCATCATACATCTTGCCGCCTTCTTCGTTGGAGTCAGTATCAGATCTGTCATGCTGTCCATCCCACAATACATCATCTTCCGTGCCATCTAAATCATTGCTGATAGAGCACTTTTTGAATGATTTAGTAATAATAACAATAATATTATGCAAGTACATCGGATTGTGATACATGTGTACAAATTCGTAAAATTATTGAACTATTTTTTGAAGAATGAGGTGATAGTGGTTTGCTTTGTAGTTAAAGCAGATGAAGAGATCACTTCTTGCAGGTCTGATTCTAATGAAACTGTTGTATCATAGTTTTTAGTGAGTCCTTCGTTTAGAAAATATTGTTTTAGATGGCACTTGAGAGCATCTCCAGCTGTTTTAACTGGACATTCTGGCTCATCATCCTCGTCGTCATCCTGGACAGCATCGAATGGCCTCCCAGGCACACTGATAATCAAAAGCGACTTATCTAATTCAACAGTTTGCATGTTTTCCCCTATGTCTCTTCGAAACTAATTATCATCACGTGTGAATTGCTGCAGTCAGGTAAAATTGAGACTGGCCGCAGGCGGTCAGTTTTATATGCTGATTGGCTGTTATTAGCATTTGGGACTTCAAGTGATGGCCGTAATACGCATTACAGGCGTGGCAGCTATTGGCAACTTAATTAGCATTGCGTTAAATGGGCTGATGTTTGGGACCTTAGAATCTGGCCGCATTATGGGCACCGGCCGTCGTTCAGGCGTGGCCGCAACTAGGCGGTGTACTGAATGACCCAATTAGTAATTTGTATGGTCAACATCACTTAACAGTGAAAGCAGTTTTTAGAGCAGAATTGAACTTTTCAAGAGATGAAGGACCTCTAATCTCAACCTGCAACCTCCTCCAACAACTGGAGGTTGGTCTGCTAAAGGCAGACATTTCCATCTAATTTTAGCCAAAACACAGACACCTGCAATAGTTAAAACATAAATGTTGCTGCTTTGTGGGCAGTTTTTGGCACGTGGTTGGCTAACTGGGCAGAACATCCTCCGAACATAGAGAGGCAAAGTGAACTACGAAACACCCTTCTGATACAGTCTGACAGGCACTAGAAACCCAGGTGCTAAACACAACGCTACCAGTTAGGCCATAGAGGTGTCCCATTTTTGGGGGGGTGGGGGTGTCCTTCCATCGTGGATCAGAGTTGAGACAGATATTCAATTTTAAAGCCACTGGCAGATTTGTAAATTTCAGTAAAATCTTGATGATTGACGATGATTTATCTTTTACAGCCACCTTTGTGCACGTGGTAGGCTAAATGGGCTGAGCGACCTCCAGAGATAATGAAGCAAAGTCAAAGATGAAACGCGCTTCAGATATGTCCACGTCGAGATTTGAACTCAGGTGGTAGCAATCTGTGGTCTAACATGCTACCAATTAAGACCACGGAGGCGCCCTAGTAAAATCTTGATGTAGATCTACTATCTCACCAGCAGCCAATACACGTTTTAAAGAACTGGGGGCGATATAATCATATTTTTTTCAGCTTTAGTCAGTGAGGGAGCTGCCAGCATTCTGATTTCACGAAGGCAGTTGATATTATAATCAAATATATTGGTACAGTTACAACATTTTCTATGAGATGTACACAAATCTGTAGACCGCTCAAACAACTGCTGCTGCGTTTCAGTTTTCATAATAATAATAATAATATGAGTACATTCTGATTTATGGTAACCATACAAACATCTGTTTTTAATTAATTTCAGTAATAATAAACATCTAGGTAGACTAGTAGACTAAAATAATTGCCAGCCTTGTCATCTAGTAAACAATTAGACAATGTCACCACCACCGCCATATTGTACATTTAATTATACATCGGACACACGCCAAAAGCGATAATCACACATCATTTTACCTCTACTCTACGGCCCTGTCCCTGTAGTTTATCTCTCATGTTACGATGATGTTCCAGTTTACTCTGTAGGTGATTGGCCTCCATCCGGACACTGTCCATGGTATTCTGACGTCTGTTGGAGTAATCTGTTAATGACAGCCAGTAAACATTATGTAGATACAACAAGCTTATGGTCAGAAATTAGATCAGTGGTCACTCCACTTAGATCAGTGGTCACTCCACTTAGATCAGTGGTCACTCCACTTAGATCAGTGGTCACTCCACTTAGATCAGTGGTCACTCCACTTAGATATTTTTTGACAAAGCTACTGATAGAAGATATGCTTCTCCTCTACCTTTGTAAATCTAGGGCTCCCTCCTTTGTAATTGAACTATTTTTGAAAATACTATAACTATAATTAATTACTGATCATCATAACTGACAGAATTGTTCAATTATAATCATTTACCAGTATGTGAATATCACACAAATCTCATCCGAATTTGATGTTGATAAATGTGAAAAATACGACAATACTCATACAAAACCTTTTATTTAGGGCTATAAGTTATTTCAATTCCTTTACTTAAGTCCCTATGTTGGTCTTGTCATCTACTGAGTCCAATAAGTCGTACATGTTCATGTATTACAATTTAAATATATATGCTATAGAGTCATACATGTTCATATATATAAAATAATGCATGTTTATATAGCGCCAGAACCAGGTAACCCTGTTCTGAGGGGCTGTATAGTATTATTAAACCCTGACTCAGAGCTTCCACCCAACACACATCTCAACTCCCAAGGAAGCATACAATGCATGCTGCCATTATAGGCACAAAGCGTTACTCAAACGCATAGCCATCGTGTCCCGTCAGGTATTCCTCATTTTTATGGATGAGTGAACCAGTCGCCACATGACAGCATTGCAGCTCCCGGAGATTCGAACACGCGACCCTTCAGCTACGAGTCCCACGCTCTAACTTACTGAGCTATCATGGCTCGATGTATTACAATTTAAGTATATGCTATAGATATGTTGTGATGATTTCACAGAAATAGTAATCTAACAGATATAAAATAATTGATCCAAGCAGTGAAACAATTTATTTCAGAATCCAATTATAAAATTCTCCTTAACGTTATATCGGCATACACTTATACGTAACATATAAACCTGATTAAAATCCTCATGATATCTTGCTATCTGTTGATGTACCTTTTGCTTCATTGAGACTTATAATTGACAGTGTAATTGGAAGTGAACTGGAGTCTTGAACTGCATCTGTGTATTGTTTCAGATTGGATAAAGGTAATAGCTAAACTAGAATATATGCAAAACTGTCCATCTTGATCAATGTTTTACCCATCAAAATATACATTTTTGGCATCCATTATGACGAGTAGATATAGTTATCTAACAGCCTGAAGAACAACAAAAGAAACTATATTTGAATGATTAGAAAGGTCATCAATCACAGATTACTACAACAGTCAACAATCACAGACTAATCCCATAAACACAGGTCTGAGTCAAATTCAAACACCAAAATGGAAGGTTTTCAGTGCGTAACCAACATAAACATGGAGAATAGACTCAAATATGTTTACTGCCAATATTTCGGTGTGGTACGTCCGATGGGGTGATTGGAATTAACCAATTATAGAGCGCCCTTTTGTTTGGTTGCCAAACGCTTTGAGACCGCTTGTGGGCTATATAAGACTTTTGAATGCTGGTTATTTGGCAAGACGAACTGTGAGGAAGCCCCTACTGCAAAAAAGACACCGACAAGCACGATTGGTGTGGGCGTGTGAGCACTTGAAATGGTGTGATGGTCACTCACTCACTGGCAATACATTGTGTTCAGTAACGAATCCCGCTGTATCGTCAAGATAGTCGTGTTCAAGTGCTCAGGCAAGCTCATGAGGCTCTACTCAATGGGTGTGTACTGCCTAGTGTACTGTCTGGTCAGTAATCTCGCGTGGATTGAACAACATAGACAACCCCCCAACAAACGTGGTTGAACTGACCCTGGTTTTGAGCATGCCTCGACGCTTACGTGTCGTATACAACGCCAGAGGAGGCCACATGAAGTATTGAATATTTTTTCATATTGTTTGGCATGATTCATTAGCTTTAACACAAGGACAAATATTTTGAATATGGATTTCAGTTGTTTTGTGAAGTTTTATGTCTACGAATAAAAGCATTGTTTTTGTCAGTATTTGTCACAGGTATTGGCAATGAAACTAATAAACCAGTATTATTAAGTAAAAACTGTATTTCATACTATTGAACAAAATGAATGGACAATATAAAATGACACAATATTATGAAAAATACCACAAATTTATGGTAAGAGCGCTCCAAAATGTTCATTTATGCAGCATTTTGGGATATTCCAAACTTTTTTCCTAGTCTGTATATATAAAAATCACGAGAAAACCAACTTAAGAGTTACTAAACAACAACTGGACTGCAACATCCCCAAAACAAGTCATGGTGTATACTCAGTTCACAACGAATGCAGCATAACACGTACAACACACACTCCTTACATACAATACACTTACACTGTCTCCACTTTCTATTGAAGATGTCGTCCAGGCTGCAGTCGATAACCTCCTGTTGCATGGATGATGCTTTGCCGACCCGAACAACTCTCAGATTGCCACTTTTTGCTAGAAATAAAGCCGAACACACAGACAGACAAACATTAATATGGACTGGTTTAGATCATCCCGACGAAGGCGATGCAGACATCGGCCATAGATGACTACTGTGTCGTTATCAGTAATCAAAGACAAAAACAATTTGATTATTTTTGCATCTCTCCTTTACACTGGATGGACCACAGGTATTGTTTATGCTGATAAAGATCTTATTATTGTAAATCCTGATTTTAATGACAACAAAATTTAAAAAAAAAACAATTCTCACAATAATGATCTTTTTTAATAAAGAATTTGGTATATTCTTGGGGGAATATAAATTTATATATATATATATATATATATATATATATATGAAGCATTATGTGGAGGACTGTACCATCAACAACATTTTACTGACTTTGTAATGTTGACTCATGTGATTTCTATTTTGCTTCACATTTTCCATAAGTTCAGAGATATACAAGTCCTGTAATACAGCGATATGTAATATACTAAAAATATAAAAACAGTTATCCTGCTGATATCAGAACATCTGAACTGAACTTCGACATGACAACTGAGATGCGACACCAAAAGAACTCGATATGACAAACACTAATACTTGAGAATCTCCGGTATTAGTTGAGATTAAGGAGGGCCGCGCAACCAACTAATTTCTTACTGAAAGTAATCATCACACATGAAGTCGGATCTTTTCTGATAAGACGTAGCCCACAGACTACGGCATTTATGGTTTTATTTAAGGCTCGTCTTTGGGTTGTTCTCTGGTCATCCTAGAACATCTTATAGACTTATAAATGTTATTTGGTCAGTTTCGCTTCAACAATTTTGATCCATTTGTGAACTTGTCACGGTTTGTACTGTTGAATAGGTCACATGCTGTGTTATTGTTGTTTGTTTTATTGTTCCGGGAGAATCCCCAGGCTGTCGCCTTATTCGGCACAGCATCTACGTTGGAGTGGTTGAGAAATTTCCTCCCCCACCACTAACAGGGGAGCAGTACGGAAAGATGGAGCCGAAATACCCTGAGGGTGGTCACTGCCAGAGTGTTTTACATCTTCAGATGATAGTTTTGTAAACACCACATGTTATGATAAGAGTTGTAAACATCACATGTTCTGTTCAGAGTTGTAAACACCAGGTGTGATGATAGTTTTGTAAACACCACATGTTATGATCAGGCTTGGGGTAATCGTAATCGATTGTAATCAATTACACAATGTCAAGTTTTCATAATCGTAATAGCCACTTCCAGATGCAATGTAATCATAATCGATTATATTGTAAATGTAATCGTAATCAGCGATTACTTACACGATTACACAAGGTGTTTGATTATTTACCATATTATACCTTGCCAGAGATTTGGTTTGGTGTGTAAGGCAAAAGATAACAATAGAACTGATTTACCAATTGACGGACTGCTGTCATATTTCTATACTTGAGTCCAAGCTAGTCACACAGCCAGCAATCGTGCATGACTTCTTTGTAACATGGCTGTTTTTAACTCCAGCTGCAAACGATCCTGATTGGCCAGCAGCCGGATGACGAGCAGCCAATTAAATTAAGGCACGCAATAGTGGACATAAGCGAGGCTACATCTTGGCTCCCTGATCGACATACGGGGTGACAAATGTAGGAGTCAGGAGGTGGCCGAATTATAGAGAAAAAAATACAATTTAAAGGATAGCAATAGTTTAAGACTGTGAAAAAGTGGTCCATTTACAGAGGTGGTCAAGTTACAGAGGTGTTCGGCGTTGGGGGTTTATCCTATTTATTATATAGTCTCGCCACACATGATGCATTTCATTACTAAATATATATTCAAATAATTCCACTGATATTGTTTGCACTAATCTCAGTTATTTCTATAAACGCCTGCGCATTCGTGGCGAATGAATGACTTGCTCCTTTTTGCTCTACGGTGAATATTGATCTCAGAAATAATAAAACTAATTAACATTGTACAATGGCATCAGTCTGTCATACATTTTCACTTCAAGAGAAAAACTAGAAAGTCTGTCTGGTTGTCACAATATAATAATAATAATATGTGATATTTATATAGCGCCCTATTCAGCTAGAAGCTACTCTAATGCCCTTTACCATATTATTTTCAATATTATTATCCCTGACTCAAATAAAACAACATGTAAATGCTGTAACCTGTTCATGTAGGTATTATACGTGTAACTGAATAAATCGTAGTCGATTACATTAAGAATGAATGTAATTGTAATTGTGGTGTTCTCTCAAGGCCCTGTAATCACCCCAACCCTGGTTATGATAGAACTATAAACATCACATGTTCTGTTAAGAGTTGTCAGCACCACATGTTGTGCTATAACTTATAGTTGTAAACATGACATTTTGTATTAAGAGCTGTGAACACCACATGTTATGATGAATTTGTAAACACCACATGTTATGATAGAGTATTAAACATCACGTTTTGTGTTGGAGCTGTAAACATCACATGTTCTGTTAAGAGTTGTAAACATCACATGTTCTGTTAAGAGTTGTAAACATCACATGTTCTGTTAAAAGTTGTAAACATCACATGTTCTATTAAGAGTTGTAAGCATCACATGTTCTGTTAAGAGTTGTAAACATCACATGTTCTGTTAAGAGTTGTAAACATCACATGTTCTGTTAAGAGTTGTAAACATCACATGTTCTGTTAAGAGTTGTAAACATCACATGTTCTGTTAAGAGTTGTAAGCATCACATGTTCTGTTAAGAGTTGTAAACATCACATGTTCTGTTAAGAGTTGTAAACATCACATGTTCTGTTAAGAGTTGTAAACATCACATGTTCTGTTAAGAGTTGTAAACATCACATGTTCTGTTAAGAGTTGTAAACATCACATGTTCTGTTAAGAGTTGTAAACATCACATGTTCTGTTAAGAGTTGTAAACATCACATGTTCTGTTAAGAGTTGTAAGCATCACATGTTCTGTTAAGAGTTGTAAACATCACATGTTCTATTAAGAGTTGTAAGCATCACATGTTCTGTTAAGAGTTGTAAACATCACATGTTCTGTTAAGAGTTGTAAACACCAGATATTGTGTTAGAATTGTAAACATCAGATGTTTCATTAGGACTTTGAACGTACCAAAGTAGAAATATAATGTGACTATAAGCTAACTGTATGCTAATAACAGTGAAGGTTACTATGTTATACACTATGTTATATACTATGTTATACACCATGTTATATACTATGTTATACATTATGTTATATACTATGTTATACATTATGTTATATACTATGTTATATACTATGTTATACACTATGTTATACACTATGTTATACACCATGTTATACATTATGTTATATACTATGTTATACACTGTTATACACCTATGGTATATACTATGTTATACACCATGTCATATACTATGTTATACACTATGTTATATACTATGTTATACACTACGTTATACACTATGTTATACACCATGTTATATACTATGTTATACATTATGTTATATACTATGTTATACACTATGTTATACATTATGTTATATACTATGTTATACACTATGTTTTACACCTATGGTATATACTATGTTATACACTATGTTACACAATATGTTATACACTATGTTATATACTATGTTATATACTATGCTTTGATAAAAAAAATTATTTAAACTGAAGAAACTAATTTTAATAAAATAATCTGTTCTTGTAAACAAATGATTTTTTTCACTGAATCTTAACCGAAAAATGTCAACAGATGTCTGATTTGCTGAGAAATGTCAATGGATGTATGATCTGATGTTTGTCCAATGCACACAGTATGGTTTTTACTCCTCTGGCATGAGTACTACTTATTATCCATATTTGCTTTGCTGCCTTTAAACAGTTTCATATTTTTTTCCAGTTATAGTTTACGACGACAACCAACATACCAGTAGCTAGGATAACCCTGTATTTTTGCTATTCGAAATTGGCAAAGGGGATCCAAACATAATTATTTATTTGAGATAACTGAGTGGTGTATCAAAAGAGTCCATAACACTTTGGGATTACAAACAAACCCTGGTCTAACACTGTGGTATCCTAAATAAGACTCATCCCTAAGAAGGTGGTGTTACAAATAAGACTCATCCGCAACAGGGTGGTGTTACAAATAAGACTCATTCGCAACAAGGTGGTGTTACAAATAAGACTTATCCGGAACAGGGTGGTGTTCCAAATAAGACTCATCCAAAACAAGGTGGTGTTCCAAATAAGACTCATCCACAACAAGGTGGTGTTCCAAATAAGACTCATCCACAACAAGGTGGTGTCACAAATAAGACTCATTCACAACAAGGTAGTGTTACAAATAAGATTCATCCACAAAAGGGTGGTGTTACAAATAAGACTCATTCCTGACAAAATCAAGACAAAATCAGGCACAAGTGTCAGTTATCACTCACCTTGTCTTAGCGATTCATCAACATATTTTAAGCGTCGGACAACCTCATCCACAGCATTGTTAGATGGAGCACAAAACAGGATCCTGATCCGTGGTCGTCTGTCAACACCCTAAAGAAAGATCAGAAATCAGATCACATTCTGCGACATTGTCAATAGGTCAGGTTAAAGGAAGTAACCAATACCATGGCTCAGCTAGTAGAGCAGACTCCTAATTTGTCACAACACTTCTCTCAACCTCTACACACCTGTCCACTGATCCGTGGACATGCATTTGGCACACTTAAATTATATTAATTAAAAGTCATTTAAAGAGAGGCATTCAGAAATACACGAACTCAATCAATGGTCACTTATCGGAAGGGTTAAAGGTTCAGATCGTTATACAGAGGCCTGAGCAGCAAACCAACAGTGCTGTGTAATAATGCTGTATTAATAGCACAGGTTGCACTGAAATAGGAAACTAATAACAGTCAAGATTTAATTAGTTTCTGGAGATCCCATTCCCGTGAATGATAAACACATTCCTACATATGGATACTGCAATGTTTACCAGTATCTAAATTGTTTATAAAATACTGCATTTGCCATGTACCGTAACCCATCCCCAATTTAATTCCACCTCACAAATCAATTCTCCGCACCACTCACATTTTGCAGCTTTGCTCTTTTTATATCTGTATTGTTTTTATTTGCTATTAAATCCCTCCATTTTATTCTACAGCGTCCAGAGCACTTTGGTTTTACACAATTAGAAGCTTTATAAATGCACATAATTTCATATTAATTTATTTCATAATCAAATTTCTAAACCAAATGCGTTTTATAAGAGAACATGATGATCACCTGTCAATTCTGAATTGTTAGGCTAGTATCGTGCATTAGGCATTTATGTAAACGTATTGATTAGTCGTGGAATACTCAAGCGAACATGCAGGCCGAATTTCTCTAATTGAATTTCTGTTTTTGTTATGTCAGCTGCTGCGATAGTTTTTCATTGGTTCAGATGATAACAAAACAATGATCATCCACAACCTGTATAATGGTCGGATTCAAACCGATGACTCGGAGGTTTGTAGTGCATTGCTCCAGCTACCACACCATCGGAGCAACTCCAAAATTTATGCGTGAAACTATCAGGAAACCAAAAGTGAAATTAATGTCAGGAAACTATGGAATAAAGTGAAATGAAAGAATGCCAAAAATTGTACCAGACATGGGGTCAATTCCATTTGGTCAATTCCAATTCCACCTCAAATTTATCAATTCCAATTCCCAAATTTTCAATTCCAATTCTGACTCTTTTTTTGCTTAATATTTTTTACCATGAGTAGATACTCCGAGTACCTACTTGGAATACACACTCGGGTAGTTTATATTCCAAGTAGGATTGTCATGGAAGAAATATTTCTGAATTAAAAAATTAAACGGTAAATTAATTCTTGGATTTAATTTAATTTTGCCTGTTCTAAACATTGAATGGGGGTAAATTCTTAAATAGCAATATCTCTATATAGATTACAGGCATGCTATGTGGTTAGCTAAAGAGGTTAGTTAAAGAGGTATTATATCATGTGGTGGATCATAGTCTTGGGTGCATCCCCATGTAAGAGTATATTTTCTAATCATCAAAGGTGTGTTTATATTCCACTGTCCAGTAGAAGCCTTGAAACGAATGTATTTGCTTAGCTCCGCCCAGCAGGGGTCAGACCCTGTATTTACTTTCACAACCCTGCTGGGTACTAAACCAATGACATATGGTAAGTTTACAAAATCTCTCAAATGGTTATTAAACTGTTAGGTCTGGGGACAGGCTATAGTAGTTTGAGGAGAGGAGGGGCAAACTTTGGCTCCAGATTGGCATTCCTGGTGAGATGATAAATTAATTAATTCCTAAATAGCAATATCTTTATATAAATTACAGGTATGCTATGTGGTGGTGTCACAGTGGCTCACACACTGCTCACTTGGGGTGCCACAGTCGGTGTGCATATCTGATATATATATATATATATATATATATAAGGAACCAAAGCTCTGGACCATTATGGTTCCAGTATATTGGTAACACCACATGTAAGTGTTAACATTGTAAAAATGGTATATTAATTTTTGGATTTAATTGTTTTGTAGGAAACTTCAAATTCAACATTTCTCAATTCCAATTCAAAATTTCTCAATTCCAATTCCAATTTTTTTTTTTAAATAATCAATTCCAATTGAACTGACCCCATGTCTGCATTGTACTAACACCGAGTATAAGTAGGCAGATGCATAATGAAGATAAATGTGTATTTACTGAGTGCGATTCATACTGGAAATTGATGCTATATAAGTCAACTGAAATGACGGCTTACATTATTATCAACAAAAGATATCTAACAACAGATAAGTAACAAAACCTTAATATCAAGATATAACACCGCATTTATAGCATGGTGTTCACATTAGAGGGTTCTTCTCACACCAGTAAGGAATCCACGACAAGGATTTACGGTGCAGCTTCCAAGTGCACCTGTGAACAATGCAAGCCGACTCGTTACCATCTATAAGAGTTGTTCATAAAATAATCACTTAGTCCCATATCTGACAAAGGAAGCTTGCCACAGATTTAGTTGTCACTCGATCAGCACGTGACAAATCATGAAATAACGAACAAACCATGAAATAACAAACAAACTACGAAATAACAAACAAACCATGAAATAACAAACAAACCATGAAATAACAAACAAACAAACCATGAAATAACAAATGACCAAACCATGAAATAACAAACAAACAAACCATGAAATAACAAACAAACAAACTATGAAATAACAAACAAACCATGAAATAACAAACAAACAAACCATGAAATAACAAACAAATCATGAAATAACAAACAAACCATGAAATAACAAACAAATCATGAAACAACAAACAAACCATGAAATAACAAACAAATCACGAAGTAACAAACAAACAAACCATGAAATAACAAACAAATCACGAAGTAACAAACAAACAAACCATGAAATAACAAACAAATCATGAAATAACAAACAAACCATGAAATAACAAATGACCAAACCATGAAATAACAAACAAACAAACCATGAAATAACAAACAAATCATGAAATAACAAACAAACCATGAAATAACAAACAAATCACAAAGTAACAAACAAACAAACCATGAAATAACAAACAAATCACGAAGTAACAAACAAACAAACCATGAAATAACAAACAAACCATGAAATAACAAACAAATAAACAAAACTTTGATCTTGATCATTTGCTTTAATTACAATTATCCAATTAATGCAGTCATCTATTAATCAGAATTTATGGTCTTAACTGAAGGACCATTCCTAATTATCATAATGTTCATGAGCACAAAAACTGTACAGTAAACACATCCAAAATGGTTACTGGCAGCAAACAATGCATGTTGCCATATAGACATCGCGTCCTGTCAGGTTATCAATTCTGGCTGAGTGAACCGGTCGCCACACGACAACGTTGCAGCTCCGGAGCCTCGAACTCGCGACTCTCCGATTACGAGTCATACACTCCAACTAACCGTACCATCACAGCTCAACATACCGGAGGAAATGGCCCACGGAAAACAGCGCGTAACACATCGCCCTCCACTACTAATGCTTTGTTTTGTTGTTCGGGGAGACTATAGTACCATGTTCTAGCCAGGCCCCTTTTCCGAGTGTGCTGCACCTTGCCCTAATCTGGATGCACTCTGTCAGTTATATCTTGTGCCCTGTGCCTTTTGGGGTCGCTGAGCTGGGTTTGAGTATCTGATACATACGACTGCATATCCCTCGGCACCACTGAGTTACTGAGCTAACTGTAACTACTAATAACGATACTGTCTCGAGTTCCATTTCATAGATATTAATTAAATGTCAAAGTTAACCGATTTCAGTGTTGTGCCCTCAAAAATGTAGCTCACACAAGAAAGGGCCCTCCATCTGTAAACTGTGAATCCAGGACAATTCCCCACTTGGACAATAACCCACTGGGCAATAACCCACTTGGACAATTCCTCACTCCATAATGACAATTTTGGACAATTCCTCACTCTTAATTTTTTTATAAGTGTCTTTTACATGTTTATCAGAGTATTATTGATCTTTGTGCACAAAGAAGCCACAACAAGGTGGCTTCTAACTATTTTCCAACTGCACAAGAAGCCATGGCAAGATGGCTTCTAACTAATTGCCAATTGCACACAAGATCAGGTCTTTATAAGGGGGTCAGTCTATCTGGTTCATCGCTTATTCTCAGATATATATTTCTCAATATATGCTATCACTGCCACAGAAGACAGATGTAGAGCTCGGTTTCCAGGCTGATCCCAAAAGCCATGACCCTTGACTTCGAGTAAGCTGTGATTAAAGTGCTGTGACGTCATCCTTTGGATCCCAAGTCAACGTACATGGCTGCTTCAATCACCCAACGCAGGCCACTTGGAGGAAGATCCAGACTCTTGGTCTTGTACAGCGATAGAGAGAAGAGGAGAACGTGAAACTCTTCTGTGGCATGCTAGATGGACTCGCCTTTTTACCAGTGGATGATGTTCCTGAGGGTATGACATATCTATGGGAGCTTAATGTCATTACCATAGTGTAAGATTGAACTAAATCATTGATGTCAATGCTAATGAAAATGATTGTTGGTTGAAGTTTAATAAAAAATACTAATTCGAGGAGTGGAGAACTGTCCGAGTGAGGAATCGTCTGTGTGGGGAATTGTCCAGTGGGGAATTGTCTTAGTGGGGAATTGTCCAGTGGGGAATTGTCTTAGTGGGGAATTGTCAGTTTACCGTAAACTGTACCCTGTCCTTTCCAAACTTAGTTGGAACACTGTAGAACTTAAATAATGATAAACAAAACTTGCCAATAATAAATTTATTAAATGATTAGAGTAAATATTTAACTATCTAATAGATGTAGTAGTGGTTAGATCTCAGCATATTCACAGATCATTTCTTGTGACCAGCTTTCAACGCAAAATTAAAATATGTTAACATTGTGCATTGAAGAAAAGCTAAATAAATATAAATGAGACAAGATATCAGTTCGGTTCTTGCTGGGATATTGTAAACTGATCCAAAGTTATAAATTTATTCCTTCCAAAAATGTTTTCTAAAGAGCCCCAACATAGTGTTATATTATTGTACCACACACACATACACACACACACACACACACACACACACACACAGGACCTGTGGGTCAGGTTGAACTTTTTCTCCAGGTCACGGGCTGGGTTTGGGTTTAAATCTTGTGGGTTGAGTTCGGATTTATGTCTTGGGTTGCTTGAAATAATATGTGTTTTATTTATTTAAAATCCAAAATATATACTAAGGCGCCTTCCATTATTCAGCCACCGCCAATGCTTACGCAATATGAATACCAAACATTGCCATATACATACCACCCGCTATTACCACCACACACTGACAGTGAAATGTTTCTGATAATCTGTGAATTGATTGACAAGCTGTCAATGTCATTAGGTGGCGATCATGACGGTGTTGATAGTACTATCAGCGATAGATTAAATAAAGTGATAGTTGGGGCTAACAAAGGATCAAAAGTAGCATGTAACGAACAACCTCCCAAGGCTGGCCATCGAATAGGCCCCACTCTAATGCCACCCCACCACAAAACTATCTTTCAGCCAGGTCTAAAAGTTGGCATAAAAGTGAGGTTATACTGTATATTATATATGTGTGTGTGTGTGTGTGTGTGTTTATGTTACATATAATAAAGGTGTGGGCTCAGGTTTTCGTGATGTTTATAATTCTTACAGAATTATGATCAAACGACTACTACCTAAATAGAAAACAAATTTTATATATTAGTACAT
This sequence comes from Paralvinella palmiformis, assembly GCA_025642065.1. Lineage (NCBI taxonomy): Eukaryota > Metazoa > Annelida > Polychaeta > Terebellida > Alvinellidae > Paralvinella > Paralvinella palmiformis. Next base: position 1,105,845 of record JAODUP010000156.1, read on the forward strand.
ATATAACACAGCTATAACAGGAAATAAAGCATATATATCAGTACATATAATATATATTATGATAATAATTCTAATACCTCTGACAATAACATAAATAATAGTATTTTCACTCAGCCAAAATAGCACGACTAGTTTCGGTTATAAGAAAGCTTTATCAAGTGCATGTGTCTAAAGTATTTACTTTGCCAGCAATATTTATACCAGAATTCCTTAGCTAGTGTTTAATTTCAAACCAGAATCTAGAAACTGTTAGCCTTTGTAGCTCTGTCTAGAACGAAGCTCTGTTACTATAATCAAAACAGCACATATACCATTGTGTTTTTAAAGTGGGGTTTTGTCCAAGTGGGGGAGTGAGGTTTTATCCGATGGAGTTTTATCCGATGGGGTTTTGTCCAGGGGTTTTGTCCGTTTACCGATCTGGTATGTGTTAATACAGATAACAATCTATCTCCAGTTTGAACAGTTCAAAAGGAACCTGTTATAATACCAGTAGATGGCTAGTGTCTGGGACTCTTTACAGCTGTTAATTAGTAAGTAGTTTGACTGCTTATACATATTTACCCACACCCACACACACGAGAACAGACAGAGGAACACACACATATATACACACACAGAGTAAGTATATGTATCGTAAATACCTTGACTATAATCCTGTGTATCAATCCTGTAATAGCATGTGACTTGCCAGTACCAGGAGGACCTTGTAAAAGGTAGATTTTTGGTAATTCATAAGGTAACAACAAGCCGGCTGATATTGTGTTGATAGCATTGGCCTGTAATTTGTTGAACTTCTTCTAGAAAAGAAATCATTCACATTAGAACCACATACTCTGGGCAGGGCTAGGAGAGAAAAATGTAAATAAATAGAAAAACAGCCAGACAGATAGGTGTACAGATACAAAATTGTGCAATTATGCAGAGAAATGTTTTATATATATGAAAAAGAAATGGTCTTAAAAAGTGCCCATACTTTCTTAAATAGCTGACCGAGCAAACAACAGCATATCTATAAACAACAACTGTGTTGCTAATAGTTGTGAAACATGAACAAAACACCAGAAAGACTACCTCTGTTTAATGAGATAGATGTTTGAAACGTTAATGTTAAAATAACAACATATGGTTATATTCTTACCAGGAGGTTAGGGCTTTCCGCCACACTAGGACCAGTGAATAATGACGTCTTGGTCGGCTGTAGTATTTCAGAACAGAGCAAACTTTTCGGCAGATAACACAATCCTTGATATTGACGTACCTGAGCTACCAAACTGTCTATCACCTGAAACATACATGGCACCATTACGAGACAATAACTGGACAAATACAATTGAAATCCTCTAAAACATGCAAAAGGTGACCGCATCATTTGAAACTTCATACATCAAAATCCCACACGATGGCAGTGGTAATATGAAACTAGCATTTGAAAAGTTTCAAAATCTAAAATTTCAATTCCTCTTGTGTTTGATTAATTCCAATAGGGGGGAGGGGTGATCATTTGTTTTTAGTCTCTGGGCGCTAGTCACACTTGGAACATATGGCTGGGTGGTAACTCTCTGTTAATAACCAACAGATACAAGGATAGGAACATATAAGCAAACCTTCCTACCAGTATCAATGATGATTGATGTTTTACGGCCACTTTTGTGCACAAGGTAGGCTAAATGGCCCGAGCGACATCCAAAGGTAATGAGACGAAGTGAAAGATGAAACAACCTTCAAATGTGCCCACGCCAGGATTGGAACACGGGTGGTAGTGATCTGTGGTCCAGTACGCTACCGCTAGACCACGGAGGCGCCCCACCTACCAGTATCAACCCTCGATGCTATTTCTGATATCGAGGGTTCCTACCAGTATCAACACTCGATATGAGAAATAGGATGGATGAAAATAAATTGCAACTGAAAGACATTCATGTTACGGGCAAAATTCTTTTATCTTTTATCAAACCTACGTTCGGATAGATAGATATTTTTAGATGGTTTTATGTAGACTAGGCGCCACATAACTTGAAACTGCCTACCCGTGAGCGTCCTCAATAAATCCAATAAGTAATCACTAATTAATGTCATGCAGCATGGGCTGCTGGTGTCTAGTATACACATATAATAATTCAAAGCTAAAATCCGAGTGAGCCATCCAGTTCTGGATCACGGCTACTGAAGCGTATTTCTATGGACATTGTGAATATTCAGTAAGTATTTAGGTTTTTAATGTATTTGTAAAAGGTTAAATGGGTTTCTTTCTTTAACTATGTGTGCTGTATTGTATCATATTAATGGACAATTATGTCATAAAGACAATGTTCGTTCTTGTATTTACATGTGTGTTTTCATTATTTCTTGTGTTGTTTGTATAAATGTCACTATTAGCAGTTATAATATTCATAAGTGAGTTTGACAATATCCCTTTATTTCCACCAATCACATATTTAGACATTTTAGTGGACAGAGGTTCTGCGCGGTCAGTATAATTGGCACCTATAGTTACTCGTATTGCCTTCTTCTACATGAAAATGACGTTTTTAACATGTGTTTCATGTGTTGTTCCCCGTAAGGTATTTGCATAACCCATGTAGGGATATATATTTTGGTATTAGAGGGTTAGTAAGTGTGTAATACTAATGATATTCTTCACCTTTCCCATAACAAATGGAGAGCTAATAATTTTTTATTTCTTATAAATTATATATGTCCATGTCAATTGAGTTGCTCATCTACACACAAATCCCAAAACTTCACAGCTTGCTATTGAGATATTAATTTATTTTTTATAGGTATATTAAAATCATTTGGAATATGGCTTTGTTTGTGACTAAATGATACATCAGTTTTACAAAATTTTAAAGATAACTGATATAATTAAACCATACATCTAGAAATTCCAGGTCTCTGTACTAGTACAGTTAGTGTATATTAGAGAATGAGTGTATGTAATGTTGTGTCATTAGCAAATGAAATAGCTTTGCAACAGGAAAGGCAATCCAGCAAGTCTTTTGTGTATATAATAAATATCAAATGTCCTAAAACTGATCCTTGGAGAAGTCCACATGAGGTGATGGTATTTGCTGACTTGATGTTATTGTATTGTAGGTATTGTTTTCTGTTATTAAGGTAATTCCATACTAACTCAGTTTAACAATTACCAGTAATTTTTCATGGTTAATCGTATCAAATGCATTGGAAAGGTCTAGGAATGTAGCCAGCATGTTTTTTATATGTCATCAACCGAAGTTACTGGATCACCCACAAATTCATTTACTGCATGTATGGTCGAATGCTTTGCTTCCGGAAACCATACTGACTGGGGTAAAAGATCAATCACATAAGTAAAAAGCTGTAAGGTCTTTTAGGCACTCTTTGTTTCTAATATACCTTTGACACAGATGACAGATTGGTCTACAGTAATTTAGTAGTTCCTTAATTTTGGATTTATATATTGGTATGACTTTAGCCAGTTTTAATAAGTCTGATATGTCTCCAGATTCCGAAGATTATATATATTTTAATAATGCAGAAGTAATACTGTAATTACAGATACACATGCAGCAATCTTATTTTCGCATAATTCATGAGGTCAATGACCTCGCGAAAATATGACATGGGAATGTAAGTTTCGTGTGTGCGGTTCATGAACTAAGTTTGCCATTTATCTTCAATATGTATTCCTATTTTTAAACTCGAGTATCCATATGTTAAGCAATTATTGAACACGCAAAAAGACTGCTGTTTGGCTGACTAGCATGCATGGTATGCGCGATTATACTGTATATTACTAGTACACTATTTACAGGTATGCAATATATTCTTAAGCTAATCAGTCAAGCATATCTAGCGAGATTTCAGAAGCCAGTGACGATGGCTTCAGTAATACATCTGTTGGCCATCGCTCGTTCAAACTCACCTCCAATCTGATAAACTTTTTGTCATCTATACGAATCCTTCTGTAGAATAATCTTATCTCAGTGTAAAGGATCATAACATTCTGAGGTTTGTTCTTCAGTTGGTTCTCTTAAAAAAATAACAATAAGAAATGAATTGATGTAAAAAATTGAATAATTAATTATTCGTGTGTGTATGTCTGTGTGTGTGTGTATGTGTTCACATCCATGCATCTTGGTGTGTTAATGCATATATCTGAATGCATTAGAGAAAAAGGCAGGATCCAGTGGACTTCCCAGACCGAAGACACATCATTTGCCATATATTACTGATTAACATAAAAATTACCATCAGATTTATACACAGTATGGTAGTACAAAATTACTATTAATTATGTCATTAGCCAATATCTTAATATTTAATTCCCTGATTTACATAAAGAACTGAATTAATGAGGAAGAAATCTGTTCAGATTTTCATGTTCCTTTTGAAAAATGTAAAATGAAAATCTGACAGTTTTCTATCCCATTCATAGTGGCATTTCATGTTTGTTAATTGATTATAAACATAAAACTACACTTAACACTGATTCCAGATCATTTTCTGAGGTCAAGTAGAACAGTTCTAAAAGGATTTCTATCTAGAAGTGATTACATCATACAAGCCTATTGGTACAACAAATCATACTAAAACTTGATAATAAACATGCTGCAGGTGACATATTATATATGACAAGGGTCAATTATTAGCTCTATAACTCACCTATAATTGGGTGAACAGTGCATTGTTTTCTTGGTACTTTCTTAGAATTGAGAACATAGCCGAGAACCAATTTTGTACTGACTTGACCCTCGACATTTGTAAACTGTATATTTAGAGTAACCAGGTCTCCTTCTTGAGTGCAACTGTTCTTCATTACATCAGCAGAGGACAATATACCTGAGAATATATATATGATGTTTATTTCCTATTTCCAGACATATATAAAAATACAAGCTAAACGTTAAATATTAAAATAAAAGTACACTGATGGAAATTGGGGGACCAGTGTAGCCGAAGCTGTCTTCCCATTGGCCCCTGAAACTATATATATATATATATATATATATATATATATATCAGTTGACATACTGAATTAATAACCACACACACACACACACACACACACACACACAAGTAGGCAGGCACACATAAATATGTGCACATTTCTTAACATATTTCTTTTACAAAACAATGCATGCTATTTGGCTAACTTTTATTAAAACAGTGTCTTTTTAATTTGGAGCAGACATATTTTGAATCATTTTGGGATCAATTCACCAAATTGGAATCAGCCTGGATTGCTGATAAGAATAAAAATTCCTTGATATACAGTTACCCAACAAACATTTCCATTAAAATAGCAATTGCAATATGCTGAAAAGTTAATTTTTCATTAAAACAACATAACAACTGTAAGGCGCATGTCTAATTCAGCATAACAATGCCAAATTCTATATAATGTCTAATGATTTTCTTATTTCCTTAGCCCAAATCCTTACAATTTCTTTACTGGACTATCCCAATGCATTGTTACATAATATCCTTTCTCTCTGACAAACCAATTAAAGGTGAGTGCAGAACTGTGATGCATATCTGGCAACATGCACTCACACAATAGAACTTCTAACACCGGTTTTGTTCCAGCTGCACCGCCTTCCTGTACTCTTCAGATCACGATACGACATCCTGGTTCACACATTCAAAATACTCAGTGGAACAGCACCACTGTATCTAAATGATCTGATTCAAAAGTCCATACCGGCGAGACTGCTGCAATCTGTTTCTTGTTCTCTTCTCGTGCGTCAAACGAGCACAAAGCAATGTACAGAGAGATGATGATGACTCATGTTTGTGCACACAGTAGGCTAAATGGGTTGAGCGACCTCCGAAGGTAATGAAGCGAAGTCAAAGACGAAGTAACCGTCAGATATGCCCACGCCCAGATTCGAACACACTACTTCTAGACCACGGAGGGGCCCACAAATGCACAGAGAGAGAGAGAGAGATATCCTTCCAAACATCAGTAGAATAAGCTGCCTAATTACATTAAACTTGCAGCAAGTAAAGAAATGGTTTGATAGTTTCTGAAAATCCACTTAGTATTTAGCCTATTTATAAAATCTATAAACTAGTGTCTTTAATTAAATATCTTTTTTTTGTGATATGGAAACCAGAACACGTTTTAATTCTGTTTTCAACATAGATTACCTCTGAGCAAGCTGAACTCATTAGGGCAATACGTAAATCATTACTACTGTATCTAGAAATAATACACACAGTGAGATACATCTGACCATCAGATACATTTTCATTGTACTTCAATAAGTCTATAAATGATACCTTGACAGTGAAGGTCCATGAATCTGTTCGATCCTTGACTATCTGGTAAATGAAGATGTACTGGTAAAATGTGATGTACGAGTGAGCTGCCATGTACCACAGTCTTCCTCCAACCATTGTACGTCTATAATTGTCAGCAGAGATTATGTAACTAGAATAAAGCAACAAGCTGCAGTGCTGCGATTGACCGATTAATGAAAAAAGTATCACGATTTGTTTCAAGTATATGATTACAAGGGTATACATAGGTGCATGCATGTGCACAGGTGCACACACACACACACATACTGACCTGGTACCATGTTTCCAGTAAGAAATGAGGGTTGATTATACTAATATAGTCTTGATATGTCAAGTATAACTCAAGTAATGGAAAAAGCTGCTCTTTCTTAACAACTGGTGGCATCACCTTAAATTGCTCTGTAATAAAGAAGTGTTATCACGTTTAGTCAACAAGAGTCATTAAACAATATCAAAAATAACTATTTATTATTATTAGTAGTAGTAGTAGTAGTAGTTGCGGTCATACAGTGTCAATAATTTGAAAGATGTGATCCAAAATTGCTAATATGATAATGATTGTTATCACCCAAAGAAATAACGATCTCTGAAATAGAAATTAAACTTTATTAATCCATTCAGTTTAAAAAAGGTATTATATAACTACAAATGTGGCATGAATAAACCAACATTCAAAGTTTGAAGAACATTTTAATATTTATAACAACAAAAACTAAACCGTCCTTCAATAAATCACGAATCTCACCATACTCCTTAAACCACAATGGAGACCACTGGAGGATTTTTATCAGAATGGAATCAAACGAAACTTGTGCAGGCATCTGGTTGGTCGAAGTCGGCTGAACTGTCCGCGCTGTCTGAACTAGGACGTGATGCTGTGGTTGCGTCTTATGGAGGGGTTCGATCCTAGCAACCCTGGACACCTCTGGTGGCTATGTTATTCAAACATAAAAATCATTTACAATCTTCTAAAGTTAATACGTTTAGATCTAACCAAATGAGGATTGAGTGATGGAGCTGCAATAGCTCGGTTATTCAAAACAACCGACGCTTAACCAGATCCACTGATGTCATGGGTTCAGGATCCATTAATATATATATTCTGTTTCTGCATCCCTTAGCCCATTCAGGTGTAGGTGAGAACTTGACAAAGGTAAATAGCAATATTAAAATAATTTAATTTGTTATATATAATGTTAATATCACGTCAATACTTATAAGTAATGGATAAACGGAAAATATTGATGGCTCCTTTCATGTTTCCAGCATACCAAGGATCTGTATTAAGATAATCAAAGGTAAGGTCGAGTGATACCCCAGATAATATGTAAGTAAAAAGACAATAATATATTTGAATGTTAATCATTGTTTATCGGTAAAAGCAACATTGAAAAGGTGAGTTTTCCGAAGAGATTTAAACTTTTCAAGAAAAGGTCCAGTTCTAATATCCACCAGCAACCTGGTCACCATAGTGGGGGGGGGGGGTAGCACTAAATGCACAGTCGTCATATGACTTAAGCTGAGACACAGGTACTTGCAATAGTATCTGACTGGATGACCCATGATTTCTGGGTTAAACTTCTAATAAATATAAGTTCACATGGGTATTCAGGTGCTATGTCACTGATATAGTTATAAATTGTTAGTAAAATAAAATTTTGAAATGGAGTCTAACAGATAGCTTATGTACTTGGTACTTAAAACAACTGTGCAACACACTTCACATATATTATTGGCTGGGTACATCACTACATGGTAGATTAAAAGCGTTTTATAATGTTTGCTGCCAACATACTCCAGACTTCCGTGATAAAAAGCAGATATAAACCCCAATAAAAACTTGTATACCTTAATAATCTTCTGCGGTGAAGGACTCTTTAGTTTTAATATGGAGTAGATATCCATAGAAATTTGCTCCTTTACTGACACACTCCATTTGCTGTTCAGATCCTGAATGCTTTGGGTAGGATTCTCACTCCGAATGGGACGATTCTCACGTTCCTCTGTCTTGTGGCATTGGTTGCTCATTTTAGAAAGATGGCCCACTTTCGATTTCATTCGATGAGGCTCTGTCAGTGCAATGATCTTAGGTCTGGGTTTTGTCTTGTCAGTTGTACTCGGCTCTGATTTATGACTTGCAGGCTGATGGTTCTTGGAAGTATCAATAGATTTGCTATCTTTAATCTGAGGGTTCATTTTGCTTTTCTCATCAATATCTGTTAATTTGGATTTTGTCAGGGTACTAGCTGATGATCCACTGTTTATGACAACTTTCTTAGCACCCGTGTCTTTTTTGCGCACTGAACACAATGACCTTGATACACTCCCCGAATGATCAGTGTGTTTCTTGCTTGAACTATTCTGCATCTGCGTTGACGAAGAAGCTGGAAGATTGAAACAGTTGCATTACATGCTTATGGAAGCCTATGCGTGGATGAAATGAAAAGTAAGTGTACTTTTATTGGAGAAATTTCAAACACGCACATGCACACACACACCAGGCACATAATTTACATTTCACATGTTCACATTTGGTGCCTTTTTGGCTCATTGTTAACAATCTTTTCTGAAAAGGAGCTGTTCACTGGATGCATAAAACATGAGTCAACAATAACATGCCATGTAGTGAATGCATGTCAATTCCACACACTTCCCTCAAAAATAAATATACCTACTGCAAATGACACCCTACTATTAAAGCATGCATATGGGTACCATATGCACAATTTGTTGAGTCTTTTTAAATTTTTATTAAATTCTGATGATTGGTGTTTTACTTTTGTGCACATGGTAGGGTAAACGTTTTTAATGATTTTTATCAACCCTTGTAGATTGTATGATGATACATTGCCTTGAACTCTGCTTGAATCATGCAATAAAGAAACAGTCCAGGATATAACACGAAGTGTTATATGAAACAATACTGATGGGACTTTATTACTCATAAAATGGATGTATTAATTTGGCACCACTGACTAAAACAAAGTTTAGACAGGGCAACAATATAAAACCAGCTACCATCAATTGTGTTTTAACACACATACCAGACACGTATACATCAGGATTGGGGGGGGGGTGTACTCATACACTTGTATTCACTGTAAGAGTTCATATTTTAAGTATTCGGATCATGATATAAAGTAATAAAATCAGGTTAATTGATATTTGTCACCATCATTTTGAATCAAAATTCCCACTGACATGGGGACAATAATTTTAAACACTGAAGGATACTAATTATGCCAAATGCTGTATACATCTGATTTTATTTTCCTCAAATGAAGAGTTAAATATAAAGCACACAGATTAATATTAATTCCAATAAATGCTACTACTGCGAGTATGCAATTTCTGTCACTATTTGTAGTTCGTAGGATACTGATGCCACACAAATATGATACTGACGCCAAACAAATACTTGGACATTGATACAACATAGGATAATGTTGATTATATAATTTGTCAGCTTCCAATGTATATATATATATATATATATATATATATATATATATATGAGTATATGTGGTACACATTGCTCTAATTGAACAACAGGTAGCTAAATATAACATTTAGCTTTTACTGTATATATGTGTAACATCAACTGATGAAATATTTCCTTGATCATTCATTGTTCAGAAATGTTTCTGTCTGGGTTGGAAAGAATTATGATTTGTTTCAATTAAATCAATTTTTTTTATTAAATCGGATTTGTTTTAATCAAATTGACTACGTTTGATTTTTTCAACATTCTCGACAATCTCATAAGAAATAATTTGTAATTCTGAAAATAAATAAATATGTGGAATATCATAATATACCCAGTATGCTTAACATTTCATTATTAGCATTTCTAAAGAATTAAAGCAAGGCTGTTATGTACAAATTTAAACTTTAGTTAAAAATACATACAGTTAAATCAACTGGCAGTAGCAAAGTGACTAATCAGGTAAGTATAAATTTAAGATAATCTGAAGAAAAAATCATATTGTCAATCAATGCCAACCCTGGTATTTGTACTAAAGTAATTCACACACACACACACACACACAGAGAGAGAGAAAGATAGAGTCCTGTTCATACATGTGTTTGTGGGATATTTATCTACAGAATCACCCTTTGGTCCTATGTCCCAGTTGCAACCAGTGCCCAGGTTGAATAGTGTCCCCCCCCCTCCCTTACACATACACCTACCAGTTTTGTTATTTGATTTCAGCAGCATGTGGCGTTCCTTCATTTCCGCTTTAGCTTTCCTAATAGCCCCCTCCAAACGATTTGTACTTTCAACCACTGATTTCTTCTGACAATGTATACAGCACAGTATGTGAAACAAAAGAAAAACACAAAAGCACAAATGACTAGATTTGCTTGAAACAACAGAAATGAATATTTTCCAATAACCTTCAAGAATTAACATATTTATGCAATATTAGGATTTGGTTTTATCAACACGGTTCAGGGTTGGAATTTTTTGAATAAATCTGATGTTTTCAATTAAATAAAATCTGTTCGATCAAATTGACTGAATTGATTTTTTAACATTCTCGACAATCTCATAACAAATAATACATAATTCTGAAAATAAATAAATATGTGGAATATCATAGCATGCCCAAAAGGTTTAACATTTCATTATTAGCACTTCTAAAGAATTAAAGGAAAGCCGTGACGTAGAAATTTTTATTGAATCGATTTGATTAAATCAACGTCAACCTGGACACGGTTCATTCTATAACTTATATAATGAATATTAGTTCAGTAAACTATGCTGATGCAAAACGATGTACACTCAAGAAATGTGCATAATTCTGTTGAGTAAACTCAGCATCGGCTACTTTTTATATTGCACTAATAACTATATTTATAAAGCACTAAGTGCTTTAGGGTAATTTTAATCCAGTTATATAGAGCACTATATAAAAGGTTGTATTATTATTACTGTTACTTTGTTTCATTTCTTTCAACCAGATTCGAAATTCTATTCAAACGTTAATCTAAACAATTGTGATACACACCAGTGCCAGAAAATTATTTTTCAATTCAGTTGCTCCCCCCCACCGCCTCTGGGTAAGTAGATTGGAAATGCACTTGCCCAACAAATGTTTTCACTTGCCCAACAAATTTTCACCCGATTCAAAATTATCGTTTATTTTTAAATCTGCTATATTTCACCTGCCTACATATAAACATCCATGCGTTTCCAATAAAAATCGACAACTAGAGAAGTGTTTGATAAGAAGTGCTTATTCAGTGATGCCCATTGCTGCTTTGCTATGTTTCCTGTAGCCGTTTTCACTCTCAATATATAAATAAAATTTCAAATAATCAAGAACACGTGGCCATTAAACTGCAATGTACAGCTTTTAATCGGCGACACCATTTAAATAAGTGGTGTGTTGTCTTAAGCCGAGATTCCATATACACGGTATGCGGATCCAACAAAAAAGGAAAACATGTAAACGTACGAGTGCGATTCTATGTGTGCGATTGCGTATGTGATAAAACGGATGTTTGAATCCAGAATTTTACGATCGGGTCATAAAATTCTGGATTCAACCTTTCGATTTGAGTGTCAAGGCTGGCTTTCTCAAGAAAAATAGATGAGCAGGTGAGAGGGGTGTCAGAAACGCATGGATACCACAATGTCCCATACGCATTAGGATTTAGGCTTTACAACGCAGATTATAATAATAGGTAAACACCAGAAAAAAACCATTTTATAAATTGGCTTGCTCATCAGGCACGCGCACACACATATTTGCCGAATTTAAATCTCAAAAAGGCACTTGCCCGAATGGACTAGTGACTGACATGAAAATATACTTGTGACGGGCAACCAATTTTTCGGGCCCTGCACACACACTTATATATTGTTGAAGCACTACACATACCATTTTCCTAGGATGCTTTGGATCATGTGGATGAGAAAATTTTCTGTAGTTTGATGTACCAATATGACCCTTGACTCTGCCTTTGGCAGGCGATGATGACACCCTAGGGACTTTAGTCAATGTCACACGTGTATTTTGTTTTATTCGGGTAGGAAGCTCGTGTCCCTTGGAGGTTTGTTTCTTCCGGTTTATTTTTCTCACGCTGCCAACAGATGGACTCTTCTTTTTGTAGTCAGATAAACATGGAACATCAGCTGGTCTAGAAGTCATCTTTTCTCTGACAATAGGTACAACAGGCAATGAATCCAGATCAGTGTTTGTCTCCTGTTTGTTGACATCATTTGGAGATTTTAGTACCACAGCTGAACTGAGACATGTAGACGAGACATCAGATTTCCGTCTAGCTTGAGTTTCAGGTAGGTTTTGTTGTCCTAGCCAGGTTTGTTGTGACTGCTGGAAAGTAAGTGGACAGTTTCGGTGGGCGATATCATAGGAAGTTACTTCGGATGATGAGGCCTTGACCGCAGTCTTATGATCGTCCTCGTGTTGTCCATTTAAAGAGAACGTTGTTCTTTGGTCTATCCTAGAGTGAGAAGAGTCCTCCTCTTTAGAGCCAGAAAAACACACACTATCAACTGAACTGGCATTCTTTTCCCCAACAGCAGAGTCAACAGGCAGTGAATCCAGATCTGGAAGCTGATCAACATCAGAATCTATGGGTACCGGATCCTCTGCCAAGCACTCGTCATCTGTGTCCATTTCATTGGCAACACATACAGCATTATTTCTACGCAATCTGGATGTTTCAGCTGTTATAGGCATCTTATCATCATCCTTGCCTGGCTGACTACTTGTAGATAACTGTTCAAGCTGAACTGTGCACTTCCTTAATCGACTATTCAAACGGATGGCACAAACAGGCGCAGTGTTTGTCTCCTGTTTGTTGACATCATTTGGAGATTTTAGTACCACAGCTGAACTGAGACATGTAGACGAGACATCAGATTTCCGTCTAGCTTGGGTTTCAGGTAGGCTTTGTTGTCCTAGCCAGGTTTGTTGTGACTGCTGGAAAGTAAGTGGACAGTTTCGGTCGGGGATATCATCGGAAGTTACTTCGGATGATGAGGCCTTGACCGCAGTCTTATGATCGTCCTCGTGCTGTCCATTTAAAGAGAACGTTGTTCTTTGGTCTATCCTAGAGTGAGAAGAGTCCTCCTCTTTAGAGCCAGAAAAACACACACTATCAACTGAACTGGCATTCTTTTCCCCAACAGCAGAGTCAACAGGCAGTGAATCCAGATCTGGAAGCTGATCAACATCAGAATCTATGGGTACCGGATCCTCTGCCAAGTATTCATCATCTGTGACCATTTTGTTCGGATCACACATTGTATTAACCTCATCCAATCTGTACATTTCAGCTACCGTAGGCATGTTACCATCAGTTCGGTCACCATAATCGGTCCAACTAGTTGTAGACAGTTGTTCAAGCTGAACTGCGCATTTCCTAACTGGATTACTATCCAAATGATGACTATCCAAATCTGTTAATACTGCTGCACTTTGACCATCAGATTTCTGTTTAACAGAATTGGACACGACCTTCTCAGAATTAGACACCACCCCCCTCTCAGCGTTAACCACTACCACCCCATCAGCCTCAGATACCACCCCCCTCTCAGCTTCTTCATCACAGAGAACATGGTGTGGCGAGTAATGCATATCCACCATTGGCTCGTGACTCGATTGGAATGTCCTTTCAAATCTATCACATGCTGTAACCAGCTCGGCATCATCATCATCATCATCATCCGATATCACATAGGGCTGGCAGTCAACTTGTTCTTCCTGAGAAACATACAAATATTACAACGGCACACTATGTACAAGGAAAAGTCAACTCTCCATTCAGTGTGCACAGATAAGAGACATTATAGTTGGCTGGATTTATTTAGAATTCTAACCCGAAGCAAGTGATCTATGATAGTGATTGGTACAGGCTGGTTGCAGCCCGAGTTGCTTACCTGAAAAGATGTATCAATCCTTTCCACAAATTCATCTGTCCACTCATCATAAACATCCTCCTCCTCCTCCTCATCATCACCACCCTTCTTTTCATTCTTGTCATTCGTTTCTAGTTTGAAATCTGATTGCATCAGTGAAGCAAATATATCATCATTGTCTGTAAACTCAGCATCGCTGATGTCTACCTGCGAATATGAGCACGCCGATGCATCCAAAGCTTCAGCTTGGCGGCCGGGTGAACAAAGATGTTTGTCGCCGTCTTTTTCCAAATGCAGTGCTCTGGTTGGCGTCGAGGTGACTGCTGTGGACGAATCTAAACCAGTCTCACCGAACGGAGATTCAGTACCTAGGTAATCGTCGGTGTCATCTCTCAGTGCACCAGCTTCAGTCACAACCTTTGAACTAGATGTCTGCTTCTCATCAACATCACGAACGGAATTTCTTTTATTACCAACAATCACTGACCCGCGGTAACACGAAGTAATCATTTCAGTTTGTGGGTCACTATCCGACCCATTTTTATGTGCCGATTCCAAATGATCTCTGGTCTGACCATCTCCCCGAGGTTTACAATCAAACTGATCAGCCGGAATTCTTTTTATATCTGTGACATCTAATTTAGGTGCATCTCTATCACAAAATAATAGGGGTTTATGAACGTCAACAATAACTTGTTTTTGGGAAGACGGCAGATCCAGATCCTCACTATTACAAAGAACACCCAATTTGGGTGAAACTCTATTATGAGATGAAAAAGTTTGATGAACACACCTAGTGACCTGTTTTTGGGGAGTTAACAGGCTGTCACTCTCAGCATCACTAGTGACATCTACTTCTCGGACATCTCTATTTAAACATGATGATAACTGATGAACACAGCTACTGATCTGGTTTTTGGGTGATAACAGGCTGTCACTCTCACTGTCACTGGTGGCATCTACTTTCACCACATCTATATTCAAAGATGACAGTGACCCATGAACACACACAGCGACCTGTTTTTTTGGAGATAACAGGCTGTCACTACCACTACCACTGCTGTCTATCTTCACCTCGGTGAAACCATTATCAAAATTTTTCACCCGAGCTTCTGGATTTAGAGCATCATCATGTTTGGCCACCACCAGCACATCACCCGAGTCAGATTCATCCCAGAGATTGAAAGACTTGATTCTATCAGTGATGAATTTGCTGGGTACTGGCGCCTTCTTCGGTCGATAAATTACTTCATCGCTGTCCGATAGGATGATAAACGAATCGCTGTCACTGCTAGAAAATACAGCCGAGGTAGATAGTTTCAATCTTTTACCACACTTGTTTCCAAAATGTCTTGTAGCTGAATCCTTTCTCTTTACTTTGACTTCAGCAACATGCAACAGATTGTCCTGATGCACTGCTTCTGATTTGTTTCCAGTCTGATTTGCCATCCGCGATGCATATTTAGTCTGATGTGACACCTGTGACCTGTCTTCGGCATGATGTGACATCTGGGTTGTTTGCTCGGGACAAAGTTTCCCATTCTGATGCGTTATCTGTGAAACTTTGTGGTCCTGCTGAACTGCCTTTGAATAATTCCCGGTTTGACCTTTGACTTGGGATGATTTCTTCAGCTGTAACTTGGACTGTATTAGTCTTGTACATCGACATTTCAGCCTGGATACATCCTTCGTACTATCTGTCAGCTGAAAGGCACCAGCCATCCAATCATCATCAGTGCACGAATCCACCAAATTGATGAGCTCTGCTTTCTGATTCGACACTGCTGTATTACATTTATTTTGTGATGGCGAAATGGACTCAAAATCGTCCGAACTATCAGTTTCCGGCACCACCATGACTAGACCCGATCCAGTTTCCCCCTTTACGTCTCCACATCCTGGCGTTCTTAACCCTGAAGCAGAAACATGAGATAAAGTTTGGCAAACATTACTCGTTTTGGGCCACTTTTTTGCTGATGAAGCCATATTCTTGCTCTGAGCTTGGCTGACAAAGTGGGATGCTTTTCCAGTGGGAGCCATTGCTGATTTTGGTGAGGGATTTCTTACTGCACTGTTCCCACATGAAACTGTACGTCTTTCGATGTAACTTGAGCCACTCCACTTTCGAAGGGACAGTTTCTTCTTTCTTTGTCCCACAAAAGATTGTCCCCAGTCGCTCTCTACCCTATGCTGACCACTGAGATTCCCGGGGGATTCTTTTACATCTTGGAAAAGTTCCTCACTTTCAGGACTGCTAGGATCAGATATTTTGAAATCCACATCACCTGAATCACTGCGAAATGTATCAACATGATTTGAGATACAGTTATGGAAGGATCGTTCTCCCCCACCAGCCAACATACTGCCATACCTCATCACATCTTGTAATTGAATGGAACATTCTCCACGCACACGTGGCTCAACCAAACATTTTGTCACAGAAGTTGTTACTTGATTTTTTTTACTGTTCCGATGTCTGCCAGCAAGGCAATTAGCATGGCTTTTCTGCTGCTCACCTGTAACAGAGACAAATACTTCTTTAAACTCAGACAGCCAAATAAACTTTCCATACATTCAATATGTTGTAATTAACAGTATCAGAGCTATTCCTCATTAAATATGGCATCTGTATATGAAATGCTCCTCTTTTATCAAGTAGTCTCATTTTGTATGCCATATATAAAGTTAGTTATAATACTTTTTTCTCCAGATTAATACACTTTATGCAGGTTTGATAATAAATATATTTTATGTGCATGATCTGTTAGCTTTCTAGAAGCATGCATTTGTGATAATATTCATCCGAGAATGTGTTTTAGTTAGTGATCTGTTGTATACTTACAAACCGAAGTATAAGGATATATTGTCCCCTGGAGGAATTGTCTATTTGAGCATTGGGCATTATAGTGTCCCACGGATAAATTATGATAGTATGCAGGATCCAAGTGGACTAAAAAATCAGGTTAAAAGGTCTGAATAGGCAAAATACTGTGGTCTTGATGCCATTAGATTCAGACATATCACAGTGTCAAGAAATCCAGTCATCGGGAGAAACATTTTCAGTGTGTTAGTAGCCATCTAGACTCTAGATGCAAACGGACATCAACAATTATTTTGATTTAAACTCATGCAGTCAAAATAGAAGTGAAACAATTTGATGATAATTATACATGGCTTTATAACAAAAATCAATATTTATATTGTAGAATTATCTGATTTTTGTAATTATGGATAAACGTTGTTTGACGAAGATTTCATGAAGGCAGCGTCGGTAACAAGACAACTCATACCCAAGACATCCCATACCCCAAGAGCGTGGTATCTCATTCATTTGGCGGCATAGACATTAGGGTGCCCCCATATACATATTTTGTATGGGCATATTTATACTAATAATGGGATAATTACTGATTAATTAATTTATTTTCAATGGAGAGTTAGTTACTAACTGACCTCATATACTGGTAATTTATATTGTATTCTGACATCAAAGGCTTAATAAACTAGTAATTGACAATATGCCTATAATTAGGTCTAAGTCACAGTTTGTTATATTTTGCCTTGATCTATTAACAGTATACAAAACACATTAGTATGAATAACGAATTATGAAAACAAAATTGTTTTCTGTGTTCAAAACGTCACCTGGAAATACTGCAGGGGAAAGTTCATTGGACTTATTGGACGGTAATACCATAAAGCATGATATTTTAGGCCTAAACGCCGGCTTAATGGCCGGGACCTACAGTATCTGGGGAATAAAATTCATCTTGGGGTACTAGATTTTTTTTACACCAGGTTTCAATGCGGACAACAAAACAATAATATTGTGTTCATATGATAATGATTCATCACCTAGATGCAGTTAATCCCGAGATCTTAAATTCTTATGAAGCTACATAAAAGTCTACACTCATTCCACCAGTGTATGCTTAATTAAATATTCACAGTGGGAAGTCTCAAATTATACCAAAATTATTTCATAGATTTTATCAATCCATTCCCTGGCCATAACAAACCACAAACATTTATGGCACACGTCAGATGTCACTACCATTCCTGATGATATAGACAAAATTAAAACTGTGTCTTTTCTATGTTAAACTGTCACATTATCTCTGATGAGATTCTACATAAAATATAGTGTTTAATTTCCCGACACCTACCCACCACCATACTTAGATTTGCATAAACCGACCAACAATAACAATTATTTTTCTAGTCTACCCACCATCCACAATCTTTCTATCGCTTGTACCCTATTACCCATGTATTACTAATCAAATTGCTGCACATGACCCCCAAATAGTTAGTACTAGGATAGCCCTCAGTTGTTTTGATCTGGTTTTAGCTGTTAAAATACTAAGATAGTAAAAGAGGAATAAATATTTAAAAATGGGTATTAAATATCAGATCTTTAGTTTATGAAATCTTTTACTAGCACTTCACAACATTTGGTGCACGTACTGTCGTGTCGATATGTGGTGTCTGGCACTTTGACTGGTGAATGCAAGCGTAACATGAACTCATCATCTTCGTCATCCTCATCTTCGCCATCGCCGTCATCTCCGGAGCTAATCACCAACAAGAGATCATCATCGGCCATAACTAATGCTGGCACAGTTGTCATAAAACTCTGTCAGTGCCATGTGGTGCATCTGAAACAAAAAGTTGATTTGTATGAGGATAAAGTGAATAAACGTGTCCGTGCATGACCGTTTCGCTTCAGCGAAGGTCATAAAATGTATAAATGGCCAAGGGACTACACTCCAGATATGAGTTCAATTCAATTCCGGAATTGCTTATTATTTAAAAAATGGAATTGAGAAATTTGGAATTGAAGTTTGATATGAAAAAAAAAATTAAACCACAAATTAATTTACTGTTTTAATTTATTGGAATATAAATTACTCAAAGTAGGTATTCCAAGTAGGTACTCGGCGTACTTACTCATGGTAAGAAGTAGTATGTAAAAATGAGTAGGTAAAAAATGGAATTGATCAATTTGATGTGGAATTGGAATTGACAAAATGGAACTGACCCGACGTCTGTTACATTCGAGGTAATGAGATGATCACAATAAACTCATTTATTGACTGATGAAGCAAGACAAAGATGCAGACAAAACTGGTCTTTGGGATACCCAATCCCACATTCACCAGTGTGCAGCACAAGACTAACTGTATTATGGGAGCATCTGGCATGATTTCATGGCATGAACAAAGGCCACAAATATGCATCATTGCTGCTGGCTTTTAACAACACAATAAATAAATAAAAGGACTTCTCTTGTTACTTGTTGTGCCTACCAGTATATATATTCCTTCTTTCCATGAAATATCTTTCCAATAATGTTTTCCCATCCGATTTATCTAAAGGGAGTATACACAGAACATCGAGACATATCAATTTCAAAACGTGTACAATCAAGAGATTTTTTTTGTAAATAAAAATTCATGTTTTGAGAAGTGATTACTTTCCAGATGCATCTATCCAAATGCAGATGAGATTTTCCAAAGTCTGTCACAGTGCCTTTCAACAAATACTTCTAAGTATGGTCTTATTTTCCATGGAATTTTATGGACTTTAAGTACACAGATTTTGCTCACATTATTTCTAAATCAGATGAAAAAGATTTCCCCCAAATGTTAATTTCCACATAGAGAAGAATGCTGGTACACGGTAATGTGATATGGCATCAAGATTCAAATGGGACAAACCTGAGATAAAGAATATTCAGCATAGAGCAACCCAAATGATACCAAGCCTGAAAGGACTCGGCCATGAAGAAAGATTGGGAGTGCCGAGAGATCCATCCCTTGAACACTGCAAGAGGGGGTGATATGCTCCAGCTGTATAAGATCCTGAATCGCAACAACCGAAATGGCAATTGAGGGAGACACATATGGTCTGTAATTTACTGCTTCACCACTAGGACTTTATTCTAAACAAAGAATTTACAATAGATGGCATATTCGGTGGAGAAAACCTTGCCAGTTTCCTGGTTGTATGAAAAACTCCCCATACTATAGTACGTGCCACAGGCAGGATTTGAACTCCGACTCCCTGCACAGTATAACCATGAGTGAAGGATGGATGGATGAATGTTGTTTAACGACACATCGGCACAATTTAGGCCATTCAGTGTCCCAGAAATATAACCATGAGTGAGAAAGTCCTACACTTATACACACAATCATGACAATGGTGTCAGGTTTGAGCACAAGAGGGCAGAGACAAAAGATAGCTATGTTACATGTGAGGCTCTGTATGAGACAAAATATGTTCAACCAAAAAATAGTTCACTTTCATAAACGTCATGACCGAACGTCACAAAAAAAACAATGGGCGACTGTGACTGCTGCTTGAAAAAGGTGCCAAGAGGGGTACTCCCTTTCTCAGATTTTTTTGCTGCCTCTTTTCATTTCTTTAATGTAATCACATGTTGCAATTTTTGTAAATAAACAACTTTATCGTCTTATTCATGATCTGTCAAAATACGGCCATTTTTCACGATCTTACGTTGAAATGTATGTATGGCATATTTTCGGATGCTCATTACTCCCATAAATAACCATCGGCCAACAAAAATAATGTCCCCGACACGTTTTTCCCTTCCAAAGAACAGCCTTTTTAATAATATTCAGTTTTGCACACTAATTCATCTGGAGGCCGCAAAAGTATGGTGTTGATAGTTTTAGTGATAAATTCCTTGTCCTCTTTTTTTGGGAGATTAAGAATTTTTTTTACTTTAATACAAAAAAAAACGTTATTGACGTTAACATTTGAATTAGTCTCCCGGGTTTTATCATTATGATGATCACAATTACGGTAATGCTAATACATAGTAAATGGTGACATCAATTAATGATATTTATCCGATTAAAATGTGTATAACTTTCTTTACATGTTACCTATTGACATAATTCAAACAGTATGTTGTTATAGAAACTGAGCTCTTTATGTTTGTATAATGTTCCTTATCAAACTAACAAATTTAATTTTTTATGAAAGTCCCCAACGATTGGAACTCAATTCCAGCTTATGTCATATGTGGTGGACAGCCAGACACTCAACACATTTAAGATGAGTCCTGATAAATTCTGGGATGAGAAATACATACTACCATGATTATCATACAGGTATGTGACAATAGTGCCACAAGGTAGTGTCACAAATGGTTCGTAAAACGTGTGTCAACATTTTGCATCATTCTTGCGCATCCCTCCCTTTGTAATCGTTCCTGCTGGCCATGATTGGAGAAAAAAAACCCATTAAAACTTCATGTTAATTATGAAAGGACATGCAATAGGTTAGTCTCGTATTCTAATTTCTGATGTATGCCGAAAAGTTTTCGAATTATCACAAGAAACACATACACAGTTCTAAAAACCCTCACGATTTTACTTGAATGTAAGTTTGATAACATTTATAAACTACACAATCATGTTATATATATATATTTATCAATGTATACGTGAAGTTTGGTTGCTGTCCAATATGGATTAGATAGTTTATTTGATGCACCGAATCTGTTTACCAACCTGGGTTTTTCAACGAAAAACAAAATGGCGTCATATTAAGATGGTGGCTTGTGCATTTGTAACTAATCTCATGATTATTACTTTTAACATGTAATGGTATAATTATGTTGTTTAGGTATTTTAAATAATATAATTATACCAATTAGAATATTTTATATTCATATAAAGAGCATGTTTATAGATTTCCGTGGCTGGTAACGGAGCTATATTTGTCATTTTTGAGCCACGTGATCTATTTCCTGCCAACTCATTGGCTGAAATTACAACAACAAAAAACAAAGTCACATGGTAGTACTCCACATGTTTGTAATGTAAACACCAAATTTGTATTGTAAATTATAGTTTATTTAAACCATAGTTTAAATGTTTTATTTGAAACATAAGGTGTTGCTTAATGATACTTTTAAAACTATAATATATTTTGTACTTTTGTGTGTGAAATTGATATCCAGAGGAGTCTGAGTTAATTATTTCATGCACACCATTTGTATAAAAAAAATATTTTAATACACACACTAAATCAGGATTGCTAAATATATATCATTTAATTAATTATTTGTGTATAACCACATCACGTGTAATAATTATGTTGAATTAAATACATTTAAAATATTCCAATCTATTAATAGCATAGAGAATTTAATGTAATTTAATTACTTATTATTTTTATAACAAAATTTTAGCTGTCTTGTGGTGAAGATGTCTACTGAAAAAAGAAAGGTATCGACCATGAAATAAAACAAGGACACTGAATGGCCTAAATCGTGCCAATGTGTTGTTAAACAACATTCAACCAACCAACCAACCTGAAATAAAACAAGGTGCTATTCAACAATACATCACTGACAATTTTTCCGGTGTTTCCTTTGAACATGCTAGTGACAACCTATTGTTAAATAGACATATTCTATACACATATTTGGAAATTTGCCCTAGCTTGGCTGAAACTGAAGAAGTAGTAAACCGTCATCAAAATACCTGATCAAACAATTAGTGACGTCTACATTGGGAAAAAATTCAGGCAACTAACAGACCCTAAAAGTTTGCAAGATTCCAGGCATTTGGCATTACTATAGTGCCTTCTGTCAATCCTACTCCATCAGCCTTAACCACTGTACCCCACTTAACCACTCAATCAGCCTGTGCAGCTTCATCAACCATCAGCATTCGGTTTACTCTTCACACACTGCCACTCCATCAACCGGTTACACTCTCCCACTCTGCCAGCCGTCACATTGTCAACAATATCTACTCTGTCAAGCACAGCCAATCTGTCAACCAGTGCCATTTCACCAACTATCTGGATACCATCCATTACCACACCTGCTAATTTGTTAATAAATTGAATCTACCTGTATTGTAAATTAATAACATCCCATATTATGTGCAAAATAACTAAGATATATAGTATTGTACTTGGAGCGAGTACTACTAAACAGACTAGTGGGAAAACCTAATTAATGTGCAAATTTGATCCAATTTGTGGTGAATTTTGTAATATTTTCTCTGACTGTACAACAGATAATTGTTCGAATTTAGTTAAGGATAATTATATAATTAATTAAATAGCTCATTAACTATTAAATATATAAATACACACTTTATATCACTGTGAAATGTACTTTATATATTATATGCTTTGAAAATTTCATTATAATATCTTATTTATTAATGAGATTAAGACTAATGGTCCTTTTCATAGAGATCGGCAATCCTCAGTAAATCGGCCGACCCATCAGGAACTGGCTATCTTTTTTGAGTCCTTTCATAATAACCATCAATGGGAGCTGTGATTTGTAGTATTTTACTCTATTAATATTGACTTTGGTTGCCATACTGAAATGCTATTCGATAAAATCAAATACTATTATCTCTTTTTGACAGTTTAAAAGCAGATTAGTTAGTTGTGACTGCAGACATAACCAAAAGTGAACTGCATTCTTGAACATGATTTACTATTCACTGAAATAATCATTTGTTTATGGTAATGATAATATATATTTAATAAAGCGCCCTTATTAGCATAAAGCATTCAAAGGCGCTGTACAAATAACATGTAATATAATAATACCCCAAATAATATGTCTGTAAAAAAACGTGTAATGATTTAAGATAGTAATTATTTATCTGTGAAAGCGACCTTAAATAGGTGTGATTTTAGAAGAGATTTAAAATTTTCAAGAGACGAAACACTTTTAATATTTGCTGGCAACCTATTCCACAAAGTGGGGGCTGCAACACTAAACGCACAATCACCATATGACTTGAGTTAAGACACTGGCACCTGCAATAGTATCTGACTGGATGACCTGAGTTTTTGGGATGACTTTCTAATGAAAGCCAGTTCACACAGGTATTCTGGTGCCATATCATTAATAGATTTATAAGTTATTAACAAAATATGGTCCCTTCGCTTCAAATTTATGGGGCAATGTAAAAAGTATATTCAGGCTTGTAATATAAAATATTAAACTCACAACTTATTTCTAACTGTGGCCTAACAAATAGGATAGCTTATATTGATCTTTATGATGAAAAAACCTTTGAAATACAGATGGCTATTTTGTATTATTAAACTCACACTAAAATATACACTTAATTAATTTCTCACGTATTTATGGGAGACAGCTGGTCATTTTAGAAAGAAGAGGTTTCGCCAGATTAACGTAACGTATTATAATATATTTTTAATAACCTTATCTACTTTCATCACTGGAAAAAGACTTTGGTTATATTCTGACCTAGCTGAAAATAGTTCAGCTGGATTCTTGGCACCAGGGTCAATCGCTAGCCAGCCTTTGATTGGCCAGTACTTCAGGAATCTCTGGAATGAAAAGGACCATTAGGCGAGTTCACTCATTTTGGTCAGAAACAGTACCATTATTTAAATGTTAATTTATGAACCAAAAAATTCTTAATTAGTCATATTAAAATACTTATAACTTTGTTGTTAATAAAGATAGAGGAATGGTTTTGACACTATTTTTTGTTAATTTTCTTTTCTATTATATATATATATAACCAACCCCAAAAATTGCACTTACATTGTTACCAATTTATATCACATACCTACACGATGATTGATTAAAGTTTTTATTTAGACCCAGTTAACACTGGAATTACTAACAATCAAGCCCCTATATTCCGTAGATTCGATATCAATTAAGGTAAAATGAACCAGGAAAAATGGGACCCATAGGCATAGTCATAGAGTGATAGACAATGATCATAAGGGTCTACTGCATACACTGGTTATATTTAGATATCTTTAGTTTAGACTAAAAACACAGCAGGGAAAATATCAAAAATACTGAATCGATTCATTTATTCTAGATTAGAAAACATAGATCTAAAGTACTTGAACACAGCCGTTTCCAGCCACCTGAAATGCTAGTAAAAATGTCTTTTAAACAATCTCCAGAACACAACCGGAAGGAGGAAATACTATTTCACGCTTTATCCAAATCTGTCAAACGAGACCACGACCAGTTGTGAGAAAAAAAACTATTTCGGTATAGATCTAGTGTCATTTTTAGATTTCCTCATAATTAATGAACCTATTATCAGACATTCATAAATCACGAATTTGTCATACTTAAAATGCATCTTACCAGCATAAAATGAAAACTCGGCCATTATGACCCAGTTCTAAAGTTCAGATAAATAAACACACGTGGCGGCGAACAGTCTTTTCTAATACAACTGTACTACTTACGAACCCGAACCAGAGAGCTTAAATATCAAATTAAATATAAATAGTCTTTGCCCGAACGATTTGGTTTTAAGAATGCCTGCCCGTTTCGCAACCACCGTTACCGTGTGGTAACGAAGGTAACACTAACAGGGTTTTTTTTTCTTCGCCACTACCAGTCACCAAAAGAAAAGGACCAAAGGTTGCCAAATCGATGTCGTTTCGTCGCCTACTCAGAAAGTTCTTGTAGTTGTTTTTGCCGCCATCAGTAATTATTCTAGAATACATATAGACACATATAAAGTTTTTTATATACTTTATATAAGAATATGTTAATACATATTTATTATATGGTAATAAAATATATATTCAATTAAATAAAATTCAAGCTAATTTTCACCAACGGTTTTGTGTTTCAATTACTTTTTCTTCATTTATAAAAACATAGATCGAACTGCAAAATTTGGTATGCTGATGGAACATTTCATCTGGTTCGAGCGCCTTTCACCCAATTATTTTCGATTCACATTTTTGTGAGATCGTGTGTTCATTATGATGTCTGGAAAGGCAAAGGCTGATTTGGGTGCTGTCTTCAGGACAGTGTTGTACCAACTGACCAGTTGTTTGAGCATGCCACCTGGCAGGAACTGCGCCAGGTATTACCAGATGTGCAAGTGAGGGGTACGTGGTGTTTTTCATTTTACGCAAGCTGTATGGCGCAATATTCAAGAACTTGGCATGCAGAAGGGTACAATCGGAAAACGATCACATTACTTCTGCCGTAGACTAGCTGATGGTTCTACAGTTTCTTCCAGCAATCTAAATTCCGTCCCTATTTGAAACAATTGAAGCTACCGATCCACCAGAGCAACTCAGTCAGCTGCTGACATAGTTTAAACGACAGTAGATAAACAATAAAAACAATTCAATCTCTTCGTAGTCAATTTTTGAACAGCTAATTCGGACAAACGACGTTGTCGAAGGATGGCACAATTAAGAGGCTGAACAGTGGCGCCAAGAATCAACAGTTTCAAAATTTCTATAAATTCATCCAAGTACTAGACACAGAGGCCACCTACGTCAGTACCAAAGTACAATTAATTTTCAATGGTGTGGCCTTGAGAAAATGGCGCCCAAAATTCAACAAATCACAGGAAATTATCACTAAATCATGGTCCGAATTGATAGCAGGAGATTTGTTGGTTAAGGAGTTGTTGAAACGGTGTGACTGTATCAATGGACCCTCTGTATCTGTGAATGAATGAATAGTTTTTAATATAGATGTTGTTAATTTTTCCTTGTACTTATTCTTTCAAATTATTTAATTTAGCTTAATGTGTGTTCTTTTTTTTATTTGTGTCAGTTTATAATAAGATGGCTATGACCAGTCTATGCAATTTTTACCTGAGCTTCCTTTATTAAACTATTTTATTCAGTTGTGCGTTCTTGTCCCATTTCTGTCCATTGACAGCTACGTATAGATCTATGCATTATTGTTGCTACGACTTTTAGTGACGAAACTGTATAAAGTCAAGGCCGGTTAACAATTTGATTGATGTTAGGGAGAATTAGTGATCGCCCGTTCGTGCCGTTTAGCGGTTTGTGGCCGACCGATTGTGGTGAAATGGGTGTGAAACCATATAGTGCTCCGATTGATTGATGTGGGAGAGAGAAGTGGTGGTCACCCGTTCCGTGCCGCTTGGGGATTTGTGGCCGGCCGGTTGTTGGGACGGGTGTAGATGTCGTAGTCGCGGGGTTCGGTTGGGTTTGTACTAGGGTATTTATGTTTTCGTGGTGTGGGTTGAATGTGTGAAACCTTTGTTAGTGAATGTTTGTTATGGTGCAGCCAAGTCAGCGGAGATTGGATCAAGGGACACGCGAGTCTCCACTGGACAGCACGCTGATTGTGCTGTTCGTTTTGTTGTTCGGGGAGAATCCCCAGGCTGTCGCTTATTCGGCACAGCCTTTATGTTGGAGTGGTTGAGAAACTCCTCCCCCACCACTCACAGGGGAGCAGTACGGAAGGATGGAGCCGAAATACCCCGAGGGTGGTCACTGCCAGAGTGTTTTACGTCCTCATGGTTTTTTTACGTCTCCCTTTATTTTAAATAATTCAGTGGATATGGCAGCGCCATTTAACGTGATCAACCACCGACGATGTGAGCCGAGAAATTAATCTCTGTCAAAGTTTCGACCCCTTCGATTTTTGTAGATTTATTTGGTAGAGTAGGAGTGGTGGTTCTGGAGTGTATAGTTTCGAGGAGTGTATAGTTTTTGTACAGTTTTGAGTAGAGGAATAAAGTAGATTGGAGACCACACGAATTCGGAGTTGTGAAAGAGAGAACTTAGCTAAGGCCGAGATCCGGATCTCGGTACTTTTCAAAACGACTCGATCGCAACCGTAACGAAATGTCGCGCTGTTAATTATCTGTTTTCTGTATTATTGGCCACTTATCTAGAAAAGTACATGTTGTTACGTAAATTAGATCTAAATTGAATATAAATAAAGAAATGGCATAGACTTCATCAAATAGATATATGCCACTAAAATAAGTAACGCTATTTTTTGTGTGTAGAACCTTTGCCATCTGACATGACGATCTGAATGGATAAAATCAATGATCATATATATTATGATTCAATGGGTGATTCCTATTACTGTAACATTGCTGTTTATGCATGATACATTATATTGAAAGTGAATTAACTGTTTTATTTTCCGAATCAGCCATTCGTGCAATGTTTACTACTTGTAAATGTCAAGGGTGTTAATACTCTAGACTAATGTAATAATTTCTTTTAAAAATAATTACAGGTGATACATATATGATTGGTTACCAAGTACAAGTAATGTTTCCAAAACTGTACATTAAATATTAAAAGAATCTTAATTAAAATCAATTTACATTCAGCTAAAAGTTTAATTTATAATCATTTATTTAATCCATTGAATCACATGCTAAAAAAATCCCCTACAGTCTAGTACAGGTCAACATGAATAACTAAATCTTAGCTGAGTTATTCATCTCGAAAAATCGGTCCGCTTAATAATTAGGTTATATCCTGATAAGTATTGTGTTAAATCCTTTGGAAAGACGCAATCGTTTAGCTGAAATACTAGTCTCAGTCTCCGTGTAATATGAAATAATTTGCTGGAAGATTTCCATTATTTACCGTTGGTGACAAGATTCCCCCCCCCCATTGACCTAAGTTGGTAACCGATGCAACGCATTTCGCCTGGATCAGCCTATTAGATGATAATATTTCATAAACATCAGACGATGATCAGTCACCTTTATTGTCTAGATCCACAGGACACGTATCGTAAAAGCTTATATCATATGGAAAATAAAACAAGTCAATTCAAAGTATATAAGACAATAAGTGAATAAAAATAATGAACACACAAAAGTTTTCAACATGCACGCATTATTTTGGATATAATATGAATTCAAGTATTTGTTTCCAACATACACGCATACCAACAAAATATGTTTTTGTTCGATGTTTCATTGGTCTACAAAGAAGGTGCACCATCATGACCATGTACGTAAATGAATAACAAATAACCCATATTTGATGATGAATGATGCATGCACATCAATTAATTACAATGACAAGCATATTGAGACCTGTCATTTACAATCAAATTCATCTATAATTTTTATTAACAATTCAGACCTACATTTTATTTCCAATAGTTACAAGTTTCATTACTCATGTATGCATATTCAGCTTTTTTTTACAAGAGTTACGTTATTTACACTGGCGACAACCCCAGGAAGGTTATATATCCCCCCCTAAACCGACACACTCAGGGTGAAACCACCTACTGGTCAAAACATAATGTTTGAAAGTCTTGTCTGCAGCTTCACCCGTTAGCACACATAAGCTAACGATACGGGATAACTTCTCCCCCGAGATGGCTTTAGACGTCTTGACAGCTTCCAATAAAAGTTGCTTTTCTTCACGTTTGGGATGAAATGATTCCATTTTAGCATAAGAAGTCAAATGATCTTTCACCGGGTTACAAGTTAACCTTGAGGCCAATGACAGAGCTGAAAAACTAGCGAACGAAGCCATCGGCCAGAAGTCGTTGAACATACTGAACGGATACATTCAGCCGTTTCATCGACCGATTCATCTTCAATCAGCTAAACTCGACCTACAAAGACAACAGATCATCTTTCAAGGATTGGTACCGGATCATCACGGTATTCCGACATAACCTCTTTACCAATAGGCTTGCCCACTTCCAACTGAGACGAATACGTTTCAGGTCGAACACACGAAACTTCACCCGTCCGTCGTCCCTACCACTCTACATTCACTGTCAATAAATATACAGCCCCATACATCGTCTGCTCAACTGTCCAGCCGCATCCAATATACCAAAGAAAACTAAAAAGTCTTCTCCTCTCTTAAGACTTAAAACTCTCAGATTATCACCTAGCAGCATTGATTATCAGATAAACATTTCGACCAGACGACATTATCCAACTTCTCCTGAAAGACCCTTAAAAATAGTCATCACCACCAACAATGACGTCACAACGACACAACAGAAATTAACACCAGGTGGCAGTGCCAAATAAGCGATAGCTAGGGGGCTCTCCCCGAAATATCAACAACAACAAAACATACTAATTTACATTGATTCGGTTCAGATGGGATAATAAAATAATTTGTTATAGAGGTGTTTTCGATATGAAAGAGCTTACTCTCTAAGCCTTCGAAGGTATAAAAGGGGGCTTTGGCTGAATCAAGAAATAACGTTGTTTTAGGCGAATATATCACAAACAATGGGCTTGATAAAAACCAAATATGCACCCGGTTAAAAATAACGTTTTTTGTTTTGTTGATTTTATTCTTGTTTGATAACGACCAAAATCGGAAAACATTTATTCACAAACCTATGATTACGTAATAAATTCTTAAACAATTGTGAAATATGCAAATTTTCACAAATAAAAAAACTAACATTAACCTATATCAGTATTTTAGTTCAGTGTCGTTCATAAATGATCCCTGACTTCAGACACAACTATTAATTAATTAAATGTAACAACTTTGATTAAATTGTCATTAATGATGTAACATTGAAATCGAAAGTAAACTAGTTCCCAAAGATTATGTTTGAAATAAACAGCAACACCAATGAAGGGGTTATTCATCTCACTTACAGTATAGTATAGTATAGCATAGCATAGCATAGTATAGATCTCTTCACTAGTAATACAAAACACAATTCCCTGTCCAAAAATAGATTAATGAAAGTGACTTGGAGTACAGAGTTACTTCTAGTTTGCGTAATGTTTTTGTTGTTGTTGTTAACTTTTGATTGTATTATTAATTCATAAGTATGAAAATAAGTTCTTCACGTAACCTGCCGAGTTAAAAATAAAAACCTAAAATATTGTGTGGGTGTTGATTCATTCCTATCTCACGTACAACAATATAAATGAAGTATCTATAGCTGTGGAATTGGAAGTGCACTTTTTGGTTTGTCTGTGGAGCAAGCATATGCATACAGAGCGGTTATATATATATATATATATATATATATATATATATATATATATATATATATATATATATAGGACACCTTCTATTTCCCCACCCATTGTCAGCTACAAAAGAACTTATATCTTATAAAAAATGTCTTTTGTACAAATGGGAAAACAACATGTAACTGATGCTAAGTGACATAGGAACTTTGATTCAAGTACGCTATCAAACAATTAATATTTGACCATAATAATGTATTGATAATAGGAAAGTTACTTTTATACGTATTGCCACATAAGTCACCGCAGATACATTGTTATTGTAGGTGAAGTTTAGTTAATAAAAATCGGCTGGAGATATACGGCAAAACCAGATGTTGTTCATATAATAATAATACATGGTACCAGAAACAAAACAAAAAATAATCCACGAAATATGGATCAGATCAAGCCCCCCCCCCCAGTCATTTACAATGTACGGGGAAATGTTGGGGAAAGCTGGAGACGTTTTATACAAGCATTTGAACTGTATCGAACTGTATCTGATGGCGATTGCGGCAGATTCTAAAAGTGATAAACAGCGCATTGCCATCTTTCTGACTGTGGCAGGACAGGAGGCTCTGGAAATCTACAATACCTTCACCTTTCCGGATGAAGAGAAGAATAAATATGATTCAGTTCGGGCTAAATTTTAGGCGTATTGTAAGCCCAAGATAAACGAAACGTATGAGAGATTTGTGTTTAGGATGAGAATGGAAAAAACGGATGAACTGTTTGACAATTGGTTGACAGACATTACAAACTTGACAGAGAACTGTTTAATTCGTGATCAAATAGTTATCGGAACTAACGATCCAACAGTTCAGGGACGATTGCTGCGTGAAGCTGAATTAGACCTACCAAAGGCTATTCAGATATGCAAAGCTGCAGAAACGGCAAGTAAACAGTTAAAACTACTCTGGTCTACATCAGATAAACATGTTGATTTCGTTAATCAAAAGAATACAACATTCTGCCCAGGTGATCTGCGTAGACCTGCATACAGAAACGATACACAAGTCAAATGTTACAGCTGTGGGAAAGTACATGAAGATCGTAACTGTCCAGCGCATGGTAAAACATGTCATAAATGTGGGAAGTTAAATCACGTTGTAACTGTCTGCAAGGCCTACAGCCCCTCACAAAACAAATAAGATCAAGAAGGTCCATGCTCTTGATGAACATGATGAACAGGAAGTATATACAGACAGGTTATTTGTTGGAACAATCAACAATATATCACAGCCAAATGAAACATTAAACACAGAGAGTGATGACATGCCACTTTTGATTGATGCAATTGAAGCAGAAAATGACGATGATTGGATTATGCCAATTGAAACGGAAGATGTTATCATACAAACTGGACACTGGCTCCCAAATGGATATATTGCCATTGAAAGACTATGAAAACATACGAGCAAAGAAAAGAATCATAAAGAACAGTGTCAAATTAGAAGCATATAACAACCAATCAATACCGTGTGTAGGAATGACAAAACACCTGTATTTGCCTAGGATTGGTGAAACGAATATAAGCTATAAACAGTCCAGGAATTAAACAACTGGTCCAGGAATATGATGATGTGTTCAAAGGCATCGGATACCTACAGGTGAAACATCACATTGAACTTAAAGAGGAAGCATATCCGGTGGTACATGCGCCACGAAAAGTTCCAATCTCATTGCACAATAGACTGCACAAAGAGTTGAACAAACCTGAAAAACTAAACATTGTGTCTAAAGTGGATGAGCCTATACATATTCGGTACATTCACCGGTGATCGTAGAGAAGAAAACTGGTCAACTTAGATTATGTATTGATCCACGTGACCTAAACAAGAACATTAAACATGAACATTTTCATCTACCAACAAAGACAGAGATTACAGCTGAGATGGCTGGAGCTATGTGGTTCACTAAGCTAGTGATTCAAGTGGATTCGGCAGATTGAGCTGGACAAGCCCACTGCCAGATTATGTACATTCAATACACCATTTGGACGGTACTGTTTCAACCGACTACCGTTTGGAACATGCTCAAGTCCTGAGGTATTCCATAAAATAGTCTCGGTAATGTGTGCAGGGATAGAGGGCGAAAGGGCAAGATAACTTTTTCCCGGGCAGAAACAAAGTCAAATATCCTGTCAAAATCGTCCTGGATCGTATACGAAAATAAAGACTGAAAAAAACAAAAACAAATGCCAATTTAAAGAAAACATCATTTCTTGGAGAAAAACTGAAGCTGAGGGAATACAACCAATAATGACAAGGTAGCAGATATCGGGGACACCAGCACCAAAACATATTGATGAACTCCAAACACGCCTTGGTTTGATAAAGTATCTGGGCTTTACCCTAACTTGTCAGCTAAAACAGAAAACATACGTCATTTACTAAAACTATTGGGGAAATTTCCCGGTGGACATCTACACATAAACCATGGAATTTGTTAAACAAGTGATCGTGTCTGAACCAGTTCTTAAATTTTACGATCCACCCTCCCGAAAATTATATCTTCAAGGGTCCAAAGACGGCGTTGGAGCTTCCCCCAAAAAAAAATGATTCTCGCTGACCCCCAGTATCATTTGCATAGCGCACACTAACAAGTGCAGAAACGCGTTATGCACAAATAGAAATAGAAACCATAGAAAATTTTCACCAGTATATTTATGGTAAAGAAATAATACTAGAGACAGACCACAAGTCACTCATCAGTATTGCAAGACGTAACTTATCAGACTGTCCACACAGGATCCAAAGATTATTACTAAACCTTAAGCCATACACATTTGAACTGATATTCACGCCTGGCAAGCATTTAGTATGGGCTGATCTATTGTCCCGTGCATCAAACCCGAATCGTGAGAGTTCGACTGAAGTAAATGTAAAAGTACACGTAGACATGATTGTCAACTCGCTTCCTGTTAGCGAACAGAAGTGGGAGGAAATATCTCGTGAAACTAAAACAGACTATAAACTTTCACAAGTGCTGAAACATGTTCTAGATGGATGGTCTGGCCCATGTGCTCGTGTATGTCAACCATACTACAGTTTTAGTGAAGACATATCTTTAGTGAATGGTGTACTCCTGAAGGGCCAGAGGATAATAGTACCCTCCTCTATGCAATCGTTCATGCTAAGTCGTTTGCATGATGGACATATGGGTATTGAGAAAACAAGACGTACCACCTGTGAGGTCATGTAATGGCCAAACATGAACAATGATATATCGAACATGATCATGTCCTGTACTCCATGTCAGCGACATCAAAGGTCCCAGGAGAAGGAGCCGATCATACAACATGACCAGACAAAACCATGGGAGAAGATTGGTATGGATCTCTTCCAGCTAGGAAACAAGACATATTTATTAGCAATCGATTACTACTCAAAATACCCAGAAATCGCATTGCTCACAAACACAACATCAGACACTGTAATTACACATGTTAAATCCATGTTTGCACGTCATGGAATTCCAGAACAAGTGATCAGTGACAATGGTCCCCAATTCAGATCGGAATGTTTTCGTTTGTTTGCAAGAGAATATGGTTTTAGTCACACAACATCAAGCCCAAGATATCCCCAGTCTAATGGTATGGCAGAAAAGGGTGTAGGAATTGTAAAAAATCTGCTTACTAAGGCCATAGAATCAGGAAACGACCCATATCTTGCACTACTTAGTTACAGATCCAGTCCACTGGCATGTGGATACTCGCCTGCCGAGTTACTTATGGGAAGAAAACTCCGCAACAGGATTCCCAGATTATCAGACCACATTAATGTATGTGGTGATGGTGTTGTTAATGCAAAATTTCAAAATAGCACTCGTAGCTATTATAATAAAAGTGCTAAGGAGCTTAAACCCCTGAAGCATGGTGATATTGTGCGCATCCAGCATGATAAACAACAAGTGTTGGAGTAGAAGTGGTCAGTTCTTCTGAAAGCCCAAGATCTTATAATGTTATTACTGAGGATGGGCACGGTTTCTCAGGAAGACCCAGGAGCAATTTCATGACAAAGATGATTATGCCTCTCTCTCAGATGAGCATATTACAAGTACAACACAACCAACATCCCATGCAGCAGATCCTATTATGCCTGCAGTCACTCACACTGCTGGTCCAGGGACTGTAGAGCAGCCTGTAGCATAGAGACGTAGCTCCCGTCCAGTGAAAGTGCCACAGATACTTATTGAACAGTGTTGATAATGACACTGAAAATCACATGTTGATTAGTTTATTTAGGACACTGAATGGCCTAAATTGTGCCGATGTGTCGTTAAACAACATTCATCCATCATTGATTAGTTTATTTACTATGTATCATATTGATTGATTACATTGCATGATATCCAATTATCTGACATTATATAGATTAGATGTATATGAATGTTGTGAATTAGATGTAAGAATATATTTTCATAGTTTATCTGCTAGCAAATTATTTAGCCATTTATCATTCAATATCTTGCATACATTATTACAATTTTAGCATTGCTATGGATAAACTTTGGTCTCTATATTATGATGAAATTACTGAAATCTTTCCTAATTAAGATGATTATAAATTGTAGATTTTGTTACAACAAATAGAGTAATTAGCGACAGCTAACCAGTTAATATTTAAAACAAGGGAAGATGTATTGATAATAGGAAAGTTACTTTTATATGTATTTCCACATAAGTCACCCAGATACATTTTATTGTAGGTGAAGTTTAGTTAATAAAAATCGGCTGGAGATATACGGAAAACCCAAATTTTTCATATAATAATAATACAAATAATACGAAAACTCCAAAATAAAATTATAAATAAAATTTTTTTTTATATATATATATATATATATATATATATATATATATATATATATATATATATATATATATCATACATACAAAATTTTTTTATTTTTTTCAGTTTTTATTTTTATATATATATATATATATATATATATATATATATATATATATATATATAAATATTTAATTTATAACGGGGACCAGTATAACACGAAATCGGTTTGTAATTCACACTTAAAACATATCCAACGGTCACAAATTACCTACAAGTAGATTTATCGATACCAATCTCTACTTCAAAATTCCAAAGACGAAAATCGTACACTGTTAAAGAGAAATTGGAAGCTGTTACAAGAGTTAACCAGTTCGGTGTTTATGTGTCTAGAGATAAAGGTATTCCAGAATCAACACTTCGTGGTTGGAATAGGGACGAAAAAGGCGTGATTTTGTTAATGCGGTGGATTCGATCGGTGGTATGAAAAGAAAGAAGGCTAGGGCGGCAAGCGATCCAGAACTTGATAACGCTGTTTACAGTTAGCCCGTGAAAGAGAGACAGACTGGAAATGGTGTACTCAATACAAAAGCAGATACACAACCAGGGAAAGTTTCGCGGATGTTTTATTTGTCTTGTTGCTGCACAAATCTGGCGAAACGACCAACATTAAAATATGCATTACGATAGCCCGCTCGGTGGTCTAGGGGTAGCGTGTTGGATGATGATGATTGATTGATTGATGATGATCGATGTTTTACGGCCACTTTTGTGCACAAGGTAGGCTAAATGGGCCGAACGACCTCCGAAGGTAATGAGACGAAGTGAAAGACGAAACAACCTTCAGATATGCCCACGCCAGGATTTGAACACGGGTGGTAGTGATCTGTGGTCCAGCACGCTACCGCTAGACCACGGAGGCGCCCCGGTATCGTGTTGGACCAGAATTAGCTGGTTCCCACAGGCTGATGAGTAGACCAGACACATGCTTAGGTATACGCACACATCTATCAATATGGGAGGATGGAACATTTTATTTTTAGATTAATATATGTATAGTTGTATTTAGATTTATGGAGGTAGGTCTCGAAGGATGTTTAGATATGTTGATGCTCTGTGTCATCTGAGGCAGTAGCATTATATTTTTAATTATATGGCAATTTACTAATAGAATAGGCAGAATTTGTGAAAATGTGCATATTTAAAGTGATGAAGACAAATTATGTTAATTTATTACATACGAGCTTCTTAGGGGTATTGAGGGGTGGTGAACTCAAATTTCTGCTGTATGCCTTACTCAAAATGTCAGATAATGTCCCCAATATATTTATGTACATATCATTTTGAATAAACCAGGTAGAAACTTTAATGAAATTTTCTTGTAGGTTTTCATATATGGGGAATCCAATGCCATGTTCAGTTTTTAGATCAAATGTCAAGAAACTGCTTTGAACATCGTTTTGAACATTGAATATAATTCGTTGACCAGAAATGATCCACAAGCCTCATCCCTGTCACTCCCTATCAAGAACACAGACCGCCCATCTTTTTAAAGCTCAGAGGCACACTTTAAACATTGACAGGAAATATATTGCACGAGTTGATTATAACTGCTGTAAAGCGTTATTATACAGTCCCTTCCTTTGTGTGTACACACAGGTAGATGTGGACACATGAATTTATTCCTGTACTGGGAAATACTTGGGAGGCTTCAACGTCCCAACTTTCATGTAGAGACGTGCTGTCATATGCTGTCATATAGTGTGCTATAAGTAGAAGCACATCCGTATCACGCACCGACACAACTATCGTTTTCATATGAGCATGGATGCACTTCAAAATCAGCCGGGTATCAGCTTCTTCGTGTTCAGCCCTCAGAGAGGAGACATCGAGATCTGGATTAGATGACTGGTTCATCTGTCGGACTGTGTTCAATCAGATGGTTTGAAGGTAGTAGAGCGAGATCTGCTTTATTTCCATCGAGTGCCATAACTCTAGACCAGTCTGATGGGAGATCAACCGGTGCGTTGTTTTCTATTCTACGACGTACCGCTCGGTGGCGCTCATTGCGTTTGATCCTTGTGCCCGCTTTTAGTAATTCCTCCTGATATCGTCAAAGACTACGTCGATCCTCTGGTATTTTGCTTCCACCTTGAACACGGTATTAGCAAACGTGTTGGCATAGTCGCCAAACGTTCTAATGTCAGGCTGTTTTCCAAGTGTCATCGCGAGTGCTTGGCCATCAATGAGCATTTGTAGGGGGCTTAGACTTGTTGCGTCAGTATGTTTGCTAACACAGACTTGTCAGCGGAATGTAGATTACCACTACTTGTGGCCAAAGATAATAGGACGGCCATGAGTTCATGCTGGAGGATATTTTCTAGGTTTACCTTGCGTCCTGCTCTATAAGCTGTTCTCACCCTTTGTAGACTATTCCTGTCCATTTTGATAAGCTTTTGCTTGCCATTGGAAGGTTGCACGACTTCATTCATTATCGGCCATTTATGAGCTGGGTATTCAGCAGATGGACTCTATTTGGACTGGGTCTCTTAAATTCAATGGAGCCATTGAATATATCTTTTTTTAGACACTGAGGGGGAGGGACATACGCAATGAGCTGCCCTTGTAAACCCATTAATAATTTAAAAAAAAACAGTATGGACTGTAACATTCTAAACAATTACAGGCCTGTTTCAAATCTTATATTTTTTATCTGAAGTTATAGAAAGGGCAGTTGTTTTTCATCTAAACAAATATTTAATCAATAATAACCTTAATGGGTCACTGCAGTGTGCCTATAGAAGTGGCCACAGCACTGAAATAGCCTTGGTTCGGGTGAAATGTTATATTATGATGTCAATTGATCACGGTAAACCAGTAATACTTGTTCTTCTGGACCTGTCTGTTGCATTTGATATAGTTGACCATAATGTACTTTTCTCTAGGTTAAAAGACATGTCTGGTCTGTCGGATAAAGTGCTTGAATGGTTTCGATCCTATCTGGAACAACGTTACCAGAGAGTGTCTGTGGTATTTTATGTGATGTTCAAGATTTTGTTATCTGGTGTACCACAGGATTCAGTTCT
Source organism: Paralvinella palmiformis (assembly GCA_025642065.1). NCBI lineage: Eukaryota > Metazoa > Annelida > Polychaeta > Terebellida > Alvinellidae > Paralvinella > Paralvinella palmiformis. Next base: position 1,144,687 of record JAODUP010000156.1, read on the forward strand.
AATTGGTCCTCTGCTTTTCACAATGTATAATCGTACTCTTGGGATCACTGCGCAGCGATATGGGGTTAAATATTACTTGTATGTTGATGACACACAGCTAGTATATATCACTGGATCCTGACAATGAGTTAAATTTCTCCTCTTCCTCGAAGAATGTAGAACATTGTATTGCCGATATTCAGCTATGGATGACTCAAAATCTTCTAAAGCTAAATGATAATAAAACAAATATTATATATTTGACATCACCGCATTGTGTTAAATCCCTAAAGACACCAGCATTACATAATCATATTATTCCCTAAAGTCCTACGTATAGTAAACGGCTACTACCAAACGTATGTCACTGATATTCTGCTTCATGTCTTATCGCAGCAAAAAAAAAGTATCTAAGTGTAACATAAATTATGAATCAACAGAGGAACACGTTGTCTTAATCAGGATGTATCATTCTTCATGAAAGTCATAATATAATAATAATGAAGAATTAATAAAACATCCCAACTAGCACGATCTATTCAAATGCGCTGTACAGTGATATATGTATTTAAATAATATGCATATGTAAAAAACAAGTTGAACGATAATAATTATTGATCGGTAAAAATAACTTCGAAAAGTTGAACTTCCAGAAACGATTTAAACCGGGGGCTGTGACACTAAATGCACAGTCGAGAGACAGGTACGTGCAACAATATCTGACTGGATGAGATGAGGTTTGGGGATGAATTTCTGATGAACACGAGTTCACACAGGTATTCAAGGTGTTAGTAAGACCTTGAAATGAACAAGTTAACAAGTAGCCGATGTAGTTTTTTTCAATAATTCAGCTGATACGATCAATTGTTCATTATATCTTCAAAACTTCGTTATTCGTTATTTTCTAATAATATGCCTTATCTCTTCGGGTATTCAAGTGATAAAATCAGTAATAAATAATTTATTGTTATTAAAATTTCAAGCCTCGAATTTAGAATGGATACCAAATATAGCTATATATGATGTAGTCTTAAATTAAGTTAAAGGTTGCAAGGGAAGGGAAGCTCCAGAAACACCAGCACAAAGCTGTCAAATGTAGGTACATTTAGGTTTTTGTTTGTTTATTAATTAGGCCCACTTATAATCTAATCTGCCTGTGTAACATCAGACGTGTAAACAGGTTAATCCATGTTCTCTATCAGTTGATTAATCTCTTAACCGATTTAAAAATACAACACTAAATGTTCTGATGACCATTCAGCTGACAGGTCCAGATGTTGATAAGTTTTACCCAGATCCTGAAATCCAAGAACGGTTAAAGGGCAGCAAACGTAATTAAGAGGAGACCTGGATTCACGGATAGTGAGCCAAAATTACAGAGGGCTAGACTGCAGACAGTTGAACTATCAGTGGCTGGTGGTGAATTTATGGAGAGATAACGAAGAAGGTAGTACAGGAGTGCAGAGGAACGTGTAATTGGATCCGAGGAAGATGCGGAGGAAACATGGCGAAGAGGGGGGAAGTTCAGGAAGAGGAGGATGTAATCCCAAACTTTGAAATAGGTGATGACAACGATGATGCTAATGGATTGGAATATGAATATGAAAATGACAATGAAATGACGGAGGATGAAGTGGACATTTAAAATTTAACAACCAGTTATGCCTGCATTATTATGTTGGCTTACCTGCTCATGTAAATAAAGCTTTGAAATTTAAATTAATGGCCTTTTTTTCTTTCATATGAGAAGCCATTTTGTGCTCAAAGTGCAAAAATGACTGTATTTGAATGGTATTTGTTTAATTTTCATGGCGGTCTATATATATATATATATATATATATTATAATATATATATTTATATATATATATATATATATATATATTTTATTATTATTTATACTAGACTAGGTCTGTTCGTTCAGGTGTATATATACAGCTTGTGGTTTAATTTAACATAGGAATTAATTTGCTTGACTAAGCAGAATCAGGAATGAAGTGCAGAAAAAACCCATTGCCTCACTGTTGTATGACGCATGTTTTCGTATAGCGGTGATGAGGTAATATTACACATATTTCACTTTACAGCCAGCGGGAGACTAAAAAGAATACCAATTTAATGTGGCGTCTTCGCATTAGCTTACGTACCTGGATCTAATATCAAAGTAGACATAAATGGCCTAAAAATATTTAATTTAAACCTAAAAAACGCAATAATATTAATTGCCACACAAGGTATCGCACTTAAAGCAGCATTTACTTTAACTACAAATACGTATAGTATTTCAACCCCCCCCCCACCACCACCACAAATGAGTAGTAGAATACACATGTTTTTGTTTGAACTACATTTGGGTCAAATAATAATTTACTAAATGGTAGTTTTCACAGTATATATAATGGTAATTGGGGGGGGGGGTATAATTTGAAAAAGGAGGCATATCAGCAGCATGCTGCACTATATCTGACTGGTGAGACATGTCCTCTATTCAGAAACCTGATGATTAGTCCAGAATGTAAATTCACGATTGGAGTTTCTCTGTGCCAATACGTTTTTTTTTGTCCAAACTGCTAAAATACCCACACGCGCCACCGTGCATGTGCGTGTTATCTGAGTTTTAGCTGTGATCATGACCTCGTGCAGACATTATTTTGATTAAAATACATGGTTCGGGGCGCCTCCGTGGTGAATAGTTGGTATAGCGCGTTGGATCACAGATCACTACCACCCGAATTCGAACCTCGGCGTAGGCATATCTGAAGTGTGTTTCATCTTTGACTTCGCTTCATTACCTTTGGAGGTCGCTCGGTCCAATTAGCCTATCGTGTGCACAAAAGTGGCCGTAAAACATCAATCATCATGAATCAAAATACATAGTGAACATCAAAGCAATAATTATTGACACGGTTGACTACACACACGCACACACACACGCACACACGCACACACGCGCACACACGCACGCACACACGCACGCACGCACATGAATACCCCCCTCTCTCTCTCTCTCTCTCTCTCTCTCTCTCTCTATATATATATATATATATATATATATATAATGTAACATGCGTTAATTATTAAACAAAATTAAGAAGGTAATAATCATAATAACACGTATATATTATATATTATAACCGCTTAAATCGACTGCCTGCTTTTTCAAGTATATTAAAAAGACAAAATATATAAAAAATTAATACACGTACCTAATAACCATTGATTTACTACCGGGGGGGGGTAGTGTTTAGTGAGCTTTAAAACTCTCTCTCTGTTACACACACGCGCACATTCACGCACGCACACACACTAGCTGGCGGACAGTTTATGGCCAACACATGGGGGTAGATGCTCAGTCCTAAAACATAACTGATTAACAACACACTGAAGCATAAAAATTCCATCGTCTAGAACTGTCTTTATGTGATATAATTTCAAGTTGTTCTGCAGAAATTATAAGGAGTCCCGTCATTGTATTCAGAATTGTTTCCTGCTGCTATTTTATTAAAAATGTAACAACATGACGTCAACAAGAATAAATAATAACTACTATTAGTATTACTACTAATACTACTAAATGTGTTACTACTATTATTTATAATGAAAACAATATAGACGTTAAGCAGTCATATTATCTTTGCCGCTGATTTACAGTGCTGCCACCTACAGTACGATAAGCGCCACCTGGCCTAGACAATTACTTCCGGTCACCAAGATGACATGAAATGTAAACACGAAAATGAGTGCTGCGCAGGTTTTGAGGTGATTTTGTCATTAATTAATTAATTGTATTTCACTCGAGTTCGAAATTTTGGGTCAGAATTTATTCCCCGTTCCGGTCTTTCGGTTATCAGTACTTGTATAGCCGCTGAACCAGTGGCAGTTGTGACATTTTAATAAACTTAGTCACAATCCTGACAATGAATGCGGCTTAAACAAATCGTGTTTTGACAGCATCTGGAATCAGGAATGCTTCTCAACTCCAAAATAAAATATTTTGCTTTGTAATGTTCCTTGTGGCGTACAAAGATGTCTGACATATTTTTATTTTCTAACTACAGACAAGCCGAAGCACTCAAAGCAGCTGTTCAAGGTATTCAAGGAATTATTGTTGTTTACGTTATTACAGTTTTTAATTATTATAATTATTGAGTAATTGACTGCCAATTTGAATCAATATTTACTGTAGTAGTTGTGTGCACTGCTTTTAGGTGAATTTAATGTTAAACATGTTTTGTTTTTGTCACAAACTGACAAAGCTAGTTTGTATGCTTAGAGTCTATTGATTATTCTAGTTAACTTACTACTTAATTAGCGTTGGTTAAGAATCTTTACTTAAGATATTAAATAATTAATAGGCAGTTGTTAATCGCTTGACTAAACATACATTCGAATAGTGCAGTGGTTAGAATACTGTGCTAAAAAGATGCAGGTTAGGGTTCATATTAGGGCCGCCAGTTTCTGCCATGGGAGAAATAGGTTTCAGCCATCATTTTGGCTGAAATGTATTTCAGTAAAAATTAGTGACTGACTGATTACACTGGCTTCATTCATTTCTTTGCTATAAGTTCCCATGTTTAATGGCAGTTTATTCTATAAATTAATGCAGCCATAAAAACAGTGTTGATGTTATGCTGTATGAATATCAACTAAATAAACTTGATTGTGCTTTTCAAATCAGTTGTTTCTGTCAATTTCTCTGTTCTTGAAACCCTTATAAATTCTCAATTAGCAATCCTTAAGAAGCATCCCACAATCTTACTATAAATTTAGAACTTCAATTGCTGCACCATGTTCAATAGGCCCCATTTTCAGAATTATAATTTCTGCTGGCAGAAAGCTACTATATATACTTGTGTTAAGTTTGTTTTTTTTGGTAGGGAAAAGGGAGTTATAGTTCCCAGAAGCACCTCGACTTATATATGTGTCATATTTCCTACCAGCTGAAGGAAAGATGTTTTTGGCCATCCTTGACACACAACACTATAAGATTCAACCCAATAAGAGCTAGAGTCAGAATAAAATCACCACATCTTGTCTACTAACCCATTATTATTCAATAAATAACCATTAATTTTCACCAAACTGTTATTTGGATCTCACAAACATGATGGTATTTATGTAATAATACTTTAAAGTCATGCACTATTACCTATCAGTACCTCCAGATGCGCTGTGAAACAATGAATTAATAACACTTGCCAATTGAAGTTATAACCAGCTGTGTTTGTGCGAAACATAGTTGGAACAAAATCGGCACATCTCTTCCTACTATAGTCTTATTCAATAAATTATGATACCAGTTTTTAAATACTTGATAGTCATGCGCTATTAAATACCGATACCCCCAGATGATTAGTGGTAATAGAGAAATCACTGTTCACATTGCTTGCCACTTGCTGTGAAACAATTAATTAATAATGCTTGCCAGTTGAAGTTACAATCAGGGATGTTTGGTGTGACAAGTTTGTTTATTAGTTATAACATCAAAGCTAAATCGCTGTGTTTGTGTATATCGCTGCCGGTGAAGATATTGATATATTTAGGACGCACTTGCTGACACCATGAGTTTGAAATGAATAGGTCAGCTTTTAGCGAATGTCGACACCGATTCTGAGGGATTTTAAGCCAATCCTTGACTTATACAGTGAACATATGCCTGAGGAAAGAATTACAGGGTAAAAAAATTGACCTCGACTTATCTGCCGGGTCGACTCATACGCGAGTATATACAGTAGTTGCTATCACTTTATGCCTGACATGTGGCAGAAATAAGTGCAATACGCTTTCGTCTGCTATCTGTGTTTCTAGATCATAGATCCTGAAACGAAAGAAAATCAATCAATCTGCTGGCAGAAACCCAACCCTTTTTTATATCTATGTTTGATGGAGATTTCCCTGAGAAGTCATTTTCCCCTACACTGTATCATTCATTCATTGTTTTTACTAGGTGTGATTAGTTATAAAAAATAGTCTTTTGTTGTGGCCAAACATGTAATCATGCTTATTAATTACACTGAAACAGATGTTTCTAAGGGAGCGAATGAGGCTTGGGTGAGCCGACAGAATCTTCAAGATCTCTACCAGAAGCTGCTTGTTCTGGATCTAGAATATGCCCTGGATAAGAAAGTTGAACAAGATCTGTATGTATAATTCAAATCTTTTAGTAATTACTTATTTGTACATGATATTCTGATGTGAATTTCACTCTAAATGTTATATTCATGCTCAGATGGAATCATGCCTTTAAGAACCAGATCAATACCTTGCAGACACAAGCTAAAGACAAACAGGTAAGAATTGTTTGTAATGCCTGCTTGATTGACAATCAGTCTTAAAACCAGTAACATTGTAATTGGAATCTTGAAATGGGATTTTAACAAATAAGTGGATTTATTTAGTAGTTACTTTTCAGCTCTTTGTTTTAAATTTAAAACCATTATGATATTACTTGAAGTGCAGTTTAAATTATGAAATGGAAAGATATTAAAGTTTCTTAATAGATTTTTAATTTGCACTTTCCTTCACTTAGAATTAATGGGTAGAATTGCTGTTTTTTAAATAATACAGTGTAACTGATCCCTTAATGGATTCATTTTATTTTGAAGTACAGACACAGTTTGAATAAAATGTATTGATTTTCTGTAAACCCACATGTATATATGTTTGTTGTTATGATTGCACCCCAACAATTTTGCATTTAAAAAGGTCCACCTTTATTTTATTAATTGTTCTAAATCATTTTGGTTAAAAAAATTGTTGCAGAATCCTAAGAGACCAGAAATTGTGGCTAGTCTGAACTTATTTCTGGAGACCGCTAGTGGCTTTTATATCCAGGTTTGTATTTGTCTGAGCTTGTTATATGTAACACATTTATCAAAATGTTATAATTAATTATACAATTATATTTATTTAAATTGATGTATACTTTGTGAACAATTATAAATAAACAAATATTACCAGTACAATATCTAGAAATTGGTCTGTGGAAGCATTGTTTAACATAATTTATGGTGAAGGCCTTGGGCAATTGATTTTCTATTGTAGGTGTAGCTTGCTTGTGTTGAAATAGTAATTTAGAAGCCATAATTATGGCTCTTCCCAAAACATAGTCATGTGAAATAATGTCAATATTTAGTTTGGTATATGCTGATCTCATCTTTTCAATTTGAATGTCAGTCGAAATGAATTTATAAACTCCTATCCATCTAAATATACTAGTTGTGTCATATAAACCATGATATTAGCACTGATAACACAATGGTTCACAAGGTAAATAAAGCCAGTTCCACAATGAAACAGTGGTGTCACTTACCACATGGTTATGTTTGGCTGTTGTGCTGTCTCTAGTTATCGATTGACCCTTTTCATGCTCTGGGATCACCATTAAGAAAAATAATTTGTAGGTATTGTCTAACAATATAAAATGCTAAAATTAAAACGGAATGAAAACAATATTGAAATTTCAATTGGCAGAGGCCTTTAATGTAAATTTACTTATTGTATTATATATATATGTACATTTATTTATATAAACTAACCTTTGAAGCCTTGTTCAGCTGCAAGATTGTAGCTTTTACATTTCAGATCAGGTACACATTGCTCAGGGTGTTATTATTGATTTTGTGTTTTACGAGTTTATGAATCATATGATGTTGAGTGTTATTCTTTCAACAGTTGCTGGAAGAACTGTGTAGTGCTTTTAAACTTGATCTACCATGTCGCAGAAAATCAGCAAATATAGGAATCCTTAAAGGTATGGCAGTGGACAGAATATATATCACTTAAAGAAACACATTTGATATCATAAAACATATGGGGTATTTGTTAAATGGCTCATTTTCCCCCATTAGATTGAGTGCCGACATGTTACAGCTTTCAGATATATATATATTCTACTCGTTATGGAGACAGTTCTAATTTGGTGTGATGTGATGATCTGATGGCATAGGACTGTGCAGAAAACCTTCAGGGTGTGGGTTAGAAACCGACTTGTACCTTTCCCATTAGATTTGGTCACGTGTCCCATGTTTGACCAGTGCTCACTCCAATCATTCACGTGGTATAAACCGAACAGTTTACAGTTACCATAAATACTAGTATATACATTGAGGAAATAATAATCAAATCTAGTAGACATTGAGTCATTTTGACAATTAGAATGTATGAGCAATTTTGGAAATCCTTATTTAAAAAATTGGAATTGAAGTTTTGCTAAAGAAAAATTTAAATCCATAAATTAATTTACCATTTAAATTTTTAATTCAGAAATATTTCTTCCATGACAGTCTTACTTGGAATATAAACTACTTGTAGTAGGCTATCGGAGTAATTAGTCGTGGTAGTAGGTAGGAATTGATCAATTTGATGTGGGAATGGAATTGACCCAGCGTCTGCAATGTAGTAGAAATTAAGCTAATTGCAACAGGCAAAGGTAAAAATATTTGATGGAATTAATAGATAAACAAATCAAAGTATCATCTGCAATAATGGAAGAAAAGAACACCATCGCCGTATTGACATATTCTAATTGTACATAACATAAGTCGTATTTCATATGTTACAACAGTCACTGTGAAAAATTAACAAGTTAATTCACCACTAGTTTATAATGTTAATACTAACATCCAACATGAGGTGTTCCAACCGCAAAGTTGTACGTTCAAATAGAGTCCATACTTGTATTTGGGTGATCTGTGTTTGTCACCCCTCTATCATATGTGTGGCTGTTGCTGAGACTAAATAGATCTGTTTAACTAAATTAACATCCAATCTCAATTGAACACATATTTTGGCGGGATAAAATTTAAACGGCAAGAGATGTCAAGAATCGCTCGGTAAGAGTAGTCTTTATATCCGTATTTGAGATCAGATAGGTAACTAAACAATACTTCAAAATTATGCCGTATGTACAAATCATCACAGGTAAACATTGTCACGGGCACAGACGTCATAAGCATTTTATTTGAGTGCATTTTATGGTTATTTTATTAATGTTTAATGCTAATATTTAGATATTAATGCGAAATGAGCATTTTTTTCTGTGACAAAGGATAAAACTTGTCTTGTGTTCTGGTCCCATACAATTTCATTTAAAATAGCAATAAATAGAAAAAGTCTTATACATGAGGCTGACTTATACTAGGGGTGAGGTGATTAGAGGACCAATGTAATCAATTATGATTACTTCAGAATACAGTGATTGTGATTACAACTACATTAATAATTAGTGTAATCCATTGCGATTAGATTTGACGATTACAGTCATGAATGCAACGTATATCACACAAACTTGAATAAGATACTTAATCTTTATTCACTCGGCTACTTATATAATAGTGATGTAACCGATAAATAAAAACACTGGACGTTTATAGGACTTGATTTTATTGATCTGAAGTATATTTTTTTATTGATCTGGTGATGCGATATGTCTAAAGACATGAAATCGACTGTAATCATTTCACACAACCAGATGATGTTACCAATTCACCCACTGGCAGAGAAATACAACAGCATACACCACTAATTAAACCACCAACTATCTACCTGTAATTGTCATCATGTAAACCGAGGGGTGCCTCTATTGCCTAACTGGTAGCACAGATCCATAGCACCAGGGTTCAAACCCCAGTCAGACTATGTCTTAAGGGTGTTTCATCTCGGCCGATTTAGCCTACCTTGTGCATAAAACATCAATGTTTGCATTTTGTTTGGTCAAATGAACCAGTAGCTGGCTGGCTGCCTTTACAACATGATCGCAGATGGACAGACTTATGGTGTATGTAAACATCCCATACTTACAAGCACACCAATGCACTAACATTCCATTTAAATCCCTTATCTTACAATTTACATGGTTTAATATTTGGGAAATAGTAAATTCAGGTAAGATCTGTGTTTAGGATAGTTACAATATACACAAGAAATACAGTTTATAAACTCACTCCAGGCTGGGATACAGTTGAAACCGAATAATATTGCTTTCTCAAAGCTTGTGTAAAACCTTGTGTAATCGTGACAGCAATCACTGATTACAATTACAGTGTTATTTGTTAGATGGCATCTGGAAATGGCAATTACTTGAGCTCATGTAATCGATTACAGTCGGTTACTATTACCCCGTGCCTGACTTATTTATACATGAATATATACCTAATTTACCCTTAACATAAATAGTTTAACCCTTTCAATATCACAACATTACATTTACCATTATCTCAATATTCTAACTGAAATTTAGATTTTCACAGAATTTTCACTGTTACACAATACGTGAAGCTACTTGCTTCTGTGTTGTTTTAATTTTATTATTGTGTTTTCATATAACAGAGTATGGGCCTGTAGCTGAGAAAGTTAAGGTGCCAAAGCAGAGCTCATGTCTGTATATCTGTCAACATTGTTTGGTACATCTTGGCGATATAGGTTAGTGTCTTCTGTACATTTGGAATAATCTCACTTGTTGTTGTGCATTTTGGTAAAATCCCATCTTTCGTTTTTTTCCACATGGGCATGAATTTACATGCATGTATGTATGCATGTAATACAATATTTTATCATTTTTACTGGCAGTTTTATTTTAATATAATTTAATATTTGGTAGTGTGGTGCTGTTTCATCAGTGTTCAGTATCTTGTCTTGAAGAAATCTTTGTTATCTATTTATATTAAAAGATATATGTCACTGATAGTCATAGGTTAATTCTGACATAAATATACGAATGTGTAGAAGGGGAGAAAGAATATTATTGATAGGTTAATTTGAATTGGATTAAGAAGTTGAAAAAATTTCTCCTGATTTATTCTATTGTTTCATCTCTCTCTCTCTGTTTTAGTCTTTCACCTGTTCTTCCCCCAGTTGTACACATTCTGTATTTACATGTTTTAGCACGTTATCGTGAGCAGAGTGATCAAGCACAGACTTACTACAGACACGCTGCTAGTCTGGTACCTTACAATGGTAAGTTATCATCTACCTAATGATGGCTGTATCGTTATGTTGTTGTCATATACGGCTATTCTGAGAGCAAAGTTGTTAGAGCATTGTGCTCCAAACCTACATGTTGTGGGTTCTCTGTTTGTGGGAGGTTTCCCTGAGGAGTTGCCCTTGTCAGTATGTGCCGAGGCGAAATCAACCAAGTGATAATTTGTCCTTTACTGGCTAATTTGTACAGTACAAGGTGTTATATACTAGTATATATTTCACTACCATGTTATAACCCAGGTAGAAATATGTAATGAACTCTGTAGTGAATGACAGTAATTTATTCTTTTTATTATATTGTCGATAGTAGATAATTGCTGTGAAGTGAACAAAAACAAGTTATTGTTCAATCATAGTGCAGCAGCGAACAACATTTAAATAAAAAAATGACTTGTTTCGTAAAGTGTTTTAGATTGTTTTAATAATTATTAATATCGACAATATCACATTTCATTGTAGTGTCGTCTGAAGCTTTCTTTCTGTTTGTCCGTAGGTCAGCCCTACAACCAGTTGGCTATATTAGAAGCAGCGAAAGGAAACAAGCTGTCAACAGTTGTTTATTATATACGCAGCATCGCTGTCAAACATCCCTTCCCTGTTGCCTGCACTAACTTGGAAAAGCTGTATGCAAAGATCACACGAGATGTGTAAGTTACTTGTGTGTCTGTTTAGGGTTGAAACTTTTATGTTATTCATTTTTCGTCTCATCTGTGACTGAAGTATCTGAATGCCTTCAATCATGATCTGATTTTCAGTTGGTGGTATTTTGGTGAGTTCAGCTTGAAACCGAGATTCCATATGCGGTATGCCTATGCGACATTGTGGTAGCATTTGTGACATTGCTGTATCCATGTGTTTTGGACACCCCTCTCACCTTCTGAGCTATTTTTCTTGGGAAGGTCTGCACTTTAGACACTAGAACCAGACAGTTGAATCCCGAATTTTATGAATTGGGTCGTAAAAATATGGATTCAGCCATCCTATTCACAGTCAAACCAATCGCTATATGTAACAATCTGTTTGTTGCATTTGAAATTGCATACGCAGTCGCACTTACGAAACCACGCTCGTACATTTACATTTTTTGTTGGATTTGCATAATGCATACTGCATATATAGAATCTTGACCAAGACAACACACCACCTATTTAAATAGTGTTGCCGATTAAAAGCTATATTCATTGCAGTTTACTGGCTACGCGTTCTTGGTAATTTGAAATTTTATTTATGTAGTGAAAATGGCAATGGGCTTCACTGAATAAGCTTTTCTTATCAAACACTTCTCTATTTGTCAATTTTTATTGCAAAAACATGTTTATATGTAGGCAAGTGAAATATAGCAGATATAAAATTAAATGATAATTTTGGATCAGGTGAAAAGTGAAAACACTTGTTCGGCAAGTGTATTTCCAGTCTGCTTGCCCTGGGGCAATAGAATTGAAAAAAATATTTGTATGGCCTTGCTTGATGACACTTACTGATATATAAATAATAAAACAAATTGTGATAATTTATAACATTCTGGATAGATCGTAACTTGCAGTGGTCAGTGCTGGTTTAGTATTTCAGTGTGATGTAGTAGATTCCTTGTATATTATAATAGTAAGCTGTTTATATTATCTGTGTACTATATCATATTTCATAGTTATATGTGCCATATTTAATTTTATTTCAGTCCTGATCACAGTCGTAAACTTTCTATGATAGAGCTCGTAACAACACATCTCCAGTTTAATGCGTTGATCCATCTTTGTAAAAGTGAGTACCTTTAATTACAAAAGATGGTTAATTTGTGAAATAGAATAATAATAGTTATACACTCTCCATTCTTGATAGATTGTTTCATAATGTAATATATATATATATATATATATATATATATATATATACTATAAATTGCATTCTTGTCAAAATAAAGCTTTTGAACCTGTGTATAGTTACAATGGTGTTTTCTTATCGTGCAATGATGAAAGGGTTTGATTATTGGAGAACTACATGTGAACTTGTTAACAACTGTATTTCATTTTCTTTACACATAAATTTAGGTTAATTTTTGTTTTAGAATTCATCAAGGAGGATTATTATAACTATTTGTAGTGGAATTGTTAAAGTTTCTATACACACACACACACACACTGCAGAATAGGGCCCAATGATACAGTTGAATATATCCAAATACTGAAAATCAAACCTTTTCACTGGTCCTTCAAATTTGAATTAATGCACTTTCATTGGATATATTTACTTATAGACGTATTGTTTCCATCTACAGATCTAGATAAGGCAAAGATGCTGAGTCAGAAGATTCTTATCAGTTTGCCATCACATATCACTTCGATGAGCTTTACATCTCACCAGCTGATACAGCTGATAACCGTCAACCTCTTCACGATGTCCCATGCGAGGAGGAAGCTTACAGACCAATCGATGAACTCGACAGAAAAGGCTGACCTCGAGAAGAAGGAAGAGCTTGGAATGGATGAACGGAGAGGCTACGATTTGGTATTCAACATGACGAGTAAGCTTTAAATGCTGTCTGATTGTATTGGTTAACTATTTTAAGCATATTAGATATCCACAGCTGCACTGGTTACAAAGTTGGCCATAGACGTTGAATACTGGACTCTGAAATTACTTCTCCCATTCAGCCCACTATGTACACAGAAATTGCTGGTTGTACAGAAACACCAACAACAACATTTCAGACTGGTCAAAATAAATATCTCTTCTCATAAAGATTAATTGGAAACTTATTATAACATAATGTTTGCTTTCCAAGAGACAACCAACTGCCCGAAAGTTAAATTTTGTTCTATTACAATCAAGTTTGTGGATTGGTATTACAAAATGATGGGCTATTCTAGCATGACAAACTATATGTTTGACTGATGCCATTTCACATGTGTACTAGCCACACAAGTTGTATATTGAGAGACAGACCTATTCAGCGTTGGATTTGTGCATTATTTGAAAAATTGTGTGACATATTTCAATGTGAAATGCATTTTATTGCAAAAATAATCTCATATTAGAAATATTAAGAATCTTTATCAACCATTATTTTGTATTGTGAAGCCAAAACATTGCCAGGTTCATTGTGATTGAGAGGGGCCATTTCAGTGGTACAGTGGTTAGAGTACTGTGCTGTAATTCTCCAGGTTTGTGGGTTTGAATCCATCTCAAACCTGTATTTCTCAGAATTGTTTCACAAGGGATTTGCTAACCAATTCAACTCATTAAGACCTTGATAAAACTTATGTTATCTTTCAGTATTGTAAATGTTTGTTAATTTTATCCACAGTTTTAAGGCTGTATTCAGGTCTTATTATATTATTAGAATAGAAACTTTTTAATATTTATTACCCACTTGTATTAGATGAATGGTAGAGTGTACAACAAGAAAACCATTGAAATATAAGGGTCTCTTCTCTGGCTGACTGTTTACGTAATATTATTTGTAAACGTTTGTATTTAGTTAGTTTCAAGGCCAAATCAACAATAACTCCTGTTTCTTCAGTAGTAAAAGGCTAACCGAGGTTATGTATAGATGACAGAGGTTATTTATTATCAATGGTGATGTTATTAAAAGATACCTGAATAAGTTAAGATCATTTGAATCTTCTTGGGACACACATGATTAAACTGCTTTATTTGTGTTTTTTTGTGCCAAATGTTTCTCCCGAGTTTGATCACATGTCCAATCTGTTTTACATGGCGTCTGTGTAAATCTCTGTTCTGTTTCGTCTACTAGTGTCACTGCTTGAGGTGCTCTTGAATGTGACGCCGAAACAAGAAGTAAAGACCAAGGACTATCACACATTACCAAGTATTAAAGTACTTCTCGATTGGATTCATGCTGATAAAGACATCATCAACTCTCCCGATTCCAAAATGCCGAGGTAAGAAAATGGATATTATAAACCTAATTTATCGTGAATGGAATCTTATTTGTAGTTTGTACGGCCGTAGAAAATGAATCATGTATCTTTTACAGCACGATCTTGTTTTTTTCTTCTTCTTACAGCATCTGTCATAATCTTAGTAAACTGTTGAATAATCTACAGTTTAGTCCAAACCAGAAAGATGCAGCATTTGACCTTGAAAAATGTAGGTATATTGATAGTAGACGAAGACATGTCATGGAACGCTTGTTTCTTAATGTTTCCTTAAGGCAATTCTTTGGATATTTTCATCCTATTCTGAATTATACCGTTGTTCCTTATTAAAACTAGATAAGACTAGCTTTTTAATATTATAGGTTTGTCAGAACTGTTATTTTACTAAACACTAAAGATATGGGATTTTTAATTCAGTGTAAGCAGAAATTCAGATCCGGAACCGCGACTTTGAGCATGCGTACATGTTTTATTCTATAATTAATCAGCTACATGGTGCCCAGCTCTAATTGGTCCATGTGAACACAAACTTATTACCATGTTTCTACCTACAAAACCATAACTAACTAATGTATATCTTGCTAGGTATAAATGACGGAGTGACTGGTATTGCTATTAAAATCCGTTGTTATTAGGATCATTTAAAAAGGTATTGGGCACCAAAGAATTGCTTTAAAAGATGTTAAGTTTTGAATTTGGTATTTATTTTTGTCAAATAAAATTTTATGCCGATATCGCCTTACATTTAAGGCCAAAGTACATCGCTTTTTTTACGGTCTGCTTCATCTGAATTTCGTATTTGACATTACTGGAGCCAAACAACCTCCGTCATGTTCTGATTTTATTTGTAAACGGTACTGTCATTTTTTAATCTGGTATGATTCAGAAATCTTTACGTAGATTTTGCAGAGTTCCAGGTAGTATGAGAATAGGGCAAGGTTAAAAGGCAAGAAAGTTAACGGCCACAACTGAGAACAATTTGAGCTCGGATCATTCTGAAAACGAATACACGTGTCAAAAGCGTTAATGTAGATATGGCATGTTGGCATATCCATTTAACCTATATCTGCTCATCTGATATTAACAAAAGCCAGGCAATTCTACTGTATATCTAATCAAATTCTAAACATATACAATCTGTGGCCAGTGGACCTGTTCTCAGTCATCAAATATCACAGTTCCGTGGTACCATAGCAGACCAGCCAATCAGAAGCATCTGGCTTTGGGTAATTCCCAAATGATGTATTTTGTTCTATAAGTAGCTGTCAATGAATTGACATTATTCAGGTCCCTATTACTATAATTTTACTGCATAGCCATGGTAATTACAAGACAAAATTAGTTTAGACTACAAAGGAATAATCTGGCTCACTCATATTAGCTTTGGGATGTGGCTGGTATTGTAAACAATGATAAACCTCGCTGACTTTTAGACAAGTACGTTGTTTAGAACTAAACGTTATCTTTAATGGTGATTGGGTAGATAAAAATAACACATCAAGTCGGTGGAAACTGGGCTAAAGGATTGGAATTTTGTTGTTCAGGAACCGAGCAGAAAAAGGATTTTTCAACCTTCGATTCTAATGATACCATAAAAGAATCCTGACCGTATGATTGAAAAATGATTTAAGCCTTCCACAAGTTTTAAAACATATTCTAAAATGTGCAAGATAATATAAATTGGCAGAAATTAGGCTCGTCGTCTGGCATCCAAACTGCTTTCCAAGACATTTAGTATCTAATGCATGATACAAAGTTGAATAATTACCGTTGATCAACCAGTTGGTCAATAATCTCAACAGACAGACACACACACACACACACACACACACACACAGAGAGAGAGAGAGAGAGAGAGAGAGAGAATGTTTACAAGCATTGTGTTTTTAATTGCAGATTTAAGAGTTCCACTGCCAGAAGATTGTGAGTTAAGGTGCTTCATTCCTATGGTGGCTGCTCACTGGTAAGATAATAAATATATAATCTTGTATCCATTTTGTATTATAACAATAATTCTATGCAACAGTTGTGTCATATTTTCTCCATTTGAGGACAATGGTCCTTAACTACTTAATGTGAAAACACGTTTATATTATGAGAAGTGTTTATAACGAGGAAAGATTGATGAAAGATCAAAAGGGACGACTGTTGTGGTACCTAATATTACAGTCATCTTCTGGTTAACTAGAATTTTGAAATTCAGGATCACTTACGAGTCCTTCCAGGTGTTACATCAGTTTTGTAGGAGTATATAAATGATTTCTAAATGGCCAAATTAGCTAAATGCAAAAACGACAACAACTTAAGGCGAGATTCCATATACCATAGGTCCCAGCCATTAAACTGAGGTGATTTTAGGCCTAAAAATCTTAACTTTTCCCTGCAGTATTTCCAGGTAACGTTTTGAACTCAAGAAATAGTTTTGTTTTCATAATTCATTATTTGTACCAATATGTTTTGTTTACTGGCAGTAGATCAAGGCAAATTATAACCATTGTTTACACAAACTGTTAGCGCATATGTATGACCTCAAACTTAAATTAACGGCATGATTAAACATTCAATGAACCACATATGAAGTTAATGACTTAGACATATTGCCAATTACTACTGAGCCTTTGCTGGTACGTTTTGGTCACTCACGCGGCAAAATATGTATATTGGGGCACCCTAATGTCTGGGCTGCCAAACGAATGAGATACAAAGCTCTTGGGTATGGGATGTCTTGGGTATGAGTTGCCATATTACTGACACTGCCTTCGAATTGAAAGTCCTGAAATGCACTACTGAGTCCAACAACTTTTATCCATTATTACAAAAATCAGATAATTCTACATATAAATATTGATTTTCATTATAAAGCCATGTATAATTATCATCAACTTGTTTCACTTCTATTTTCATTCCATGACTGCACGAGTTTAAATCAAAATGACAATTGATGTCCGCTTCCGTTTGCATCTACTAGATCTAGATCTATCTAGACTAGAGAGTCTAGATGGCTGTTAACACACTGAATTATTTTCTTGTGGTGACTGGATTTCTGTTTTCCAGCCATTAAGCCGACCCTTAAAAATAAGGGTTAAAATGTTGACACAAAGTATCGGCTTAATGGCTGGAAAACATGTAAACCTACGAGCGTGATTCCCCATGTGTGACTGCGTATGCAATTTGCGAATGCAACAAAAGGAATGCTTCATGTAGTGATTGGTGTAAATGCGAATTGGGCAGTTGAATCCAGAATTTTATGATCCAGAGTCATAAAATTCTGGATTCAACTGTCTGATTTGAGTGTCCAGGCAGGCTTTCCCAAGAATAATAGGTCAGAAGGTGAGAGGGATGTCCAAAACACATGGATACCACAATGTCGCATTTTGAATTCACATACCACCTATATGGAATCTCGAGGCGCCTCCATGGTCTAGCGGTAGTGTGTTGGACCACAGATCACTACCACCCGTGTTCGAATCTCGGCGTGGGCATATCTGAAGGTTGTTTCATCTTTGACTTCGTTTCATTACCTTTGGAGGTCGCTCAGCCCATTTAGCCTACCATGCGCACAAAAGTGGCCATAAAACATCAATCATCATCATCATCTATATGGAATCTCAGTTTTGCTTCATAAATATCAATATCGCTAATACTGGACATAACTTTTCTACATGACATATTGGAAAGGCGGAGAGTTCCATATTAAAGATTAAGTTGAGATTCCATATATGCATATGCGACATTCCGGTATACGATTTGTGTGTTTCCATATAAATGAATATCCATCCGTTTTCAGATTTTAACTATCCAATTCGCATGAATCACTACATTGAGTGATCCGTTTTGTCGCATACACTGTTGCACATGTGGAATCACGGTCGTATGTTTACATGTCATATTCACATAATGTATACAGCACATATGGAATCTTGGCTTTATGTGAATACGACAAGAAATGGAACATATGTAAATGTACGAGCATGATTCCACATGTGTGACTGCATATATGTTTTGCGAATGTGACAAAATGGATTGCTCAATGTAGCGAATCGGATGTTTGAATCATGATTTTACAACCCAGGCAAGCTTTCCCAAGGAAAAGAGATCAGGAGGGGAGTGTCTGAAAATGCATGGATATCGCAGTGTCACATACGCAATGTCACATATGCCGCGTGTATGGAATATAGGCTTTAAAATTCTATATAAGCGTTATGTGGATGTGGCAATAACGGAAAAACATGTACATGTCTGGATGTGGCATACGATTTGTTCTGCAGCTGCGATTGGCTGCATATGAGGTCAACAGAAACACTACATGAAGCGATTCATGCAGCAACATAGTCTTAGTACAAAATTGGATCCAGAATATATATCGTCGGGGATGAGGCTTTCCCAAACAATTTGGTGGGATTTCAAATAGAAGACAACAATCTTCCTCCGCGTAATATAATACCCGAGAAAACTGATCTCTGGTAAATCTAAAGTATTGTTGGAATTTCTCCTTCAAATTGGAACTCCTCGACCAGATTAGGTACCTACGGTGTTTTCTTTGCTTTCTACGTTTCCGCAGTTTTTGACCATGATGTCATCATAAATCTGTTGTGTTGTAGGAGGAGTTAAGTTTAATGTTGGGTGGTTGGTTGATTAATATTATATATGCTTCATCCATCCCCACTTCACCTGACTCATATCATATACTACTCTGATGTTGTTAATGATGGGACACATCAGAATGGTTAGTGTGATTGCTTAGTATGACTTGAAATATTCTTGTATGACATATATACTTCATCAATAAAAACAGGATTATGCTGTGGATCAGTTGTACAAAGCTGCAATTTGGACTGGTTGGCCATACTCTAGGCATGAAAATCTTTGACATAATATGCTGAAACTTTTATATAGAATCATACAAATCACATCCGTATATGGAATCTTAGCTTCACCATACGGGTTCGTTCTGATATTTTGCTGTTCGCTGGAATTTATCGACTGTGTACATTTATAGGAATTTCTTAATTATGAATCGAAACCTGAATCAGGGATGGACGACTGGAGAGAAAAAAATTGGTAAAATAGTGAGCTTACCAAGCCACGACTTATAAAAGCTGACTGTTTAGTGACTTTTCCTTAAGTAAATTAATAAGAATGGACTGTCCAGATGGAACATATGTGTAAGTGCCAAGACGTCAAATGTTTTTGTCGGTGGAAAAGATGACTTGGTTAAACGCCAAAGATCAGAAGACCGTTGGAGATTGGTAGTTTTACCAAAACGGCAAGGATTACTATATTATATGTCATCATTATAGACATTATTTATGTGCTTCTAAATTTATAGCTTATGTTTTAACATTTTTCGTGCTACACAAAAAATGGCTAAACCAAAGGGTAGTCTAGACCTAGGATATAGGGGCGAGCGCGTAACTCTCTAGGGAAACACCCCACAAACACAGGTGTGGGCAAGATTCGAACCCACAACATTCAGATTTGCATCAGAGTGGCGTGACCACTGCACAATTAAGGTGCCCTCAGTTTTAGCTGGAAATGATTGATAATCCAGTTGATACATTCATCTGAAATCCGTCTTTCTGAACTCCATATTTACTGGCTTATAACCATGAAGCTAACTACTAGATGAGTGTATTATGAAAACTGATACTTACTTTCTAGCTTAAAAAGGGACAAGATTAAAGTTTAAACAAATGAAAATAATATTTTGTAGTATTCATGTGGAAAAGGTTTAGGTAAATTATTAATTTCCAAATATTATTTAATTGCCATGCATAGATAAAGCTTATTTTTTTAAATGAAGTACCTGAATATGTAACCAAAAGAGACATTTCATGCTATATTGTTTGAAATCATATTACTTCTAGTGAGTTGGACTTCCAGCTGATGCCTGCTGAAGGCTTGTCTGCAAACTTGGAGATGCACATAAGGTGTCAACGTTTAGTCGAGCATGGCTTGTGGCTGTGTGATGAGTTTCCAAGGTAATGGACTTAATGCAGTTGTTATTGTCAGTGTGGATGAAATATTTATCTATTTTGGCGTTAACAGATTATGTCTATTTAATCTTTGTTGATGTTTTGCAGCATTTAAAACAAATAATTAATTTATGTTTATGATGTTTGTTTGTTTTTGTGTTTTTTTGGGAGGGGAGGGGTTAAATGTAATTCCAATTCTGAGTTATATTTAATAATGCTATGCTGTTATAGTGCAATTTAGTTCAGCTTGTGTGTGTGTGTTTTAGCTGTATATAATAAGGCACAGGCACAGAGAATCTCGAACCGTGAATTCAAACTCTGGATGTTTCTTCAGGGGACTGAATTCAGAGTGGCGACTTTTCTTGCTGAGATATGTGTAGTATCTCACCAGTCCCTGTAAAACTATATAATGTGTGTGTGTGTGTGTGTGTGTGTGTGAAATAATGGTGACACAGAATGAACAAATCTGAATGATGCATCAGGGTACTAACCACAACAACAGTAGTTCAGACTAAATTGTCAGACTGTTATATAAGTTAATATTATATACTTCATGGGTGATGTATGGGAATATTTTAAGGGTAAATATTTGGTAATTATTGAATTTTACACACACACACACACACACACACACACTATACAGTTTTACATTATAATGCCTTCTGTTTTCTATTTAAAGCTTAAATTTGATGAATGTGCAGAAGCAGAAGTCGGGGCACCTGTTCTTTTCTTCACCTATTGCTATGACTAAATCCTCATCAGGTGAGTGACAGAAGGAGTGAGTACAAGCAGTGTGAGTGATGGATTGAGTGAGTAACAGCAGTATGAATGAGAAGTGAGTGAGTGAGTTTATCACCTGGTATGGTTTTTCTAATCTGTCATATTAGTGAATACGTCACAATTTTTAATATATATATTTTATATATATATATATATATATATATATATATATATATATATTGTTTGTTGTCAAATCCGCATTAGCCTTAAATTATATGCATTTAGAAAGAAGAACATTCTCAAATAATCACTTTACTAGATGTTCCAATTCTCATGTTCCAATAATTTTGATAATGTATTTATGTATTAAAACGTATTACGAAAGAAGTTATTATTATTTTGTTTTTATCATGCTCTGTGGTTAATACATGTTGATCTGTGGCTGAAGGCTACTGTCCGTTCTCTCAAAATAATGGCATTGTCTGGAAAGCCTGGAAAATAACAAATTCACTTTCCAGGTCCTGGAAATATCCTTGAATTTGACAAAATCAGGATATGTCCTGGAAAAAATATTGCTTGTGAAAAAATCCACTCGGAACAAAAAAGTCTGTAGAAGAAAACTTTGAAAGTAGAAGAAAAAGAGTACCAGTACATAATGTTGATATCCCATGTCAGTTAAAAAGTGTATGGATCAGGCAACTAGAAGGCTGTACCATAAAAATGTCAATAATCAGTCATATATATGATATGTTTTTTGCACATATCCTGATTTATTATCTTTAAATTCTGTGTACTTTGTCCTGGAAAATGGTAATTTTGTCATGGAAATGTTCTGGAAAATAATATTTCCTTGGCTGTGGGAACCATAAACATAGAACCCCCTTTGCTGAAGATGATTGTCACATAAATGGCTTTGTCTCACCACGATTTGGATGCCTCCATTGGCCTAAATGGTAGTGTGTTCGGCCACATATCTATAGCACCTAGGTTCAAACCCCAGCCGGTCTGTGTCAGAAGGGTGTTTCATCTTTCACTTACACCTTCTCTCGGCCCATTTAGTTTACTTTGTGCACAAAAGTGGTCATAAAAGGGTAGCATTTTCCACCGTGTCTTTCTGTTTTGGGATTTTTGTAGCTTATTATTTTCCTGTTTACGATAAATTGCTGTGGAATTTTTGGTCCAGAATTTTAATTATGTGATTCCCACAGATGATGTTTTGTGTTGGAATCTTTATTTGTATGCAAATAAATAAAAAAATGCAGATGACAACCTGCATGTAAATAAGCATTGAATGAGGAGGAGAAAAGGTTCCTTTTTGTATAATTGCAAATTTTCTGCACAGAAGAATATATTTTTGCTAATCCAGATATATATATATATATATATATATATATATTACACAGAACCAGTAGAATAATTTACATGGATTATTCATATATGACTTTAACGTTTTAGATGACTGTGTTGCATTTAATCCTTGAGAGGTGGAGAGGATGTAGATTGTTTAGTTATTGTCCACAGATCAGACTGTTTAAAAGATTGCGTAATAAATTAATGATAAATAAATGAATATTTGTCTTTAATCATTAGCATATATTTAAAGATTTACATATCCAGTTGTCTGCAAACATTAAGACCATGATCCTTCATTTTAGGTGGAGCAGTTTGATAAGTGTTTTTGTTAGTTCTTTCACGGTTTATTCTTTTTTCAGGAACTGATCCAGAAAAACCCATGGAAAGGAAGTCATACAGACAGAATGTGGCAATCCAGGTAACCAATTAAATATTCATATAAATTAATTTTAAAGATGATTAAAATATTTGTTCATGACAGTTCATTCTATTTTTTGTAGGAACAGCGTCGAATTAGGTGTGCAGCTTCGTACTTTAATGGATTATTATTATGTTTCAGGCAATCATGCAGAACAAATCAAGGAAAGAAAACATGGCATCGGTAGCTGGCGAGGGCAAAGACGATCATCATGGCAACAAACCTAGCAGTTTTGGCAATCAGGTGAAAGGTCAAGGCTCGACAACGGGAAGGAATGCCAGTCAGGAAAAGCCAGGAAAGAAAGAGCACAAATCTGAGGTTTGTTCACTAGAGTAATAATTTCTGTATGTGCTGAAAAACTATGACCAGAAATCACCAAGAAATAATTCCCATGTAAATTGGGTCAATTATTATACATTATTCTGTGATGATGACCTCTGAAATCACGGACTGTTTCTAACACAGTGTGGTATCACGTGGAAAGCAAAATCTCACCTTATTTTGGTTTTTAATACAAGTATGTAAAGCCAAGTTCATATTCTACATTTGTCTCTGAAGGAACAGTACAGTGGTCCCTGCTTTGAGTGACCACTCTTAGGAATAACCACCTGCTGTATATGACAGCTTTTCCATGCACGGGTCATACCCTCATTTTTTTACTTTTAACATGCGACCAACAAACTCTCAATTGTGGCAACAGGTCAGTTTCCTGGTGGGTATAAGCCTACAAAAACTACAAATGACATGCAATCAAAATAGTAGGAAATCAAAATCCAATTCATGTGTGAAACAGAGTTCATCGCATATTAACATAAACTTTGAAGGGTCTTCGTTTTTCAACTTGTAACAGGTACACCGTACAGGTCACATGTTCTTCGCATGATCAATTCCCCACGTTTTCAGGGTGCTATAAAAAAGGCAGTTTTGCTTTTGTATATTTGTGAAATAGAACCTATACATATGATTAAATGATTACAACCAAAGCTAAACAACAATATCTGTCAAACTATATAATACAGCGGATGTAACATTGCGAAAGTTGGCAATGTTAATATCGACTGGGTTGGGTCAGAAACCATATGCTGGATTGATTCATGGACAGTTAATGGGTTGCTCCAGTTACAATACTACTCTCATTTTTAATGCAGTCAACACGCAAGAAGCCCCGTAGAGATGAATTAGTAGATCTATTTTAAACATGTCTACCTTAGTTTGATTTACAGGATGCATTAAAAATTATGTTACCGATGGTGTCATAATTAAACACAATCAATCGGTGATGGACATCTTATGATTGAAGTTTCAACACACCAACTATTTGTCGTCAGTAATGCCACGAATCTCGCAAATTCTTTTCACTCGGGGCTACAAATAAAATGAAATAGAGATGTGGGTAGCTGATATTTCTGACATATTTATGTGAAGAACGGTGTATTTTTATGCCTAAATCTGCGCTGGTCGAAAGGTAAACGATGTTGTTTGTGATGTTTGCGTAACATCTTTAAATATTCAGTATCACGTGATCACTGCTACAGCCGAAACTGAGCCAGTTGGCAAAATGAAAAGGAAACAATAATCCTTATTTTATATAGCTACACGTATATGTACTAATTGATAAGCAAGGATAAAGTGATGGGCAAACAGTGTGATGGCATCGCTGATAGGCTGATTTTGCACGTTGTGTACGAATGTAAAAATAGTAGATGCGATACTTTTACTATTTTTGTGCTGCTGTAAGCTGATTCAACATCGAGTTTCACATTTTGCACTCTGAATAATTATATTTATCTATTTATCTGGTGATGGGACAAAAATATTGTTTGGTTTCATGGTTGAGAAACACACCCCACTTATTTGCCTTATATTCTGGTCTTCATCTGGAGCTGTCATGGATTTCTAACTTCACATCAAGTTTCAGAAATATACAACCTCTGTTAGCCATGATGGGATCAGTTTAGTCAATGATAATTTGCCAATCTGTTGATAGAAAATTTCCAAATCTGTGATGTAAGAGTTTTTTTAGATGCTGTAATACAACTCTGTCAGTCTGTGCTATTAATGTTAGATAATGAATATTTTTCAGAAGCCGCCAAAGAAATCGGATGCTGGCATTATGGCACACTCGGCTACAGACACACAGGAACCAAAAGAGAAACCCATTCCCCCTGATGCCTGGAATCATCCTGCCTCGAACCTGACCCCCACAGCTCACGTAGATTTTGCCAGACCTCCACTACCAGCTGGACCATTTATGAAGGGTAGGCCACAGCTACCACCCGAGTTCACTCAGCAGCCACCACTTTGGCCACCAATGGTCATCACGCAACCTCCATTAGCCAATTTCTATCCCCATACAGTGATGACGCAGCAAAACAATAAGGAAAATCAACAATACCAGTATCCTGGGAAACACCAAGGTCAAGATGGCTTCAGCCAAGGTCAGATTTCTGAGAAGCATCAAATGAAGCCAATGGACGATCCAGTAATTATTTCTTATTCAAAGGATCTTCCGCAGACGATGATGGCTGGATTGATCCCTATGTATCCGGAGAGCAAGGGCACCGGTGGTATCTCTGATGGTACTAGTGCTGAACATCAGCAGCAGGATCACCTGTCATCACTGCAAAAGCTACAACTACAGCAACAGCACCAGCAACAAATCATCAAGACCCAAGAAGTACAGGATCCAAAACGTTGGCTGCCACAGCAGCAGCAACAGCACTTGCTGTTTCAGCGCGTCATCTATCAGCTTGATGAACAGATACTAAAAACTGCCAAACGTCTGGAGCAGGTTGGCCAGATGGTGCAGCAAAAAAGTCAAACCATGCAGCAGGATCCAGAAATCCAGGTGCTCCATCAGCGGCTGCAGCAGTTGCATATGCAGAAGAAGAGCACTATGGATCCATGCCAGCTGCAGCATCTGAAGACCGTGATCACACAGAACCAGCAGAACCTGATCATGTTGGTGCATCAATATCAGAACCAGATCGTGGAGCAACAGCAGCTGCAGCAGCAGCTGCAGCACCAACTCATCCAGCTACAGCAACAGCGAAGGCAGAAACTGGCCGAGGCGGAGCGTGTTTGGCCGCCGGAGATTCTGGCTGCCGATGATCGACCACCAAGGAACAGCCTGCCTGCTGGTAACCTACTTCCGGGCAACATGGATCTAAGTCAGATGATGGCAGTGTTGGAGGTGACACAGGGCAGCAAACAGT
Source organism: Paralvinella palmiformis (assembly GCA_025642065.1). Lineage (NCBI taxonomy): Eukaryota > Metazoa > Annelida > Polychaeta > Terebellida > Alvinellidae > Paralvinella > Paralvinella palmiformis. The sequence goes on from JAODUP010000156.1 coordinate 1,171,222, forward strand.
TGAATGAGCCCTGGAATAAGGCTGACGGTAGCGAAACATCGCAGCAGAGAAGTGGCGCGTCATTGGCTAATCGTCCGAATAATCTGCCGATTGGTTCCAGTGAGGCATCCAGTTTGAGTCCCGTGACGCCATATCTGGGCACTTACTCCCAGTTTGGCAAGTCGAGTCCAAATGAGGCAGCCAAGTCATTTCTGGAGAGCCTGCTGTCAGGTTCATTCGGTGCGGAGAAATCGTCGAATGGTGCCTATTTTCCGGAGAGTGATTCTGATGACGAATTGAAGCAGATTAGTGATGAACTGACTGTGGTTAATGATAAGGTAGTTGTTATTAGATGTTTGTCGTAATTTTGGCTGTTTACACTAACAACAAAGTGAATAATAGAAACTGGTATTAATATGCCATTTAAAACTCTACACCTTCTATTTTATGGTGTTTTAACTTAGGCAACCTTTAAACAGATAACCTGTGACCATCTTCCAGCCACTGTCTTGCCCATCTGTTTCTCTGTCTCTTTCTGTCCAGAAACAACTGAAAGTTTGAAACTTCTCAAAACTTTTCATTGCTTTAAGTCCAGAATTTGACTTTAATGGGCATGAATTGATATCTGATGATGTTTTAAAATGTATTCTGAAGTTATGACAACTTTCAGCTTTGATTTCACACTTGTATATAATTAAAAGGTACAAACAATTAATTTCAAATAATCATCTCTATAAAGATTTAGATTTAAAAATGAACATCTACCAAACGATATACAGGTGAGATCGACTGATCTCTTTGCTACATAAACTTGGTGTCATTTCAAGCTTCAGTACAAGACTACTGCGAAGGACGACATGACTTTGATTTTCCTTTGATTTCACGTGTGGTCATTGTCAATCTCACGTAACCATCATTTTCACAGTGCAGTTGTTAGGACTCGGAATGAAATCGTGCTATCCGTGTTTGTGGGTCGTTTGCTTAGGGAATTGTTCCTGCCGCAGGTGTCCCAGCTGTGACCAATGCCGAGTCTAATAGAAGCACACATTCACTCTCACTCACTCACTCACTCACTCACTCACTCACTCACTCACTCACTCACTCACTCACTCACTCACTCACTCACTCACTCACTCACTCACTCACTCACTCACTCACTCATTCTTTTTAAAGGCCCAATCCATGTATGAAAATACTGGAATAAATATGGTCATTAGAAATTACTAAGAACACCACGTAGATTTGGGGAATGCTGACATTTTCTGTAAACTGACTTTTCACATAACAAATATCTCGGGATTATCCAAGTCAAATCTTCTGGTGGTACCATCATTCATAAAGTAGGACAAAATAATTCCAGACGACAATTGTTTGTGGTGTCAGTAGAAAATCCTGTATATAATTATATTTCGGTCAATGAAGAATGTTATTTCTGTGTTCGGTACTTTTTATCCTTAATTCGTTTTCTTCTCCCACCATTATCGGAACTACGATCCCGATCGCTGCCTAACACACGAATTCTGAACTATTCACGAACCCTTTGATGTAAAAAACTAATTCACTGAATGGCGTGAGATAATGAAATATAAAAGCGTTTTTGTATTATGTCTTCACACTTTTTTGGTGTTATTTGTAACGTATTGAGGTGACCTTTGATCTTTCAGTCTGCTTTAGAATCACTACTGTCTTCCACATTTCCCGTTTCACTGCCAGTAGATGTAGATTTGTCACTTTTGATCGAGGTATGTCATTAACATTGTAACTCCCCTAACAAACTGATGTAGTAGGTGTTTTCTCTTTTTAACACTTCTAGCCATTTAACACTTCTCGTCTTGCAGTTTTTAGACTCTTGACTTTCTTTTCTCTGTTCTCGTTTCTGATAATTTAGTACAAATTGGCTCCGATTAAACTCTCGGAGAAATTCAATGGCATTTGTTATTTTTGCATAGCTGAATTGAATTAAAATATCTAAATTAAACTTAAGAACTTCTCGTTTTTTCACTGTTAAAGAGAGAAATGATTATTGTTTTGGCTTTATTTTAATATAACACTATTGGTTAGCTCGTTTATTGATGACTAAACTTTGCTGTAATGGATCTATTTGCAGGAAGTACCCAAACCTGACAGCCCTCCCTCCTCTATCAGGTCAGTAGACAGATTGTAATTATGCATTAATTTTTCTTTATTAATTCTGACTCAAGTCAAAGAATAATCAGAATCTTTTGTCAACTAATAATTTTCATGTTTGTATTCTTCTGTGTGTGTGTGTGTGTGTGTGTGTGTGATTAGTTTTCATTATTCTTTCACCTGTGTTACAATTTTGGTTTGTTTTACAGCTCTCTCTACACCAACAGTCAGAGCTCCGAGGCCACCGTTCCGACTACAAACACTTATTCCTTGTTCAGTCAGTCTCCGTGGACTGTACAACTGACTTCGGTTGATTCTAGCAGTAAGATCAAATTTAATTTTTACGTCGAATAAAAGCTGGGTGTTTTTTCTCCAAAACTACGGGCTATATATATCAGTGTTATGTCAATTTGTTTTTGAATTGGTTACATAGGTAATAATATAAATTGCTGCTTTTAAGTGTCATATTTGCTCAAATCATTTAAATTGCTCTTTTTCTATTGTCTGTCGATATTTTATCTCTTTCTAGTGACATCCCTTTAGTTCTTTCATATTGCGAGTCTTATGTGTACACGCATAGCCAGGCTTATAGGAAATCTCTGACAGAAACCATAATGCAAACAATTTGACATCATGCACTGCACCAAAAATATGTGTCGGTGATGTGGCATACAAAATGCGTAAACATTTTAAACTATGCATTGGCAAAAATAGGGATGTGTGTGTGTGTGCACGTGTGTGTGTGTGTGTGTCTGTGAGACCAATTAAAGCATAAGTTGAAAGAGGCACTCTGAGGTTTCTTCCACGAGTGACGTAATGTGCCTACAAAGTTGTCTGGTTCATGGGAGCTCACGAATATATGTTGATTAATTTGGAGACCAGGCACTTACCAAAATATATATGATAATCATCAAAAATAACACACAAGTCTGTCGGATGTTTCATTAAGAACTGTATTATTTTCTCCATTATTTAGTAAAGCTTCTTCCTCCTTACTTAAATAGTTTTATCTCTGTAATTGTAAAGGATGCAGGCTTTAAAGCAAAAATTTGGCCATTGTGTTTTTCAGCTCCTTTCTTCCCCTGTATATTTTTATTGCTAAAAATATCTGTATGTAATCGGTGGGGACGGTACTGAGAGACTAGGTTGGGTGAGGCACCAGCTGTTAGTTGAAGTCTTGAACTTGTTGCACAAATGTTGCCTGCGTAGTATGCAGTTTACCGTAGCCTTGATGGACAATGCCTACTTCTCATAAATGCCAGTTTTGATCTGTTGATGGTAGACAACTGGTGTTAGCCGCTGATATGGTTCCGGCAGTTCAAAGTGACCGTTCCCACCAAAACGAAAGGAATATCTTTTTGGGATGTAGTTCATCCCCTTACCGGTGGCTTTGACTGTTTATATAAGTCAACTATCTGCCAGACTCTGCCATTTCTTTCCGACATCATAACATGGTAGTTGAATTTTTAATAATTTATGATTTATCAATTGATGGCTTCCATTTATAGCGAGCCAGAAGTGAAGTGTGGATGGTTACTCTTTGTTTGTGATTAGTTTCCGATAAGTCCCGTCACACCCGCTTACCCTTCTGGGATACCTGGCAGGTGATAAGGGCTAGTAATAGGAGATAGATCCATCAATGAGAGGTCTAATTTACCCTCCATAAGATTAGCCAGGTTATTGTTGTACTGGTATTTTGATGGTTTGGCGGCAGATTTGATCCACAAAAGCATAAATTGTTGTCGGTGTAGTTCTATGAATTATACGTAATACAAAATTAAATTTTACATAGGCATATGTCCAGTATATGCACCTTCAAATAATGATTTAAAAGGGAAAATATATTAATTTAAGTATGAAATTTAGTAGTAGTTCAGTATTAGCTGTAGATTAGCTGGTAGGATTTTACAAATACAGTTCTCTTCTTTTATATTTGTAGGTCATCCGTCATCTCCATTTGGCTCCAGTGAAGGTAGTGTGCGCACAACTCCAGATCCATATAGTTCACAGTCCGATGACCGTGCCAGTCTGACATCAACTCTTGGAACGAACCTCGGGTTCGGTTTCAACTTCCAGCCTGCTAACAACACATCAGAGGGGTGGAGGACACCTGTAGGTGGTGCCGTAGAAAAGGCACCAGGTGGCAGCACTGGACCTCACAGAAACATGCAGGTAGTCCAAACATAAAACATTTAAATTTTAAGATTAAATTTTTTTAAATTCTGGTATTCATTATAAACTCTTTTTAGGTGTCATAGTAAATGTATGCTCTCTCTCTCTCTCTCTCTCTCTCTCTCTCTGTCAGTGTGTATCTGTCTGTGTGAAATTAATATTTAGAAAATCCCCACACAATATATCTTATATTAATCAGATATAATATCAGATATACTTTATGTTATGGATTATTAATCATAATGAAAACATTTATTGACTAGACTACAGGTTTATCACTATTATGTCTGTGTTGTTTCTCTGTCTTGACATGTTTCATTCAACAGTGGTTCACACAATTTAAACTTTTGTGTTTCCTTTTTGTCCTTTTATTGTGCCAGAACCTGTGGACATCTGGTGCGTCTCCATTGCAGAAACTTCTGGAACAACAGAAATGTCACCGCCAGAACGATCCTCACTGAATGTCCAACGCCGACGAGCCTCCAGTGAGGCGCCATATTCCATCCTCTAATAGGCAGTCGTCTGGCTTGTAAACGGGCATCCAGCGTCAGTCAAAAATGACTCGTTCACTTCCCTGTTTCACCTCGAAACAGCGCCGATGTCTGGTCCATAGCCACCGCTGTGGAAAATCTATACTGGATCTTTAACCAACTGTAGGAATGTTGCAATGGAAGCAATTTGGGATGCAGTCTCCATTAGATGAATGTCGCATTTAGCACGGATGATTTGAACCTTTCTTGTATACTGGTGGTGAGGTACTACCAGGCGAGGCTACGTGTTCGTTAGGTGAATCATTAATAACATCGTTCAGTTAAACTTACAGTTGTTGATTGCCAGATTCTGAACTAATGGATCTTGACCCGATTTTGGTCTCGTAATGTTGCGTCACCCTTTTGCATGCTTTATAATATCAGTGTGTTTTCCATGCTAAGCATTATAGAATTTGTGAGCCACATCAAGGTGATAATATATCTACGAGTGTATTTGAAGTGTCGTTTGCTTTGATGACCAGTTTTTAAGTATGGGAAGGATAATGCATCACGTTTGTCAGATGGAAATTGAGCGCCAGTGAGATGATGGGAGCGTATCATCTTTGTTAGATGTTGCATTGAATTATAAACAGATGCTTTTAATATTTGCAAAATCGAATCAAAAACGTAATCATCTTGGTTAATGGTACAGAATAGCATCAATTTATAGTTAGTAAGAGGTTAGGATGTGTATGTGTCTGTGTGTGTGTGTGTACATTTATGACAAGTATTCAAGCTATATGCTTACCCTTAGCTTGTCTTGATAGATAATTTGCCATCTGTATATGATATTTATCTATGTCAGTTGATAAATCTGTTATTGTTGAGTTTGACGATAGTGTACAATTTTAAGTTACATTGTTTGCACGGGTGACCTATATAAGATGCACATACGAGAACACGATGTAAACATTAAAATGACATTCTCAGCGGTGTTTAGAGATTAACCAGAGTTAGCCAATAATCCCATTCAGAGTCATGGTTAAAAAATCTGATACACATTGCGTGTTGATGTAATCATGATGTGTGTGTTTAAATATTGTATAGTAGATTGGGAAGAAAAAAAACATATATACAGAGTTTTAGTGTTTGTTTGTTTGTATAGATACACTGGTATGATGAATGACAGGAGTTAGATATGCCTTGGGGTACTTTAATTATTTGTAAAGTTTGCTGACTGCTCACCTCTGTATAGATTCTTGTTAAAGAAGCCGATAGCACGGAAAACGCTGAATCGAGTGAACTTTGTTATATCTTTGTGTCTGATCGATTATTGTTTTAAAGCGTCCAGTTTGTGTTTGATATAATTATCGCTTTTATTTTAGTTACTGATATATCATCGGCTCAGTGTCTGTAAAACTACCAATCGTAGATCAGTATGGAAACAGCATCATTTTATAGTATCAAGAATGTATCAACTGTTAAACCAGTCGCTCACTGTTTACGCTATATTTATTTTAATTGCCGAAAACAACTTGCTACTGGTATATACTATTACCAATCTGTAATACGAGAGTCCGAGTTTTAAACACGTTTTGGTATCCCTTTTCTTAACTTCCCCATCTAAACCCCCTTCGTCCATCTTGACTGTTGTCGTATAATCTTCACGTGCGCCAAGTAGTGAAAACCTTATTGTGGATGATGGAATGTAAGCGAGTGTGATTAGTGTGGAATAGTGTAAGAGAGCTGAACGTCTGCAGTGTTTCTCATTTCGGGTTTATTTAGGGTAATTGCCGTTAAAAACTAGGCAGCTGTTGATCATCCCTGGCCAGTGAGTGGGTTGGCACGTTGTATTTCTGAGTGACGTCCATCCTGCCAACTTTGATGTACACGAGTCTCGGCTCTCCAATGGTGTTTGCTTTTATGCGATTATTATGTGAATAGCTTGTACGACCAGCAGATGGACCATGTGACCTGCTGCAGCAGTACGGACAACAGAACTGGAGAAATGTTTATCATCCCACTTCGATCTTTTGGTATCATTATAATACGAGTTGTCCCACCAGTAACTGCATGATATAGGTATTAATAACTTGTAAGCATATTTGTAATCAGTTTAAACATTACGTATGTCATTCTTCTGTGAAATTATTTGCATATACAGTGAAGACTCGTTACAGTGCAGTATTTAGGAATGATTGCGACTTAACCGAATCATGACATTCAGCTGGTTCCGTTGTTGGTTTATTTTGCAGGGAGGCTGCTTGGACAGCTCCCCGCATTGTTTGGTATTTATGTGCTAGGTTGAAAGAAAGGTCATTGAATTGAATACAGCTTTTTGTCGATTTGCACACTGATTAACAAATGATTAGCTATATTAACTGGAAGAATCGTGTGATTCCAGCTCCTGCATAATTATCAAGAGCGCGACCATTGTGGCACCTAAAAACACACCTAAACGTTAATTTCGGGGCAGATGTTCAGAACTGAACTGTAACATGTTTTTACTGTAATTTGAATATCAGTCCAGCTTGTGTCGTGGATCTATAATCTACATATCCGATTGTCATGTATTTTGTTATAACTTGACGTATTAGACTGATATTTAAGATTAACTAAGCCAAATTTGGAGTAATTGACTGCTCTAAGAGATGAGGGGAGAGAAGATTTGGCTAATTGTCATTAACGACGACAGACCATTCATTTGAAGGGACTTCAGTCGATGTGAATGCTAACAAAGAGTCGCAAGTTCCAGATACTAGTAACTTTGGTATTAATGTATCTGTTCAATAGGAATAAAGATCAGCTTTACAATGTGTGTGTGTGTATGTGTGTGGTGCTGGCACATAGAATTAAAAAATCATTATCTGTGCCAAAATAATAGGATACGTTGTTTCAGATCTGCCGCATCAGAGAGTGGTGAAACCAAAATTGGGCTTGATAAAATTAAAAGAAACGGTGTTCAAAATTGTATCTCTACAAACCCCAGAATGATTCATTTGTGTCTTGTAAAACATCATTTGTGGAATTCATACAGTCTGAATACAGAAAGATGATGTTATTTTGTAAAAATTGCTGGTTCGCGTTTATTTGGAAGAGCCCACAAACTGTTCGTACAATTGAAGTCCCAAATTGGGCGAGTGACTGGCGGGTACTAATGTTAGCAGTTAAACATGTAGCAGATAGTCACTCTATTCTATCCAGACACTGAAATTGTTACAAACAGCCTAACTGTAAAGTAATACTAATAGCTGTCTCTTTCTGTAACACTGTAAGTCTTCTCTGAAATTCCACTGAGTGAATGGCTGATTAAGATTTAGTGACCCATCACCATTAAAAAGGTCATTTAATGTCATCAGTCCTACTCTTAAACCCACAAGGATTCCCATCTTTGTAAAAATAGCATAATTAGTAATGAAAGATAAATCACAAGTTTCATGATGTATCATCCTGTATTGTGATTAGATATTTGCGTATGAGACAAAATTATAATCCTGCCAGAGTGATCCGGATTTGTGGTAGGTATTGTTGTACTAATGGGGATGGAATCGTGGACTATTGATGTTTTGTATCCATTTCAGTAGAGATAGTAGGCAAAAATGAGCTAAGCTACATACAAACGTAATGAAGCGACTTGTTTCCAGTTATATCAGAAAAGGTTTATACTTAGAATTCAGTTTGCACGAGTATAGTTTGTTTAGTTATATCAAAAACTGAGATTATGATCTTCATTTAATGGGATTTAGACAGCAACAGTACAGTAAAGATACAAATCTGCAGCAACATAGTTTTTAACAAACATAATCTATATTACTAATTTGCTGAAAATTAGAAATTTGTTAACCACTTAAAATCTATTATTTATTTCACTGAATGAATAAAGACGATAACACACTTGAGAAATTAAATCAAGAACGAAGAAAAAGCTTCAAACTATTTATTTTGGAATGACCATTCTAGATATCTATCTGGGAAAAGTAGGACTAGATTGAAGGGAAATGCCCGAAGATCTACGATGTTCAGCGATAGGAACGGCTAAATACCACGACTAATGCTTATTATTGCTCCAGTTAAAGGACACACTGGTTCATCAATATCAAAAAGTGTCGCAGGACACTGAACGTGGCAGAAACGACAAAGCAATAAAAAATTTAAATGTTCATTTCCCTTTTCACTAGCGTATTTTTGGTGTTAAATTTTAGAAAGATGGTGCGACAAAGCTTTGTGGATTTCATATTAAACAATTTAATAATGACATCATTACTCCATCTGAAAACCCATATGATATATTGTCTTCAGGAAGTAAACAGAAAATGTCAGATCATCTAAACAGATAGAATCACGAGCATCCGTGTTTTGGGGCAAGCTATACAGTGATTGTGCATTTGATTATGGATATCAACATCTGATGATGGATGACAACTTTGTAGAAGAGCTCGTAGGAAATTAGAAATCTGTACAACTCGCCCCGTCATTTCATTCTAATATTTGGGTTACACTGCACATCCAATATTGAAATCATATTAATTATCATTGCTGTGAATAGAATATTGAAGACCAAACAGATAACAGATGATGGCATGATGTGAAGAAGTTATCAACCCGTTTGTCTCGGTAATCTACGTCGAGACAAAAGCGTGAAACAAGATCTACGAGGAAAACAAATTAGAGATACAAGTGGTTTGTCTCTGTGTATGTTCTATTATTTCTTCTCAGAAGTGCTGTCTTTCCTATTTTAACAACAAAATTGGCTAAAAAGAGACAAGAACAAAGTGAAAATATATTTATGGATTTCCAGTCGAACAATAATGGATCAAGCAAAATAACAGATACACACATACATTAAAAATGATGAAATAGTTTACATTTTTTCCACACTGATAGTATATATATATATATATATATATATATATAAATATTTACTCGAGAACACCAACAGAAATTTCAATCGTAGCCCAAGCCAAAACAAACTGAGACAGAGATGCTGCTGAATGAAGCACGCTATTAGCTAAATAATTACATTTCTTTACACCAAAACTGTTAACCCTGTAAAAGTAAAAATACAAGTTGAAATGCAAAATGCCCCAAAAAATAAAATATCCATTTACAGTTGACAGTATCTACTAACATTGGTTTGATGCTTTTAAAGGGCTGTAATTGAACTTTCCTCTGCATCTCTATGTCTCAACAGTTTTCTCGCAAAGTTACATGTTTTGATTTCTACAAACAGAATAAAGGTCATACTGATAATATTCTTTAGTGTCAAGTCATAAATATTATACTATAAATGATGTACACAAAACCAGACAAGTTTTTCTTATTATAGCACAATGAAAATGGACTAACAAAATAATTATGTGTATAAATGCTGAAATACTGAAATTCCTTTTTTAATTTCAGTTGGTACAAAAACAAAAATGCATACTTCAACAGCAAAGGTCACAGTTACGACTAGGTCACATAATGTAGAAAATCTTGGTAGAAAAATACATATCTCTGAGTAGCTTTTGGATAATAATGACACTCAGCCATAAATGAAAATAGATTTCTGTTTGTTTTGTACGTAAACTTTCCGAATGGACACGGTGAAGAAGAAGTGCCAAATAGCAACACGTCTCATAAATGTCACAAAGCAGGGAATAGCATTCTGTGGTAATGGCTTGCCTTATACAAACATACAGCAAAATGACAAAACTGGGTTGAAAATATTTTGAGCATTGTATAACAATATATAACTGACATACAATGGCATCAAACTGAAAATAACAATTTGTCAAGTCACGTTAATAATAATAATAATATGTGAAAGCATCAAGGACATAGTAAAACTTCTAATTACGACACAATTTAAGACATGTCTGTTTCCAGATCTTCTCTACAAGCTTCGATCTCTAAGTCCAGATTAATGTATCGCTTCAGAAACGGCGGCAGAGGCAGAAAGCTGACTAGGGGCAAAACATCGGTGTCATCCGATGCCAGACTTAGACACCTCCTGATTACAGCGCGGCACAAAACCTTCAGTGGACGTGGCTGCTTCGCCAGTGACCAAATGTAGCCAAGGAAGTCAACGGTGTCTATGTTTCGGTCCGGTAATCTGATCCAGTTCTCATGGCGAAGGTCCCAGCCACATTCAATCAGGAATCTAGCAACCGGTATGTAGCCATGCCAGGTGAGCCAACACAGAGGAGAATTATGCTGGATGTTACTGCACAGTGAGATAGAAAACATATACATATTACCACATATTATGATATTCACTTGGTTTCTAATAATGTAAATGATTAATAATAGAAATGCTTGATATTAATGACAATTCTTATATTTATATTATATCACAATGGCATATCATATATATATATATATATATATATATATATATATATATACACACACACACACACAAACATAATAAGTATCGGCTAGAGTGCACAAAAACAAAACCAGGACATGATATGTCATTGTGATATAATATAAATATAAGAATTGTCATTAATATCACAAATATATATATATATATATATATATATATATATATATCAAGCATAAATATTTATATTTAGAGTGTTCCAGCTAGGTTTAAAAAAAGACAGATTGAAGTTGGCAGAGGTAGGGCATTTTCATGCATGAATTACATTTTTGAGGATACATCATTAAAATCAGTTAACTTTGGCATTTAGTTAATATCCACGAAATAGAGCTCCTGGTAGTATCAGAATATTACTAGTTACAGTTAATTCAGTTACTTAGTGATGTCATGGGAAAACACAGTCATATATACCAGACACTCTAAACCCAGCAGGGCACCCATTAAAGGCACATGGCGCAAAACAAAAGAGATATGTTGCAACCAGATGGGGTGCAGCATCATTAGAAAAGGGCCTAGTTGGAACACACACACACACACACACAAATGTTACTTACATGGCAAATTGAATCAATTCAAATGAAATCTTATTTCCAAATTGACCAGAAGTAATTCATTAATGCGGTACATGAACAACGTCAAGATAACTAACAAAGTATTACTATATTTGAAACTGGAAACAGGTCAGGTCATATTGCATGACCTATTTTTTATTTTACTATCAACAGTAGGAATTTATCATTGATTAATAAGAGGATGACATATATAACTTTTTATTTTTTAAATTTATAACTATTTCTTTGAATAATGAATAGGTTTTACACACACACATATGATATACAGACACATACACACACACACACACATTCTCTCTCTCTCTCTCTCTCACACACACACACACTGATAACATTAAGCCAGTTAGTTTCTAACAGAGAACCAGATGTGTGCAAGTACATGTGTGTGTGTGTGTGTGTGCGTGCGTGTACATGAGTGTAAATGTGTATGTTGCCATCACTGACCTTTTAGGGCCTGGCATACGTTTCAGCTGAGCTCCAGCCTGGACGAGCCTCAGCAGACTTTCGGCATCAAACCCAGCGAGCAGAGAATGGAAGACGCACTGATCTAGTGGTGTGTAGCCTCGTAAACTAACAGCGTTGATCTTGGCACCGTGTTGGATTAAGTACTCTACGTATTTGTTCCTCTCGGGATCTGAGAATGATAAGTAATCTTCATTATCACCATAACGAGCATTCATCTAGTAGGAGCAACGGTGTGTTTTGTTTAGCTTCGGTGATGATCATTTTTGTGGACAGGCGGCTGAACGATGACTCCCTGGATTAGCCGATTGGTTTGTTTAGTCTCGGCATTAGCCACACATGGGACATATGGCTGAGGGGTGAGTCCCTCAGGGAAACATCCCACAAACACAATTATAAGGCAGATTCAAACCAAGCACCTGGAGATTTGCAGCACTGTACCCTAACCACTATACCATCTTAACATCTGGCTTGGTTTGCTGGTGAATATATTATTGAAAAGCATAGATTCTATTAAATATAGTTCTAAATATTATGATAAACTGATTTTAAATACTGATATATATATATATATATATATATATATATATATAACTATATATATATATATATATATATATATATATATATTATATTGGCCCTGGTAATAACATTTTTTAAATTTTCATATGGATCATACACAAGCTGATTGCCAATATACATGGTCAGCAGGACTGTTAGCTACTTCAGCTATAACTAGGTCAACACATTAACCAGAGTTGGCGATCAAAGTAGGTTTTGTTTGGTGTGATTTGATGATCTTTTCACATGTATTTGTGTTATACTTCATGTAGTATGATGACAACTATATATATATATATATATATATATATCAGGGTAAATTCTAGGCAATCAACAGTATTTGATCCTTTTAGCCATTATAAACTTAACCAAAAAAGATGATTTTCATTAAATGTTCTAGATTATTGTCTGTATAAAGACTTACTTCTGGTTGTAAGCAGTTTGTGTAGTACGGTCATTCCTCCCGCTGGTTCGCAGGCATTAACATTTGCCCCGTTCTCTATCAATAATTTGATGATGTCATTTCTGTTGTAGGAGACCGCAAGGTGGAGTGGCGTATGACCAGAAATATCATCGGCCGGATCGACACTAGCCCCGCAGTTGAGGAGTAGCCTTGCCACGGCAACGTTACCACCCAGCGCCGCCGAATGAAGCGGAGTGTGACCATTAAGATCACGACGAGTCAGGTCAGCATCATGGTCGATCAGTGAGGTAACTACCCGCTCGTAGCTATCATGGTTCATGAGCTGTAATGCTGCAACGTGAAGAGCACTTCTTCCATGAATGTTGCTGATGTTGACACGTGCCCCGTACCTTAGAAGGATGTCAACCGCTGGGTGCAGTACCTCAACGGCTAGGTGCAAGGCTGTGTTACCGACTGCATTGCACTGGTTGATGTTGACGCCAAACTCGCACAGCATCTGAACTACACCGACATGGTGGTGTACGATGGCGTACATCAGAGGGGTACATTTGTCCAGCGTGGACATATTGGCATTTACGCATTTCTTTAATATTGTTAGCACAATGGATTCATCGCCCATCCTACAGGCCACATGTAAGGCCGTTTCATTGTTTGCATAGGTCTTCACACGCGTGATGGTGGCACCCTCCTTCACCAGGAATGACACCATCTTCCTGTTCTGGCGTTCCACCACCAGATGAAGAGCCGATGCTCCCTCGCCGTCCTGAACACTCAGCGGTGACCCTCCACGAATAATCTGCTTCAAGGCCTCTACAGATGACCCTAGACAAGCGAAGTGGATTGGTCTGCGGCCACGTTCATCAACATAGAGGACATCTGCCTTACACCGCAGCAGTTCCTAGAGGAAATAACAACACTTACCTCAAGAATTAACCGTCTCTCCTCATTATTATTAAATATGCTGTAGTAAAAAATGAGACGAGGTCAGATTCTACACTATTATGCGAAGATCAGATCAATTCCATTTGTTCAATTCCAAATCAAATTTATCAATTCCAATTCCGTTTTTTACCTGCTACTTTTTACTATGAGTAGGTACTCTGAGTGCCTACTTGGAATACCTAATCCGAGTAGTTTAAATTCCAAGTAGGATTGTCATGGAAGAAATATTTCTGATTTAAAAACTTGAATGGTAAATTAATTCGTATATTTTTTTTTGTAGGAAACTTCAATTCCAATTCCAAATTTATCAATTCCAATTCCTTTAAATAATCAATTCCAAAATTGAATTGATCCCATGTCTGGTGAAGACCTTCAATCCTTTTTCATTGACAGGTTGAATTAGTTAATAAGCAATAACAGATGTGTACAGATAAAACTTTATACAATGCAACAGTTTGAGTTTAAAAGATGATGATTGCTATGTACCCAAATGCACTGTTACCATTTCATGATATCGAACTATATCATGTTGTGGTTGCAAATCACCCAGGAAGGTTACCAACCAAATGAACAGCATGTTCTGTTAACACTGTTTCACCTGATACACGTTTTATATTGATGCACAGATATATTTATCTTATCTGATACAGGGTAAGAAAAAGATTTTATGATGAGAACATTCGGTTGTCGAGGTGTTGCAAACTTTCAGGTTCCGGATTCAAATCTGGATCATATCTGTCTTTGAAGGATACGTTTCTCTTATGGAGTTACTAAACAACTCAAATCAACATTTTATGAGTAAGATAACAGGATTTAATCGATGTCATATTAGAGATTTTGAGGCCGACTACCAAATACCCATTACTGCTGCGATACACAAAAAAGCAGCGGTAGATTCGTTATTTGATTCATTAACCATTATGTTAGTAAATAAAAACATTAATGCCGACCCGTTAAGTCATAATTGCTGTTAAACACATTTTTGTATTCTTCTGCGGATTTAAACACTGTAGGCTTATATTAATAACACACCAATATTTATGATTAGCCCCAGAAACATTTATAAGTGATGCCATTAGGGCAGGATTGTGACAGTACACAGATTATCATTGGCTGCACTATTTGATGGCTTGGATTTTAATCAGGACTTCAAACAAAAACTCCAATATATCAGTTCCAAACCCCATTGCTTTATAATTATATTATCTGTATTATGATGTATACGGTTCTTAAATGCAGTGATGGTCATCCCCGGTATAAAAAAAAATGTTATTAATGTGACATTGCTCCTATTAATATAAATTACAGTTTGCTTATTCACCTATTACCTATTCATTGGGCACAATGTACTATTCTAAATTTCTGACAGAATACGAACAATTAACGCCTTCATTCAAATTAATTGAAACGTCATTACATCTGCTTAAATGAAATGTCTGCCAAAACATCAGGCATCCGAGCCGAGTCCATTACTTTTCAGGGCTGTTATGGAAGCACTGACACGTGAGGCAAGGTCAAGGATTGCTATGAGAGCCAATATATGTTAATGACTTGGTTTTGGTGGCATGAGGGAGGTGAAGGAGGGCGTATCCAGAAGGGAAGACAAAAGGGTTGAAGATTAAAATCAGCAAAAAACGAGGATGATGGTTTCAGGGAAGAGCAGTGGTGATGTTGAGAAAACAGGTTTGTGCGCTGTTTGTGGGAACGGTGTTGGAAGTAATTCAGTGCAATGTACTATCTAGACGGTGTGATGGATGGGTCCATAAGTACTGATCAGCTATGAATGGTTCACTTAGTACAATGGGGAAGCGTTTGTGCGTGCGAGGTATGTGAGAAAGTAGTGAGGATAACAACATACAGGAATGCAATGGATCTGGGAAATGGCGTGTATTAAGACAGAGTTGGAAAATTCTTTAATCTGGCAATATCCTGAGCGGAGGAGCAAATTCAGCTTCAGTGGCAAGAGTGCATTGTGCCCGGGGAATGTCTATAGAGCCCTCAAGAATTTGGATAAATTAGTTATACTGATATTATCTAAAATACCTGTATTAACCGTCAGTATGGTTAGATCATAATAAATGTTGACACATCAACTTTCTTTTGTTGCACTGTTTTATAACAGACAATAGTCACAACTAGTGCGACATCTGGTGGCAGTCGGTTACACTACGGTTGTGGGCCGTGATATCAAGCAACTCGTGCGGAATGACTGGCATGAAACGTCTATATAGGAGGTACACACACATGCACAAAATGGTACGTTTTTAAGCGTAGGCCCACCAATAATGGCCCACAACATGCTAATGCTACTCGCTGCACATGCGCAGTGAGTATCGTCTATTAGATTATTAAACTACTGATAGTCAATCATAAGTCCATATTTTATGCCAATGAAGAGTCATGTTTTTTAAAGGGAACCAGCTGAGATGCCACCATCGACCTGTTGCCTGTCTTCGACAAATCATGTGACGAGTGATATTCACATTAACTTCAGTATTTTTGTGTGTAGTCACCACAGTTAATACCTTGATTATGTCAGTTGCTCCAATTTCTGCAGCCACACAGAGACCATGTCCAAGGATTGAGCTCAATCCACTTCCTGTGATTTTCGCTCTCTCTATGACGCTTCTCAGCTGCGTGACATCATAACACTTGACAGCTGCCAGCAACTCTGCTGACAGGTCTGAATGCATTATGGTTCACTTGCTTGATCACATGACCAACTCACCTACAACAGAAACAGTAAAGAGATTGCTATGAACTAGGGTACAATGAGAGAAGCGCATAAAGAGATGAGCTGGAATCTTAGGAATATCAGAAAACAAAAAAACAACATGATGTGTAGTTACTTGTCTCAAGTAGTGACTACTACAACTTATCCGAAATGAAACAGAGGTATCAGAAAAATAATAAATTAATATTTAAAATGATCAAGTTAGGGAAAGATAAAAAAAATGTAGAAAACGAAGTGGCGTGAAAATAGTTCTACAATCAGAAGAAATCCCTCGAATCCACGGAAAACTGGTATGCCCTGATCAATAAAGTGTAGTTCTCTTGATTAAATATGTATGCTAACCTGAAGTTTGACGGTGAAAAAAGGATCGGACACATTTATTGGTTCCGAAGAACGTCTTTCTATCAGAATCTAATCCATATAGTTTAGGTCTGTTCTGAATTATGAAGAATGAAATGCTCATTATTGTGCAGTGATTGAATGAAAGACGTCCGTTATGAAACTGTAAACATCTAAACTGGGTAAGAAATTGATCTGCAATTTTTAATGCTCATTTCTACAATGTCACAAATCACAGCCTCTTGATAACAGTGTTATTCTGTACCAGGAAATTATCTGCAATATGAAACTAAAACCCATTCGGCAACGGATAGAGAGAAATCTTTCCAATCATCATCTCCCAGGCTGCGCAATAAGTGACCTCGCAGCAAAAGAAGAAAATTTTCTAAGGTTCTTAGCACCCACTTAATTAAATTAACTCATATGTGAGAACCATAGATATATTAAAATAGGTTTGGGCAGACACTTATGCGGTTCTCTGCATCTGGCAAAGATGAGGCAGATCTATGTTATCTCATAAGTATTTCATGGTAATGAGACATCTTTTGCAAAATATAGTCCACGATCCATGAATGACGCAGTCATAAACCCAGTATTTATTCTAGAGAACAGAAGCGCAGCAGCTTAAAAAGATTTAACGTGCTCATGCCAATCTGTTTGAAGGTATCCGGACATTTAGCCAAGAGACATTCAGCCATTATTTGCAGGGGGGGGGGGACATTTCGCCAACATTCAATTTTTTTTATCTTACATGTTTATTGTTATATTTTTGAGTTTATGTATGCTCTGCCAATATTATGTTCTGTTTATGGATGTTGCAAATATAGGCCTATCTTTAGATAAGATGTTAATAACATAATAATTATTGCAGATTTTTGGTAACAATTTGTATACATACATATAAATAATCATATGTAACATGCAATATATGCGTGGGTTTATGGGATAAAGGGGCCACCCAATGCAATTAGATCTAGCTTAGTTTACAGCATTTCCGTTTGGTGTACGTTCAACTTGACTAGATCATCTCCAATGACACATAATTTCATTTAACTGGAATGCATGGCTTCCAAGGGCTAATGGGATAAAAAGGGCCATCCAAGGGTCACAGGTTTGATCCCAACAAGAGGTCAAAACTTTTCCAGCGCTCACAACATCATGGGTGGCTGTTTACGGTAAATGGGGCTGCTATTAAAAATAAAGGGAGATGTTAAAGACCCCCTGAGGACTTAAAACTCTGGCAGTGACCACCGTCAGGGTATTTCGGCTCCATCTTTCCATACTGTGAGTGGTGGGGGAGGAGGTTCCTCAACTGCTCCAACATAGAGGCTGTGCTGAATAAGCGACAGCCTGGGGATTCTCCCCGAAAAAACAAAACAGAAATTAATTTCAAATGAGTTCAACCATGGAGATTATAACTACCAACCGAAGGAAGCAGAAAGTTTGTCTGGACGGTTTCATGTACATCAAGCAGATAACTTCCCACAACTACATTAGACGGCAGTGTGTTAAACGTAATGACAGTTGCAAGGGTGTTATAATACTTATATATACATCTCTTAACCATAGTCAGGTACTCAACACTAATACGAGTACAATTACTTTGAAGATGCATGAGTATGTACTTGAGTATGAGTAGGATTACTTTAGAATGTAATTATGATTACTTTCATGATTACTAGGCATACATTGCGATGTGATGCCTAAGCGACTGGTGTCATAAAATGATAAATTCATCGCTTCGGATAAAACTGCTTAGTGAATGAATCTAGGAAT
Organism: Paralvinella palmiformis; assembly: GCA_025642065.1. Classification (NCBI taxonomy): domain Eukaryota; kingdom Metazoa; phylum Annelida; class Polychaeta; order Terebellida; family Alvinellidae; genus Paralvinella; species Paralvinella palmiformis. The sequence continues at coordinate 1,190,147 of JAODUP010000156.1, forward strand.
AGCTAGCCAATGACCTGACTGTGTTGTGATGGCGGACCAGCTATGGCATCTGACGCGCAGTCCTCACACAAAGGGCACAGACCAGCTATGGCATCTGATGCGCAGTCCTCACACAAAGGGCACAGACCAGCTATGGCATCTGATGCGCAGTCCTCACACAAAGGGCACAGACCAGCTATGGCATCTGGTGTGCAGTCCAAACACAGAAAGGGCACAGTATCAGATCTTTGAAAGTGAGCCAGTTACTGGTATCTAAATCATGTATCTATGTATTCATGGTATCTAAATCAAATACAAATATGATGCATTTAAGAATTTCAAATGTCCCCCTTTTTAAATGTCAAATACACATGATCAAATACATTACAATATTTCAAATCCAGGGGTCATATTAAAAATGTGTAATATGTAGTATATCAAACACAGCATAGTTGTGGATTTAGACAGGTTTACACTTAAACATAACAGGCAGGGATTTAGCAGCTACCCCCCCCCCCGACCCAGTCAGGACTTTGGAGGTAGGAACCATGACCAGTCATTCACACCATACTGACAGAGCAAACAGTATGGGTGGCCCAAGAGGGTTGTGGCATGGCTTCTAAAATTACAAAGCAAGATGTTAGGGGATGCTTATCTACTGGAGTGTGTCTCAAGGACCACCACAATATAACACTTAGTACTACCAGTACTACAATAAGCAGGAGGGTCTGGAGATGTGACTTCTCTAGTATTAAATTACTATTAATTAGGGAAATCTGATTGAATATTTAATTAACAGTAATGGAAAATTAATAACTCAATTAATATTACTATCTGTCTGATACATTTGGTTGCAACTGTTTGTCTGAAAAAAGTAATGACGAAAAGCAACCATTATTTTGGTAATGTACTCGAGTACAATTAGTTCGCTTTTAGGATCAATGTACTCGAGTATGAGTATGACTACTCAGAAAGTATGATTCCTATGAGTACGAGTACAGAGTACGATTACTCCATCTCTGTATGGCACCACCTGGATTTCTTCGGCTATAAGTTATCCCGGTCCCCCATAGATCCATAATCTAAATTTTTGAATGTTGCTGAAATCTCCACCCTGCAATAATGGCTAAATGTCTGTTGGCTAAGTGTCCGTTGGGTTTTTAAAAACTGTACCGACTTCATAGGATCAGACTACTCTGACTCTGGTGATAGGCCATTATCATCAATGGTTAATGCCCTCACAACTTGTTTTCATTTATAAATGCAATCCCAGACAGATGTCACAGTAGACCTACCAAATTTGTAATTCGACAAGAAATCAAAATACAGATCTAATGTTTAATAGGAATGATCTAAAATAAATTACCCAACTCAAGCCTGTCAAGGGTGACAGGTTCTTGTTAAAGTTACTAAATAGAAAACGAACTAGTTAACCACACGTCTGATAATGTGCTGTAGATTATATTTTAATTTAAGAAACCTGTGACTGTTGACAGCTAGATCTATTCTAGGTATTACTATTACTAGTATTAGATCTAGATATAAATATTATAATCATTATCATAATGTTCCATAATATATCCTTTGTTTTAACATATCATCGAATACAATTTACGGATATTACAACAAACTGCTTTGCCTTTAAACTACTATTTAGTACTGTCAATCATTATTATCTAATCTAATGTTAATCATAATGTAGACTAGATCTAATGTTTACAATTGATCTGTTCAACTCAACTGTTCGTCTGTTGAGTCTTCGGACTTCGCACTCCCGACTTTAGATCTTAACAAATAAAATTATTATAAATTGTTGTGGCTTCTTCGTTAATTAGATTTAATAACACAATTTCTCCCACACAGTTTTTCCGTGAACACATCAGATATAACGAATAAATCTATCTTCAGTAAGACATACCCTCGAACAAAAGAACAATTTTACTCGTCCCGTCTGGTTAACGTGCCAAAACACGTCATTGATGAGCAACAACTGAAAGGCGTGACAACGAAAATAGAAACCTCTATCCAGAACAACACACACACGTAGAGAGGGAGAGATGGGAAGGGGGGGGGGGTGTATGTTGTTCAAAAGTGTTGTTTTGATGAACGATACAAAAATTAGGTAATAGTTAGAAATGTAACTATAGTTACAGCAGATTGGTAGGGTCTATTACTCTATATAATTCAATTCGTATGTTTCAACATTCATGATACATAATTTAAATGAAAACAAAACACATATAGAATGTTCAAAAGGAAGATCGTTGAAGCATTGCTTATATGTTGCATCCCCGTTTAATTAACCCAACATTAAAAACATTCATGACAAATTTAAAAATAAAAAGATGTGGACTAGTCAATAGACATAATTATATCTTTTATAATGAAACAACACAAAATCCATATAAATTTATTTATGAAATGATTAATTATTGTAATTATATAAGTCCTTGATACAGTCGGTTATAATATACGCGACTCCTGTCTATATCTACCGTCTAGCGACACTACCATAAAGTCCTCAGAAAGAACACAAAGACTCCTACTACGATACATCTTGGGCCTTTCTAATGAAGCAAGTCCCATTCTGGTATACAGAGAGCCGTGATTGCGCCGTTAGTTAGAGCGTAGGACTCGTAGCCGAAGGGTCGCGGGTTCGAGACTCCGGGAGCTGTAATGCCATCATGTGGCCACTCGTTCACTGATCCATAAAAATGAGAACCGGACAGGACGTGATGGCTATGTGTTTGAGTAACGCTTTGCGTCCTTAATGGCAGCATACGTTGTTCGGTCCATTGGGAGTTGAGATGTGTGCTGGGTGGAAACAGGTCTGAGCCAGGGATAATAATATTGTACAGCATCTCAGAACAAGGTTACCTGGTTCTGGCGTTATATAAACGTATGCTTTGTTATCCCTGTTTCATGATCAGATCACGAAACGAAAGAAAATCATAACCAAGGTCAATCAAGGCAGCTTGGAGCCAGAAGGAAATTGGCATACCTCCCATACCACCCCCCGAGATCCAACGAAGCTGCTCCATGGTTATAAACACACATTCAAGTAACTGAGAAAGAAACAGACAAAGAAATTAGAGGCAGAATTTCTAACCACACCCTATCATATTAGCTGAGTCTCGGCAACTGCAGCACTTCCAACGTACTTGCATCGTGGTTGACATTAGACAATACTGTATTAGGTATACACACAGGAAAGTTTGCCGTAAACATTTGCATGCCATTAGTAAAATGTCGTATTGAACACATGACTTATGTTGGGGATAAAACATATTAACAATATGTTTAAAATAGTCTTTAAAAGGATTCCTATGACGCTAAGAAATAATGCAGTATATAATGCAATATGGTGTTGCTATATTAGAATACGCACGTGGACGACATAATGCTATTAATAAACAATAACATAGATGTTTCTTTCGTGGTGTTTGTTTACATAATGAGTTTATGTTGTGTTTATGTTGTGTTTATGTTGTGATAAATCGATGTCAGTCATGACAGTGTGTCATAACTGTATTGCTAATTAACGATTGATATTGATTCTATTCAGAGCACAGCATTGATTCTTGTATGTTTGTTATCCACATTCACCCCCACCCCCCAGATAAGACAATCATTATCTAGTGTATAGAACTATATGTATATATAAATAACATACGCATACACACACACGTGTGTGTGTGTGCACTCTGAGAGAAAGATTTCTCATGAATTGTGTTTGAGTTTATTAGCTTTGTTATGTATAATGTAGAATCTATATTGTTGTCCTCTTATGTGGTCTGGCGAAACGACCTATTAATTCATACAATGCTGCTTGATGGATTTATACTCCTGGAGTCGTTTGTTACTCCGGCAGGCATCTCCATGGGTATTAAACTGCGGACAGAGTTTTTCCCATATTATGAGTAATTAGATTACACTGATATAGGAAATTTGTTAAATGTATAGCTATTATAATCCCGACGTGTCATTCGCAGTATCGGAGATCTGCCTGAAATCCGCTGTTCTCGACCATGGGTCAAATAGATCAAGTGGATAGGCGCTTTAATTTAGATCCCACCACACCTAACTGCATATACTTAGGGACGCTAAATTAAGCGTGAATGAACGTTCCCTTAGTGATGAACGGAAACGTATGAGGGTTAGCTGTTAGGTTCGAGTAAATCGTAGTATTTACTCAGGTTTGAGACGATATTTCGTTCTAGTCCAGTAATAATCCATTGTGCGGTATTGCTACTTTGTTTTTATTTTAGTTTAATCGCTTTAGTGAGTCCATACTGTGTTAGTGTGCATTCTCTTTGTTGTGGACAAACTGTAATGTTTGTTAACACGCTGAGGCTATATATAGGGCTTGAATTTTCACTTAGGTTAGAGAAGAACTTCGACGCCAGACCAGTCGGACGTGTATTGATACACGGTTCATATAGGTAGGATTTATTCAGCTATTCGAACCCAGAATAAAGCTGAGGTCAGCATCTGAGGTGTCGAAATGCTTTATATACAGGTTTCTTTTGGACCACAGAAAATTACTGTTGAATGTAAACTGTGGTGTCAAAATAGTTTATGATATGTATGTAGCAAGTCACCATTGAACCACACGCACGTGTTTGTTGCGAGCTGTGGTATCAAATGGTATGTTTTTACGTGCTTCCGCTTTTTGTACGTAGCCTGCATGTAGCCGCTTTCCTGTGGGCGTGACATATTTGTCGCGTACGAAAAGCGAATTAGCTGGTTCCCACAGGCTGATGAGTAGACCAGACACATGCTTAGGTATACGCACACATTTATCAATATGTGGAGGTATTGAACATTTAATATTTAGATTAATGTATGTATAGTTGTATTTAGATTTATGGAGGTAGGTTTCGAAGGATGTTTAGATATGTTGATGCTCTGTGCCTGTTGCCTCTTACTATGTACCATAAAACACACACACACACACACACACACACACACACACACACACACACACACACACACACACACACACACACACACACACACACACACACACACACACACACACACACACACACACACACACACACACACACACACACACACACACACACACACACACATATATATATATATATATATATATATATATATTTATGTGTGAGAGAGAGAGAGAGAGAGAGAGAGAGAGCATTCTTCCTCATTTTATAACAGTTAACAAAATAGGATGTTATAAAATTGTAACATTTATTTAATAAATGAACACAAACACTAAAGTAAGCATGGTATACGCATTAATAAAAAGCGTGTTATAAAGAACAACACACACACACTATATATATATATATATATATATATATATATATATATATACATACATAAAATATATATATATATATAATATTATAGATTTAATTTTCGAATTGTAGCACATTAAAACGTGTAAAAAACCTAAACATATTATGATTTATAACACGGTGTCTGTTATTTATTTCATAAATCTATAAACATTATGTTCCATAGAAAACATATGGTGCATTTATAATCTAATGTATTGAGTCATATACCCAACTGACAATACACACGCACGCACGCACGCACGCACACACACACACACGCACGCACACACACACATACACACATATATATATATATATATATATATATATATGTGTGTGTGTGTGTGTGTGTGTGTTTGTTTGTTTGTTTGTTTGTGAGTGTGTGCGCACGCGTGTGTTTGCATGTGTGTTTTCCAATATATTTCTTCACCATCTGACCCATCTTTTATGGCCTCTTTTGTGCACGTGGTAGGCTAAATGGGTCGAGCGACCTCCAAAGGTAATGAAGCGCAGTCAAAGATGAAACACCCTTCAGATATGCCCACGCCTAGATTCGAACACGGGTGGTACCGACCTGCGGTCCATCACACTACCGCTATACCACGGAGGCACCCTATATAACTCAAGGCGACAAACTCAGTTGATCATCGTTTCATCGACCAAGTCTCTTCTTTGTCCATCATATAACTCCTGGATCTTAGACCGACAATAAGATATCACTCTCTCGGTGACCGCCGGAGGCACGTCATTTAATCTATCCAGTATCCGGTCGCCGAGACAATAATACGAAGCAAATATTCCAACTCGTTCTTTAATCATTCGGCTGGTGGAGTCGCTCGCTCGCGAGCCGCTCGCGGGCCGCTGTTTGTAAAGTCGACTAACGATGTTCAACATTTCACTCTGACTGACAGCCTTAACCCCGAGAAATCTCCGGATCTGATCTTGATTCTGGTCACCGTTGACGACCGTCGACCTTCTTTTCGCATCCGGATCCTTTTTATGTCTGGCAATTTCTAGGATCCGCTTCCGCTGAGTGGGAGACAGGGCGGATCTAGCTCTGCTGGCGATCGTGGGGCGGATGAGGCGATGAACCATTTCGTCGATCTCGATCTCTCGCTTCATCGACCTCTGATCGTCGAACTTCCTCGTGATGTCACGAACCGACGATACGTCACTCATTACGTCATCGTCGTCATCGGAACGCGAATCGTAATCGTAGTTCGTCCCGCCGATGTCGGGAGCGGTGTGTCTACGGTGGCTCACCCTAGCGGACTTGGGCTGCACTTTCTGACCAGAAGTCCGACTTATTGCAGATGACCGATCTATATCAGATGCACTCCTTGCCATAGATACTCGTCTTAATGCAGATGTGCTACTCACTGTAGATGCTCGACCCAACGCAAATCTATTACTTCCTGCAGATGTCCGACTTTCTGCAGATGTTCGACTTTCTGCAGATGTCCAACTTCCCACAGAAAGCCGCCGTACTGCAGATGTCCTCGTCATGGGCGATTGACGACTTATCGATGGTGGGCCTTTTTTCTTAGTCGATTGCACGTTTCCAGAACGCCCACTTACCAAGGAAGTCGCGCTTCTCTCAGACGTGCAACTTTTTCCGGACGTTTGGTGCAAACCTCTCCGTTCGTTTGTTATATATGACGTCATTGGTCGTATGCCGGAAGATGACGAAGAATGTCTTCCGTTCGGGGACGGCGCCTGTCTTGTATCTCGTCTTCGTTTATCTTCTTTGTATCTTCCCGCTTCCCGAGTCGCCATCTTGTCGCATTACGTCTTCATTTACACGGAAGAATCGCTCGAACGGCGTGCGTACTTCTACGATACACGAGAAACGAAGGCTTCGTAAATGTTGGCTATTTAATCGTTAGTTTTATGGCTAACAGGAGAGCAAAGAACACACAGTTCTGACATCCTCATAAATATTTACAGCTCAGTAAACTTACTTATCTGATCCGAGCTGGACGGTTAATTCAACTCGACGTACACTACCACTAAGCAAATACCCCCCCCCCTCTAACCGCGTATTAATTAAATTCATTGTCAAGGCCGTTTAATTATAATAAATAATTTGTATTGTCGGGTGTCTTTACTTGGTCACCTCGTCTATCACGTGACCGTGAAATCTCACAATGCGAGCCCTGGGTGGCGTTAAGATCAGCTCAGTTATTGCCGCCGGGTCGGCGCTTAATTTTTTTCTTTTCCAGTTAATAATGGGTTATCGGTATACGAATGAGGCTGTCTATGAGGCTTGATGAATGTCACATTAAATGTGTGTGTGTGTGTGTGTGTGGTAATTTCAGGAGAAAAAAGAAACATTTCAGAGAATTGTTGTGTACCGTCAATGAGGCGTGACGTGTTTGAGGTCTGTTGACTGACGTCACAAGGTCTGTCCGGGTTCTATTAAGCTGGCTAGGATTTGATATGTACCCCGTGGACAAAAAGGTAAATGGTGTCACGCACGCACGCACGCATGTATACACGCACGCATGTATACACGCACACGTACACACGCGCACACACGTACACACGCACCCGTACGCGCACACGTACACATTCATAACCTAATCTGCCTGGGACAGTCCATGGGGTGACATGAGTAGATAACATATCAATGATTACAGGTGAGTAACGTGATGGTTTACAGGTATGTCGATAGGTGTTACTGATAGAGTACATACCAATATCAACAGTCTTTGTTTATACTCGCTAAACTACCTGGTGGTGCACCTCTTTATCATATATATTATATATATATATATATATATATATATATATATATATATATATATATATATATATATATATATATATATATATATATATATATATATATATATATATATATATAAACAATGTATAAGAAATTTCATCTTCAGAAGCCTGCATCAAATCTATGAATTCTTTATTTAATTCCAAGACCTTTCATGGATTGTCTCCTGTATGTCTTAGGTAGCGAAATTTAATTATGTGACTACACAATCGTGGATTCCTCAACCTGTTTATTATGCTGATATATATATATATATATATATATATATATATATAATAATGATGCAAAAATTAATTCCCACAAGTATTGGACACTTGATAACATCTGTAGTAATTATATAATTAGAGTTGTAAGTCAATGTTTGGTCACTGTTGCGGGATGGTATTTGCGTCACAGGTGATCACTGTGTTGATATGGTCACTGTGATGAAGTGGCCACTGTGCTGATATGATCACTGTGATGAGGTGGTCGCTGTGTTGAGGTGGTCACTGTGATGAGGTGTTCACTGTGGTGAGGTGATTACTGTAGTGAGAGACTAATCTGTAATTTGGGGTTCTCCTTAGAGAGGTGGTCTCTTTAGTAAGGTGAGTAGGGTTTGAATATATATATATATATATATATATATATATATATATATATATATAAACTAGATGTATAATGCCTTATTAGGAACTGTAATACCTCTTGAAGCCATTTTGTTTCAGACCTGTTTCCTCGAGCTATCCTATACATTTACATGTATTTTAGGCCGATGTGTGTATAAAATAAGAGATTATGGTATTTTATTGAGTTTTTGGATACTCACATCTGCTAAACTACGCACAGTTTATGGGATTTCATTCCATAAGTTTTCAGATCACCGTGGTCTAACTGGTAACGTGGTGGACGCCAAATCTATAGCGAATGGGTTCAAACCCCGTCCGGGCTATACCAGAAGGGTGTTTCATTTTTCACTTCGCCTCAGACTAGTATTCGAGGACCCGCGGTATTCATTTTATAAGACAAATGACTAATCACAAACAATAAATATTTTATTACTAAACGCTAATATATACCAATATCGCTAAATTATCAAACACAAAATAGTAATTAAATTAAGGCACGCAATTAATTACTGAAATTGAGTCATTTAGTATGGTATAGATGGGCGATAATCAATGGAAGGTCTCGCCAAGATAAAGACAAAGTGACCTCGGCTAAACACAGCCGCGCTCTATCAATGGTTTATAGCCGCTATTCATTATCATAACGTCACCATGGATAAAAGGTCGATACGATCATAACGTGACCCACTATCATCATCATCATCATCATCATCGGGTTAAGACATTTGTGTACCGTTACGTTATGGAATCGAAGACAGTTTTCAGTAGATGATTTATTCGTCTGAAATATGCCCTAAAACATGACTAGTTCTAAAAGTTCACAACCAATGCCAGCATTGTTCAACGCATTAACGCGGGAATCACACCATCTTTGGCAACATGCACACACACACACGCGCGCGCGCGCGCGCACACACACACAGACACGCACACGCGCGCGCACAGATATTTATATTGTCTTAATATGTCTAGACTAATAATACCCAAATGAATTCAGATACGGATAAAACATAACTTTGGCACCATTATAACAATCATTATTATAAAAATAATATATATATATATATATATATATATATTCCTAACAATATTAGTACAGTTAATCTATTTATTCAAATTCTTTAGTTCAATTACTCCATTCGAGGAAATATAAACTAAGCAAAATTAACCTTATATATATATATATATATATATATATATATATATAAGGTTATTTATCCAACTATCATATTTTAGAGAGATAAATAGATAACATTAACAGATAACATATTTTTATTACAGACAGGTTGATATTTATTCATAAAGATGTTATTAATAAATTATTTCACAAAACACAGGACAGAGATATTCTTTAAGATACTCTAGTAGACATTCTTCTTTATTGTTTAAAAAAATAAACGTAGACAAACTCTAAATAGAAACTTTAGGCTTTTTTTTACGCGATTAAGAAACAAACTCGAGCAATTATGAATCATCGGAAAAAATTAAATTAATAAAATATTTCATCTTTAAATGAATAAGTCTATTTTGGCATTAATTTACATTATAACCCCTGATTGACACCCTGTAGAATACAAACACAAAAGCATTGTCTGTGTATTAAACTAATCAATATACTGAATTAATTATGGTACTTTTGTTGATAACAATAACATCAACAAGCATAACGGATGCAGGTGAATATTCTGTTTAATAAAAATAATAGATAATTAATGGTATGTACATAATCTCTATGGCGTCATCTGTAGTAGGCGCACTCTGATGATTGTATACGAATATGAATGGATTTACATTGACGAGAACAACAATATTTTACAAAATAAGTAACGCATCTCTTGATCCACCGATATATATATATATATATATATATATATATATATAGGGAGAGAAAGAGAGAGAGAGAGCAATTAAAAAATCCTTGGCATATATATATATATATATATATATATATATATTACAAGGCTGATACATAATTATTAATTGTAGATCGGTAGATCACTAGCAGTACACGATCAGATATTAGACTTACTTTTAAATATTACAAACTCTCTTTGCGTTTTTTTTTTGGTATCTTGTTAATCTCGTAAATATTAAATTATATTAGGATTTTTGTGATTCGGTCCATAAACAGTTTCATGAATATAGTTCGATTAGAAAGTGAACTTAAATTAATATTGGAATTAGTAAAGTTGATAATATTGCTAATTCGACGCCATTTATTCCAGAATATGGTAGCCGAAACGGGCCAAAACATTCTCCGAAGCAAATGATGCGAAACGAATGGTGGCGACAAAGGTCGATCGGTCCTTTGAATCCAGAGATCAGTGGTCAACCAATACTTAAACGATCGGTCTCAAGGATAGAGAGAGAGAGAGAGAGAGAGAGAGAGGTTTAATTAAAAAAATTCGAGTTTAGCTATTCATTTCATATTACGATGGTCTACACCTCATTATCTTAAAACCTCGAAGATCTGTATTGTATCTTATTCAAAGTTTTATGACCAGAAATAGTGTGGCCTGCAGCCAGCCGAGTTTCGGGGGGGGGGGGGTTTCTGATTTCTGCCAGCGTCCACATCTCGTCAAATATACGATATGCGGCTGAAACAGGAATGTTATTATGTCTACCTTGAATTGAACTATTTTCTCTAGTACATGCTCTTGTTTATTGATCGTTATAAATTATGTTTACCACTGATCAATTATAGATTGGAGACAAACATATCTGGACAATATGGGTTCCCAAGGAAACTGAGCAGCAGACCACATAAACATTCATAGCCGATAACATATTACAGTTCTATAGTATTACAGTTCTAGTGTATAAACAACTCTATATACAAAAACGTGAAACTTTTTTCTAGCACTAAATCTTTAGAGCGCCAGCACCATAGGACGACGAAAGTCTTCCAACAATAGTCACAATTTGTGTCAAACTAGTTTAACATATGAACAACAGCAAACGACCGGCTAGACTAACTTGGCTTATATATATTTGGAAGCCCTTCTATTAGAACCAAACCCGGATTTAAATTCAATGAAAATTTGCGTCAGCTAATCGGCTGACAATCAAAACGAAACTAGGTCATTGCTTAAGCCATTTCCGGTTAGGTTTTTACTCATTTTGAACTTCAAAAGATATTCTCTGTATTAATTCCCTGTTCAGTACGACATATTTACCCCATTGATAATTTGTTAATAGTTCTGCTAGTGCGTGGCTATAAATTGTTATGCTGATGAGGTTCCCCAAGTGAGCTCCGGTGGCCTAGCGGTTAAGCACCCGGCACTTGGTGACAACGGTCACAGGTTCGAACCCCGTAAGAGGTCGAAACTTTCCAGATATTAATTTCTCGGGTCACAACATCGTGGGTGACTGACCACGTTAAATGGCCCTACCGTCTCCACTGAATTATTTAAAATAAAGGGGGACGTTAAAACCCACTGAGGACCTAAAACACCCTGGCAGTGACCACCCTCGGGGTATTTCGGCTCCATCTTTCCGTACTGCTCCCTGTGAGTGGTGTGGGAGGGATTTGTCAACCACTCAACATAGAGGCTGTGCCGAATAAGCGACAGCCTGGAGATTCTCCCCGAACAACAAAACCAAGGTTCCCCACAAATCAACTGTTCCAGTAGAATTATGATTTACTGGCAGCATTTCTCAAGCGCAATGAAATATAAATAATTCTAAGCCAACCTTCATCAACACGTTATACAGGTTTCCGAAATATAATATTCTCAGCGTCGTAGAATAACTATTTTTATTACGTTCTATTTATTCGGGTTGGGTTTGGGCGAGTCTTTTTACGGTGATCTGGCCAGTCTTTCGCTAAGCTTCTACAAATACCTTTCGATATATATATATATATATATATATATATATATATATATATATACACACACACATATATATGCCAATAAATATTGATATCACAGACATCTAGATGCGAAATAGGCGAATTAATAACCACGAACACAATTAATATTTCGTTGGCACTAAAACATAATACAATTTCGTCTCTAACCAACAGATATTATGTTGCTCGAAATATTCTTTTTTCATCTCTGCATGGTGGTGCATCCATATGGAGAGAGAGAAAAAAGAATTAATCATATTGAAATCTGTAAAAAAAAACAGAGTAGGATTAATTTGTTTTCTCTGGTCGATACAGAAACCACTTTTCAACACCGTATCTAATTACTATTTACATGTTACTATAGAAACGGGTCAATATGACATGTCGCAACATATATATATATATCACCTGATAATATGATCATTTTAAAGGGTATCTTCTATAAAGGTATCGCTGTAATTGCACACCCTTCCCTTCTTACGTATGTAATCAAAACGACATCTGAATGATCTGTGGAGTGAGTGTTTTTTTCAGATGTAACTTACAGTGACGTGTTTGATATAAAAAGAGCTCTCTAGGATCCTAATATTGACTTAATCCGGAATAACATTAATTATATCTATAGTGATATGGCAACCAAAACACACACCAAATACCACTTGGGTATAATGATGAATAATACTATATATATATATATATATATATATATATATATATAATTATTATCGCCATCATGACCTTGATTCTGGTGATCACCAGCAGCATGATTTGTAAATAAATCCAGAAGACACGTGCTTTTCGATGGCCTGCCGGATAGAGCAGTGCGTCGCAAAGTTCGGGACTGGGATTCGAATTCGAGGCGAAACAAACTCCTCACTCACTAATTCACTGACTCGCACAAAAATACGACGATCGTAATTTAACAAATAATGTTTTGTACACAGTACAAGTTAGGAATACAAACGAAAACAACACGTTAATAGTACATCATAGACGTGAACATATTATATTTACATATATTATATATTTGTTTATACCTACATCTATGTATGGCGGTGTGAATGCACACAAACATATATATATATATATATATATATATATATATATATATTCCCCCCTCTCTGTATGTGTGCATGTATGTACGTGCCAGGGTCGCCACACGGTTCATTTTCGCCGTTTTCCGGATGGTATTTCTAGTGATAAAGCCTGTACTATCCACGGATCACATTTTGAGCCTTCACGGAACTCGTCCTTTGTTAGTTTGCCGTCTCGATTCTGAACAAAGAGATAAACAACCGGTTATTGTCACAGTTGGGTCACATCTGACCGGTAATAAAAGCATTTGACAGCGTTTACAGTGAAAATTAAGTATTATACGAATTTATCTAAATAGTAGTAGTACTAGGAGTAATGGTAGGACTAGTAATATATATATATATATATATATATATAATACATAGTCAGCCACCCACGATGTTGTCAGCCAAGAAATTCATGCCTGAAAAATTTCCTTCATTTTACGGGATAGAAATTATGATATTTAGCGACGATTAAAATAAGCCCTTTTTTTTGGCAATAAGTATTATAACGGTATTGACGTAAAATAAATAAATATATTCCAACCATCTGGTACTATTTTATATAAGGCCACTTTTTATCGTAGGTTAAATGGAAGATGAAACACCCTTCAGTGATAACCATTGACCGGGAATTGAACCTCGATCCTAAAGTTTTGTAGCCGACCACGTCTTCGGATGACAAATAGTTACCGTGTCCATTTGAGCAAAGATCTTCTCGACGCGTTTTTCTGGCGTGTCTTCGTCTTGTGGCAGATCAAGGCTATTACCGACCATACAGTATATGGCGTCAACAATGTGTGTCATCTCTGATTTGGTGATATAGCCATCGTTATCTAAGTCATACAGATTGAAGGCCCCTGTAGATATAGACACTAAAAGTCATCATCTTTATCATCGTCATCATTATCATCATCGTTATATAATTTCACACGCGCGCGCGCGCGCGCACACACACACACACACACCCACACACACACACATGTATGCATCATAACACTGTTTATAGTAAATCAAATAATGATCTCCAATCAATGGTCTCCTATTTAAGAAGCGTGCCTTAAGTAAACGTTGCGATGACGTCACAAGTGTGTTCTTTCCATTTTTATACTTCGAATTTTCTTTAAAAACCCCACAAAGATAACATAAGACTGTTAATTTAAATATAGTCTCTCTACATCTACATTAGGACATGGATATGTATGATGAGGCTATTTAGGGACTAATAAGACATGAAATATATACACATGAAAAATCTCTGGGAACTGACGATTATTCCAGGTGATATAATCGAAATTTATTTTTAGCTTCTCTGGATCGGTGCCAATTTTACACCCTCCTATAATGCGTGGTTGGTTATTAACCTTGGACATGGATGCCGAACTTTGGCTAATAAATACGTATGATGAATCAAATATAATCGAGTTCCGGCAGCACGATAATCAAACACCACTGTGGGGACAATGTCGGCACGTCTGTAACAAAAATAACGTCCGGATCCATTGTACAATTGTCTGAACTTTTTTTATTACCTTATTTCTCGATTTATATCCGGAATAGGGACTCGGTGTGCTAACTGCGATATTACACCGTTAATTAGGACTCCGGAAAAGGCGTCACATCTACACGATGTAACCAAATTTGGAACAATCAACTCGACCATAAATAGACGCCCCACAAAGATAATCACATGTCGGTAATTAGTTTCGCGGAGACCTTGTGCGTACTGATTGGAATCCGCTAGGGGCGACACCAAGAGTCTCGAACTTGTTATTAGATTGCTTGGTCTCTCTCTCTCTCTCTCTCTCTCTCTCTGGCTGTATCAGTCTATGTGTGTGTGTGTGTGTGTGTGTGTGTGTGTGACATTTCTCAAATTTATTTATGTACGTGTTGTGTCATCATCATCATCATCATCATAATCATCATCATCATCATCATCACCATTGCCATCACCAACTCCCTCTAGTTAGATAACATAATGTATTGTTTTAATTCGACAACAACACAGACTCTCTGTCCTTTATTTGTAATGGAAACAATTGCACCCTCCCAATGCTTATATTAGGTATTGTTAATTAATTAATTAATTATTATTATTATTATTATTATTATTATTTATTATTATAGCTGGAACAAAAGTTTCAAAAGTGGCTAGCTAACTCAACAAGACAGAAGGAAGAGGTTTGTAATTATCAGATTAAGACATAATTATGGAATTTATGGCATCTTCCGAACAGAAAGTTTTGGCAGTTATCCAACTTATCGAAAAACTTACCCCACTGGTCGGGTAATAATAATAATAATAATAATAATAATAATAATAATAAAAATAAAAAAAATAATAATAATAATAATAATAATAATAATGATAATGATGATGATGATGATGATAATAATAATAATAATAATAATAATAATAATAATAATAATAATAATAATAATAATAATAATGATGATGATGATGATAATAATAATAATAATAATAATAATAATAATAATAATAATAATAATAATGATGATGATGATGATAATAATAATAATAATAATAATAATAATAATAATAATAATAATAATAATAATAATAATAACAATGTATATTTAATAAAGAATCCCTACTAGCAGGAGCCATTCAAAGACGCTGTACGATGATACCAAAAATAATATGCCTGTAAAAACCCTATAAGAGATTTTGTAATAATAATCATTATTTATCTGTGAAAGGAACCTTGGATATATTGAGCCAAATTTTCACCCAATCAAAGACCGCGAGGATGGACTCCTCTATCTTAACCTTTATGTGTACGTTAACAGTTTAAGCAATTTACTTAAAGCAATACTTTATAATTTAAGGATACAAATTTGATGAGAATAGAGAGCAGATGTTTATAGACCAATCTGCTACAAGCTAAACAAGCTGCAGCCTCTACATGCTCTACACACGCTACAGGCTCTACATGCACTACACACACTACATGCTCTACACACGCTACAGGGTCTACATGCTCTGCACACGCTATAGGCTCTACATGCTCTGCACACGGTAAAGGCTCTACATGATCTGCACACGCTACAGGCTCTACATGCTCTACACACGCCTTCTCTCCGAACTAGCCATTAATTTAACTGCACAATACGAAGAATTCCCCTCCGTCCAATTGGTTTTGTTGTTCGGGGAGAATCCCCAGGCTGTCGCTTAATCAGCACAGCCTCTATGTTGGAGTGGTTGAGAAACCTCCTCCCCCACCACTCACAGGGGAGCAGTACGGAAAGATGGAGCCGAAATACCCTGAGGGTGGTCACTGCCAGAGTGTTTTACGTCCTCATGGGGTTTTTAACGTCCCCCTTTATTTTAAATAATTCAGTGGAGACGGCAGCGCCATTTAACGTGGTCAGCCACCCACGATGTAGTGAGCCGAGAAATTAATCCCTGGAAAAGTTCCGACCTCTTACGGGGTTCGAACCTGCGACCGTTGGCACCAAGTGCCGAGTGCTTAACCGCTAGGCCACCGGAGCTCACTACCCGTCCAATCAAACAAGTGGAAGATTAAAAGGGAGAGAACGAAGTCTGAGCCGAATTCCTTTAAGATTCTAGTCTGACAAAGAATGTTGTGGTTTTTACGGCCACCTTTCTGCGCAATATTATGAATACTATGAAGGTTGAAATGACACGAACTGAAATGACTGCTGAAACACCCTTCGAACTACGGTTGTAGGGAAATCATCATTATAGACACAACAACAATAACATCAACAACAAAAACATCAACAATAATACTAATACTAATAAAAAAGTGTCCTTGATAAGGTGACCACCCAATTAGCGGGCATGCATATTATAGAAGGTCAAGGTCGGTTAAGGTGTAACAACTATTTCACGAGAACCTATCAACAAATAACCTACAGTCAAGTTTCTCGTCAAGTGAGCCCCTCGATGTCACAGATAAGGCGCTGATAAATTCTCTGAATGATATATAACCATCCTGAAAAAGACAAACAAACGAAGATGAACGATTGATGGGATGAAGACCTGAAAAATAAATCGCGCGCAGATATGAGCTAAGATGTAAAAATTACGGCAACTCTTAGACGGTTGAAATCTCCCGTTACGACCATCCCGTGACATTACCGAGAAAACGGCACCGAGGGAGAAACGTAAATAAAACAGAAGGTGTACGGAACAGATTTAAAAGGAATTTTGAAATATCGTGGCAGAGGTGATGAATACAGGTATAGGCGCGTCATATTAGGTGAATGATAACAATATTGGATGATTGGAGAATTGTTATAATAGGAATTTATAAAATCTCGCTACAGAATACCACTAACAGCCATCTTTATACACTATGACAACATGTTGCTGACTAGTTGAAATTGCTATCTCTATGTCTCATTAGTCCTCAGAAGATACTAGGTAATAACCGACATAGGATTTATAACAGGTTTTTGTCATTTGGGAAATATCCATTTCGCAGAAACAACATCGAAAACCGAAATCAAGAGTCGTGAGCCAATAAAGCCGAATGTACGATGTTCGAATGATCTCGCGGATGTTACAGAAATGAACTTTGAGCGTCCCCTGGTATCGTTTTAAATAAGTTTCTCCTTCGGGTACTACGCAATATTATTCAGTAGACATCTTCAGTACTGAAGGATGATATTTGTTTTCCATACATTCCGTAACACTTCAATTTGCCGGCTGATTATTTATTACTCAGTGGAAAGAGGCACGTGGGACCCACAAGCAGTGGGTTTTGATACTAGAACCCTGGGAAATGTGTCCATAGGCTGTATTTACTGAGTTGCGAGAACGCTGAAATATTAATTATTGGTCTGTCGTAGTTTAAATATCGACTTCAGAGGATTACAGTTGAACCCCACTGAGCGGTCACCTGGAAAGGACGGCCTCATTGTTTGATTATCACGTGACTTATAGTACAAGTGATCTATAATTATATCAACTAAATGCCAGTATTCACTATAATAACAAATGTTATATAACTGATTGTATATCGTAATATTTCAGTTATTACACACAGATATATGATTGAAATCTTTTCCTTGACCTAAGATCGTAATTAGAATAGGTCACGCGGTTACGTCACGTGGTTGGCATGTAAAGCTGGCAATAGTGGTAAAGTAGCCGCCAGTTCGCATGGATTAAAGTACAATGGATATAAAACAGCTGCAGAACAGCATTCATTTACCCAATAACTGCTGCATTGCTGTTATTATAGGCGCGGATCCGACAGCTATGGAGAAGGTTCTGAAATAGTTTGATGGTCAGGGGCTGTTTTGTGTTTTAGTTTGGGGATACCTACAGGTTGTTTTCAAAATAAATTTGTTACCTCTCCTGGTCAACAATAAATGTTTAGTTTTGGTTTTATTTACGGTGCATTGTTTACTTATACACATATACGTGTAAGGAGGGAGGGATTTGTACTTAAAAAGGAAGCAAAGGGATCTGTGAAAGGCCTGTAAATACAGAATAACCTTTTATTTTCTGCTTTATTTTAAATAACAAAACCCTCTGTATAACCCATTGTTAAAACCAACCACCTGGAGAGTGAGTTATTTATTATTGATAAGCTTAGATCAAGCTTAATTCAATAATATTCTGGTCACGTGAAAACCCCACAGCCGTCCACATAATGGTATCGAACGGAGTACCTTATGATTTCTAGTTCAGCGCCTTACGACTGAGCTACTTCGATCTAAGTCCGGACTAATAACATTTGGTCATAACAATGTTAAGATTTTACTAATAGTGCACGGTATGGTGACGATGATAATGATAATCATAATGATAATGAAGAAGATGATGATGATGACAGCCATTAATAGAGTCCAATTAGAAGTAGGATCCAAGCAAAGGTAGGATATTAGGGAAACTCGAAAATGGGGCGCGTAAATTAAAAGTAGGAATATGGAACAATGTGTGGTACTTATTGTCGCCCCCTAAAACAAAACACAACAACACTGTTTTATACCTTAAGTATAATGATGAGGAAAGACTGCTGAGGTGATGAAGTTAATACTTTACCTTGTTAGAATCAAAGACGTTAAAGACAAAGCTAGCAAATTTGCTCGGATCACCTTGTGGAAAGAATTGTTGGTAGATTGTTTGAAATTCCTGAAAAATATAAAAATAAATAAATTGGCTCTCTCTCTCTCTCTTTCTCTGTGTGTGTGTGTGAGAGAGAGTTTGTGTGTTTTTATGTGAGAGATAGAGAAATGGTAGTTAGATATATATATATATATATATATATATATATATATATATATATATATATATATATATATATAGAGAGAGAGAGAGAGAGAGAGAGAGAGAGGGGGGGGTAGATAACAGATAGACAGAAAGAGAGAGAGAGAGGGAATATTCTACAACAACTGTTGTACAACACATATTTATAGTCAATACAATGATTTTATTAAAATAACAAATCTCCGTAAAAGCAATGCAATGTTATGGTCAGCAGTAATATATCAGGGTTAAAAATTGACAATCAATCACAGATCATGTACACGATACAATGGAATAGAAATGATAATAGGAGCAGTTGTAAACACAGACGTATAGTGTCAATTGCTGCCCACAAACACTTTATAAAACTATCGTACACTATCCCCCATATATATATATATATATATATATATATATAAAATATATATATATATATATATATATTGAACTGAGAGACCTTTATACGTCTCTATATGTAAAGTCGGAGCTGCTTTGCCCAGATGTCCTACTTGTGAAACATAATTCCCTGAGCCAGTATATGGATATAAAACAAAGCGAAACAGCTATATCACAAGCCTCACATATCAGAAGCCTCACATATCACAAGCCTCATATATCACAATTCACTATATATTTACATAAACACAGGTAAATAGTTATATCGCAAGCCGCACACATCGCAACTGACCATATAATTACATAAAACAGGTAAATAGTTCTATCACAAGCCTCACATATCACAAGCCTCACATATCACAAGCCTCACATATCACAAGCCTCACATATCACAAGCCTCACATATCACAAGCCTCACATATCACAAGCCTCACATAACACAAGCCTCACATATCACAATTCACCATATACTGGTAGGCGCGAGGAGTCACACGGCTCGCTTTCGGACCCGTTGGGGGGAGATGGGGTAGAGTCGATGACGTCATAGTCTTCCTGCCGCCGGCCTCGTTACCGTACGAGACCAGGTGACGTCGGTCGCGCTGCCGTCGGTGACGCTCTCCCGCTGACGTCGACGGTGACAACGACGAAACGGACCTCGTCGACGGTGACGGCACGAAATCCTCGACGTTAATACATTGTCTGCGTGAAGCGATCGGGGAGGCTGTCTTAAAGGGCAGCTCTATACAGCTGTCATGGATCTTTAGATAGGCTAGATTGGCGTCCTGATTGTCGAAGTTCCAGATGGCAGCTGTACTGGCAGTCGTCGGTCTGACCAGCCGCTCGATGATGTCATCCAGCTGGTCGGGCGTACAGCTGCGGGCCGGATGGATGTCAGGATCGTGACTTTTGAGGAATTTGAGGTTCTCACCTTGAGCGTCATAGTCGTATCTCCACGAGATGCTGGCTCTAGTTGGTACTGTCAATCTGTCGACGATGGTCATCAATTGACGGGATGTAACTCGTTTATATCCGTAACCCATTGTCTGTCAAACTGAAGAAGATACGATGATGACATTAATAATAGTGAAAATAAAGGTAGTCCGATTATATTTAGAAAGGATAATTTGCAGGTAATATGTCTATTGCTAACTGAGATTTAATACAGATTTCCTGAAATTTCAAATAATATACATATTACCTGATTATATATATATATATATATATATATATATATATATGCATTTCAGTCGCAGTGACTGTTTTAGGTACTACTAGTACATCAGATATAGATAGTGCGCGCGCGTGCGATCGCAGGCTATAGAGATAGAAAGTCTACCTTTTAAACACATAATTACCAGGAGTTACTCATTGGAGCACATGGATTCCCCCTGTTTTCTTAAAATTGGGGGGGGGCTGGTAACATACACGGTTGTTACCAGGGATGAAATAAATGTTCGAGTTCCATTTCTGGAAGACATCTGAGCGCATATTTTATACTCCTGTCGGTATATGACGTCAACTTGTATATGACGTCAACTTGTCAACGTGTCAAAGTTTCGGAGAAACATACTTCAAAGTCATACGCCAAATTGCTCCTCCCGAAATCGGGCTTTTGTTGTCCGAATGTGAGAGATTTTTTAAACGACCAGTCAAAGTAAGGGGATGTCGGATTAATAGGTTATCGGGCTAACGAGGGGATGCCGGAGTAATAGGTTATCGGCATAATGACATTATCCTATTTACAGAATCGACATGTTAAAACGACAACTACTCATAGGAAAGGACGACTTACCCGAGAAAGAGACGACTCCTTTTGATGAGAAACAAAAATCCTTTCGTCGACGAATCACTCCAACCGACTCCAGACTCGGGAACTTCGATGGAACAAGAAGACAACTAACGCGAGGTTTTGTCCACTTTTATAAACAAGCCAGGCGTTGTTATTTCTCGGTTGCCATGACGATGGCGCTCCGTTCTCCGAGACGCTGTCTAAGACACACCCTTAATGTTTGTGACAACGTTCGTTAAAGAACACCTACACAGAACGATTGAGATTGTCACACCTGATTGTGTTTATATACAGGAGATAGGGAGCTGGTGTAATCAACTTGTGTAATAAGCAGCGTCTCCGATGACGTATTTGGTTCACGCGGTTCGTTCGACGCGTCCGTAGCAACGTTATTCGCAACTAGGTAGATGTTTGCAAATGCGCCCTTTTCAACCAATGTCAACCGCGCACGATCATTGTATGCCAATCACGCGCATACACACGCGCTCACACACGCACACACACACGCACACACACACACACACACACACACACTCATTTACCTCTGAAAACAATTTATAAGGCGCAGCAGGGTGTCACATTTGATATTTGCTTTAAGGTCAAAGAGGTCTGATGTATGGACTTATTTGTAACACAGATTATACAATATTTTAGAAATAATAATTCATGCTGACAGTTGTATGAATAGATGTTGAAGTAAAAAAAGGGTGTATGGTTAAATGAGAGATAACACGGTCGCCTAGCGGACTATATTAAAAAATTAATATCATATTACACAATAATAGAAATGAATAGCGCTAAGAATTTATGGGTATATCCTTAACTTTTACAATTACTTGGGACATATGATCCAGGGCTGACTCCAACATCCAACAAATACAGGCACAAACCTGGGGGGGGGGGGCTCTGTGTTCTTACTGGTAGCCCGTCGGATTACAGATCACTACCACCTGAGTTCGAATCTCGGCGTGGGCATATCTGAAGGGTGTTTCATCTTTGAGTTCGCTTCATTACCTTTAGAGGTCACTCGGCCCATTTAGCCTACCATGTGCACATCAACAGGCACGAATTGGACTCGAACCGACAACTTGTATGTTTGTAGTGCAGTGCTCTAACTACCGCGCTATAGTGAAGAATGAAACTCTCAACATATACGAATACTAGTCGGCCATCTGCGTCTCTAGGGCACTAAGTCAACTTGAACATGACTCAGAGATCTTTATAATATAAACAGATTGATTACAAACTAAACATTATCATTGATATATATATATATATATATATATATATATATATACATATATATATATATATATATATATATATATATATATATATACATACATACAGACAGACAGACAGACAGACAGACAGACAGACAGACAGAGGGAGAGAGAGAGAGAGAGATACAGAGAAAATGAAAGAGGGAGAGAATATGAATAAAATAAAATTTTATTGTTTTACCGAACCTTTCTGCACGCTATAGGCGATGGGTCGAACCCAGATACTGTAAGTCTGTGGCCCACCACACTACTAGTAAAGCGATCGAGATTCAACTACAGTTACTTATCTTCAACCGCGAGCGGGTTGATTTTTAGTTACAACGTAAACATTATACTATGACGTGGCGGGTTGATTGTTTATTCCGAATAACTGCTCTGTATCTCGACTGAAGAAAATGATCTGTTAAATAATAAATAATAACACGTGACATTTATAGAGTTAGATAGCTGCACTGAGTTGCTTTACAATATTATTATCCCTGATTCAGACCTGTTTCCACCCAGAACACATACCAACTCCCAATGGAGCATACAACGCATGCTGCCATTGTAGGCGCAAGGCGTTACTCAAACACACAGCCATCGAGTCCTGTCAGGTAATCATTTTTGTTTATGGATGAGTGAACCAGTCGCCACACGACGGCATTACAGCTCCAGAGCCTCGAACCCGCGACCGTTCGGCTACACTCTAACTAGCTGCGCTATCACGGCTCGACACATACACACGCAAGGTGACAAAGGCCTATTATAAATGTATAGGTTTATGTGCGTGTAGATTTGTGGAAGTTTGGCTTGTATGGGTATTTCGATCTTTAAGTGATGAACACACACACACACACACACACACACACACACACGCACACGCACACGCACACACACATATATATAATCACACCTCATATAATTTTAACAGGAAACACTGTCGGACGCGGTGGATTATTTGTTCTATTTGCCGTAAACGAAGCTAACTGTTGGATACAATCGATGTAAGTTATTGAGGACAAACGATTACCAGTTATCACATCACTGCTATTATAACATAGAGGACGGGCCGACGGTATAGTGATTAAAGCGCAGTGCTGCATACTTCCAGGTTGGATACGTTCCAATAGAACGAGATCCAGGCGAAATACGTTGCATCGGTTACCAACTGCGGTCTCGGGTTAGAAACAGCCATGGCGTCCACTGTGAATAGGGGATGGCTACTTTTCACTAACGCTAAATACTGGAAATAGTTCAGCAAATTATTTCATATTACACGGAGACTGAGACTAGTATTTCAGCTAAACGATTGCGTCTTTTCAGAGGATTTAACACAATACTTATTATGACATAACCCAATGATAGAACGGACCGATTTTGTCAGATGAATGACACAGCTAAGCCTTAATTATTCATGTTGACTTGTAGGGGATTTTTAAGTATGGGTTTCAATGGATTAAATAAATGATTTTAAAATAAAATTTTTAGCTGAATGTAAATTGATTTTAATGAAGATTTTAAAATATTTAATGTAGATGTAACGGTAAAGTAGATTTGGAAATATTATTTGGAGTATAAATAAAATACAAATATAACCGGTAAAGAGCCTATGTACAGCTTTTCAGTAAGACATTTATCGGCCACTACAGGCGTAAATCGCTATACAACACAGTAATTCTTAGCCTTCTAACCCGAGACCGTAGTGTGAAATTCAGCCGCATGACGGCGCCAGGAGTAAATGGCTAGGTATATTAGACTCATACCTGTGTTTTGCGGTATAAATAAGCTACTTATTAACTCAAGCCATGATAATGTATAGTGATTAGGCTTATTGCAGAGAATACCTTCTGGCCAACATTACAGCGGGCTTTAATAAGACTATTCCCTAATCAGTTGATGGTAAAGTGTCCAGAGATGGTTTCCACCTTGATTTCCAGGGGGGTGGATTGGATTATGTATCATTCAGGGTAAATGACGTTCTAGGCCAGGAAACTGAGCCAAACATTGATCCTATTCGTGGACATGACGGAAGCCCACAGTTGTCCAGTTTTAGGGAAAGACAAACAAAAATATATCTCGAGGATATACGTCTCTCTCTCAAGCAGCTACAATACAGTGAGTGAGCCTTGTATTGATTCTTGACTGTGATGACATCTAGCGCATACGGTCCAGTTGGAAATGTTACAGGAAATTAATTGATCAAATAAAACACCCCACAGACGCTCTTAAGACGAATTTAACCAGAATATATATATATATATATATATATATATATATATATAAGCCAAATTCGCTGTTTTAATAATGCAACTCAAGCCATGCTGGGATTTATTTGATACCAATCATGTTCAACAAAATGGCAGAATCGCGCAAAGAACCGACGACAAGAAAAAAGGTATTTTGATCTTTTAATAATAAGAAAAATACAATAAGGTGATATCAGCATAACATATCCCATTTAAACTTATAACTAATTATGATGTTGAGCATAGATATATTATTAGAAGACAGGTAACTCTCTCTTTTTCTCTCTCTGCCTCTCTCTCAAATCCTTTAATAATACGCCTATTAACATTGTCCAATCGCTTTTGGCATTACTCAGCAGATGGCAGCACAGTGACGATCATGTCCTATATAATCTTGCTAAACGAAACAAAAAAAACCCCCTAAAAATATCCCCTCCTGATAATGATAATAACAATATTAAAATTAATAACAGACAGTACTATACTCCGTATTGGATAATTTTAGGATATTTTAACTGATATTATACTGATATTAACTTGTATATCGGATGTTATATTTGTATGACCTTGTATGAACTATGACCTCTTTAAATATCGAAGTGCTTTATATATTATGTAGTTTAATTGTACAGTGCCTTTGAACGGGTTTAGCTAGTACGGGCACTTTATTAAGTATGCATTATTATTATTATTATTATTATTATTATTATTATAAAAAGATTATTAAATAATAATACAGAAATATATAGAACATGGTTAATAATGAACGCTAGAGCGACGTATTTACAAAAAAATATAAGACGGGTGAATGCCTATCAATCGCGGATTTGACCTTTGACCCCACAGGACCAGGCTTGGGGGCGTAACATTATAGGGATCCCGATATTTAGAGCGCTGTATAAAGTGGAGTAAAATGACTTGTCGGAAATGGCAGTGAAAAGATGAGGACGTGAAATGGCCTAATCACATCCAGAAAGGCGATGATCCAAAAGTTAACATGTTTGAGTGACAAGGTCGGCTGAGGTACACTCCTGTGGGATTGGAGTTGTCAAAGGAAATCCTACCCCAGTGTGGCAGTAGATTGTGAACCGCGAACGACCATCCTGTCAATCAGTACGCCGACGTAAGTATTATAAAATGGCAGAAGCTTACCTCTTTTTTCAGGATACCCCCAGGACAATCCTTCATGAAGTCACGATACCTGTAAAAAACGATTAGAAACCGTTACGACGACAACAAAATTACAACTCTATTACCTGAGATAAAGGTAGCCAAGAATGTTTTACCGCGTACAATCGGTAATTTATATATATATATATATATATATATATATATATATATATATATATATATATATACATGATCAAACCTGCTCTTAACGCCACCTGTATGGAAGCGCTACCTATTATTAAACCCCATCCCGATGCAATTCCCAATCAAACTCACCTGTCTAGAGCCGTCACTTGCCCGATGAAGCCAAACGCCATATTGTAGTGCACTTTATTTCGGATTTATTTTGTTCATTAAAAAAAATATTTATCGAGCCATATTAACATTGATATGAGCGCTAAGGATACATACAATAGTAATTCAGTGAGTGAGTGAGTCATTTAATAGGTCAGATCAATCAATCACTCATTCAATCTTTATTTGGTCACTGAGTGAGTGAGTCAGTTGGTCAGTGGGATTACTGAAAAGTCGGCGTAATAACTAAATTTAGCCCACTCGACGCTAGACGTCACCATAAGCCGAACTTCACCCGCTGGGCAAACACAGACTTATTTCCCATTCTTCTGGAAAATTCATCGGAATCCGGTGTTTTCCGGATCCAACAAGGCGATGACGTTATATTTGCCACGAAATGGAAAGACGACTGCAGTTTATGGAAATGAGAAATAATTTATCTTCATAAACCATTAACCTTTAACTAGGTGTCGGCGAAACGGAGCATTTATTCGCACTCGACGCCATCTTTGATCACGTGGGATTTATGCGACGAAAGGGGCAGGTGCAATGAGGTCAGTGAGGCAATACTATTTACTGTCCGTAATAACACGCGGCCATTAGCGGAGAGATAACACATAAAACGACACGAAATCACGACTATAATATAGACGGCTTGGGGTAGAATCGTACAGGGTTTGTAGGCTTATTGCCGTGATGGTAATAAACGGGCAATGTTACCCAGAGGACGATGAGTTAGGTTAGGAGCTGACATTGAGGAATTAGATAGAGTGTTGGATCTGATGGCTGAAACCTTGTTAAGTGGATTTGGAGTAGACTAATATATTATGCTGTACGGTGTGTTTGCTTGCGTGCGTGCGTGCGTGCGTGCATGTGAGTGTGTGTGTGTGTGTATCAGAGAGAGAGAGAGAGAGAGAGAGAGAGAAACTCGCTCTTTGCCTCACAGACAGACATACAAACATATAGACAGCCAGCCAGCCATACAAACAGAGATAGGCAGGTAGGCAGATAAACAGACAGGCAATCAGACAGACAGACAGACATATATATAATAGCAGGTGCTTTTGTCTAGATGCTGGTTTCGTTAGAGATGTCACTCTCTTGAAGCAATAACTAGATACTAATATTGTATTGGAAATGAGTTGAGATAAGGCGTTTAACGCCGATATCATGAATCTTGAATAAAACTTCTGGACGATTTATCAGGGTACTGAGACCCGACTTTTCATACTGAGACACGTGATGTCACACCAGTTCCTCCGGTACAGTACCATAGTATGACCTCACCATAAAGATTAAGTACAGTCAGCAACGACCATCGTAAAATGACACCATTGCCTCAACGTATGAGGTACACGCGCGTACGTGCTTGCATGTGTTTGCTCGGTCTAGTTAAACAGCGATGTTTTCCTCCTTCCATTGGGCGCAGTATGGAGAGTTTGAATCGACAATCCTGGAGGAAGGCTACTGTTAGACTGTTATACGTCCCGAGAGGTGTCGCTTTGACATCTAAACGAGCGAGAGTTCAACGCAGCTTAACATGGTCATCTGTCTTGCCACAATAAAATAATACCCCCTCTAATGTCGTGAGCCGAGAAAGATTGAGTGAGTGGAGTGGATGAGTGACTGAGTGAATACCTTTAGTCTTGGCTGTGGACACACCTAGGAATTATGACCTTGAAGGATTTTGTGCTATAGCGAGGGGATAACCAAGGGGCATTATAAAGGGATATATATATATATATATATATATATATATTGCATTTTCTTGTTTTATTTGTTAATTGCAAGGTTCACATATAAGAATACAATCACAAGAATTCGAATCTTGAGGCTGAGGTCTCTAACGTAATACACAATTGTCTGTATTAGGGAGGTACTCAGTTCTACGTCGCGATATTAATCGGCAGATAAGACAATATCAGACCATCTTCTATCTATCGGGAGTAGGACAGAAGATAGTATTAGTGGCATTAAACTAGCTTAAAGGTCATATGATGTTACCATTAGAGAGATCAGAGTGTAAAGACAATAAAGCTACTGCCATGACTCATAATACAAAAACAACAACAACACAGACACTCATAAATATTATATATATATATATATATATATATATATATATGTGTGTGTGTGTGTGTGTGTGTGTGTGTGTGTGTGTATCAGTGGGTGTTCATATAAGTACATATAACCAAGCATCAAAATTGTGCTATAAGGTATTCACTATTCAGAGCATTCGTCAATGTATTCATGAATATATTCAAAATATGTGTTTGTATTTGAAAACTTACTTTGTTTGCGTATTTATATTCGTATTCTATGAAGTGGTAAGTATTTCCAGTCTAATATTTTTAAATGCAATTCCACCAGTGATTATATTTTAAAATAATGTATTAGTAGTAATAGTAGTAGTAGTAACATTAGTAGTAATTTAACAATAGTATTTTAGTAGTAGTAGAAGTAATATTAGTAGTATTTACTAATATTATTTTAGTAGTAGTAATAATAATAGTAGTAGTAGTTAGTTGTAGTAATAGTAGCAGTAGTAGTATTTTTGAGGTAGTATTTAGTAGTAGTTGTAATATTAGTCGTAGTAATAGTAGTAGTATTTTTGTATTATTGTAGTAGTAATATTTAAGTATATTATTATTAATATTATTAGTAGCAATCAGACATGGGGTCAATTCCATTTTTCCAATTCCAAACCAAATTGATCAATTCCAATTTCCATTTTTACCTACTCTTTTTCACCTAATACCTTTTACCATGAGTAGGTACCCCGAGTATCTACTTGGAATACCTACTCCGAGTAGTTTATATTCCAAGTGGGATTGTCACGAAAGAAATATTTCTGAATTAAAAAATTAAGTGGTAAATTAATTTTTGGATTTAATTTCTCTTTGTAGCAACCTTCAATTCTAATTATATCAATTCCAAGTCCATTTTTTAAAATAAGCAATTCCAATTCCGGAATTGGAATTAATCCCATGTCTGGTAGCAATGGTTGTAGTAGTAGTATTGTTACAGTATTTCAGTAGTAGTTGTATTTAAATATTATTAATATTGTTAGTAGTAGTAGTAGTAGTAGTAGTACTAGTAGTAGTAGTACACGGTGTTGATGATGTTGTTACAGTGGCAGAAGTAAAAATTAGAATTAAGAAAATATATTTCTTATATTCTGCAGTCAGAGTCAATATAATTATTATTATAAATAGGATAAGAGTTAATCTTACGCCAGATGTATTATTCTAGCCAACAACTGCTGGCCCATAACACTGTATGTTATCGGTGAATAGGATGGCCAAATCTAATCGTAAAAATAAAATAATAAAAAAAACACTATGAGCTTTAAAATACTATTGCGAGTCACGAGCATTGCGACATTGCTAGTCAAGCCAGGTTAAACAGACCCGATACGAACCACTTTACGTCACTAATCCGTCATTACCGAAACCCCGGGGAATTCCATTAGCCGGGAAATAGCAAAGTTCAAGTGGGAAACGTTCAAGTGTCCAGTCGAAGGCATTACTCAGGTTGATAATGATATACTGTTTGATACGACATTCATTCCAGACACGGCTACAGCCGGACTCTGATTAGATGAGGATTAAGCACTTAGCCAGTTTTTCCCCCATTTTCGGGATGTTATCTTCAATAACACGTCCATTTTTCACCTCGCTAATGGCCACATTTCATTGGCTGTAGACAGTCGGGAATCATTTGCCATAACTGTACATTTGCATTAAAACCTATCTGGATTGCTATCTCTCTATCTATAATACCAAATACTAATACTACTACTACTAATAACAAGAATATCGGCTGAACAAATAGTAATTTTTTAGAAGCAATTCAAAGCCACCGTACAGCAAATCTTCCAACTACGAAATGGTCAAAAATTTATATATAATTTTCCTTAAATGACTTATCTCTACCTTTCTTTGATAATCTGTTCTACAAACTGAGGGATGTTACTTTAACTAGAACACGGGTACATGAGTTGAGTCGGGAATGAGGCAGTCATAACATAATAATATCGGAGAGATAGAGAGAGATAATTTATTTCCAACTTCCAAGCATATGAAAATACAAAGTGTACACCCAACTAAATATAATAATGGAAACTGGGTATGAATTAGGTATGTATCATTTGACAGACTGAACTAATAAAAACATAAATTTGGATGCTAGATAATCTGAGATACCGTGATGACTTTATGATGAACGAGAGATCATAGAGATGCAGCGGTAGATGATCTCTCTCTCTCTCTCTCTCTCTCTCTATATATATATATATATATATATATATATACGATTCACCCAATTTGTCTATACCCTTCTTTGGCTATAAACAATAAATCATCCATAGTAAAACATACCCCTTTAAAGCACACACACGAAGTGGATCCAGAAGTTTAGTTGTTTATCCTCGAATCTGGTCACGCTGAGCCACATGGCCAAGAGCTGAGCCCCGTAGAGAACCCCCCAAAATCCGAAACGAGCACCTGGAGATTTGCAGCGCAACGCTCTAACTAAAGCACCATCGGCACGATCTAAACCGGATCCACGAAGAAATACTTTACGTCACTAAGTGTGTTAGGTTTAACGACATTTCGGCACAAAACTGTCAACAAGTGTTATTTCCCTTTATTCGTCTATAAAGACATTTATTAACAACAAAAAACAGTAACAACAACAACAACAGCAACAACAACAACAGCAACAACAACAACAATAATAATACTTAAATACAAATGATGGAAGAAATCAATAAAAACTACCCCAATTTTCTGTTATTGTTCATATCCATCAGCCAATCTATAACAGAACGTAAACACGACACGTGACTACTTTACGTCAACATCGGGATGAATCCTGGTCCTTCACAGTCACAATGGCTAATCGATGGAGTCTGATTGCTGAACGATGCTTCTCGACGACTAAATAAATATATCGGACGGAAAAAACCTGGCAGCCAGAATACAGGAATGTCAACAAATGACATCGAGCTAAAATATGTCGGCGTCTGGCGACAGTTTGTGGCTTATATTGGCTTCTTCCTTTAATAATGGATGTCATGTCTGGGTTTTGTTTTGTTTTTCTTGATCGTGTTTCTTTTATGTTCTCTGTTAATGTAAACGATTGATTGAGAGATAGAGTGAGTGGCTAAGTGAATAAATGCTTTGTTTATCCTCGATGCTGGTCATAACCCGGAGATACGGTCGAGGGGCTGATCGGTCGGGAAATTTGAGTTTCAACGGGAAGCATTTTATTGAAGGTTGAAACACCCGACAGTCACAAGCGACGCTGAGTGGTCTGCAAATCAGTGCAATGATGATGATGATGATGATGGTGATTGGTGATTTACGCCCGCCTTTGTGCACCTGGTAAGCTAAATGGGCCGAGCGATCTCCAAAGGTAATGAAGCGAAGCAAAAGATGAAACATCCTTCAGATATGCTGGAAATTAGTGCAATGCCAACTGAAACTAACGTTATGATGAGTTAACGAGATTATCTGATCACATCGGTTCTTTACCGTATCTGATGTCTGACAATAAATAATCGACTTCCTGGTTTGTTTATAAACAGATATTGGGATAGTACTTCAAAAATGATTCCCATCCGAATACTTTCCGGCTCCACGAATACGGGAATAGCCAAAATATTCGCACATTAATACATTTTGAAAGTATTCATGAACACATTAATGAATAGAGTTCTGTGGCAATCTGTGCTACCAGCTAAACCGTGGAGATATTCAATGAATATTTAAGACAACTATTAATAAGTGATTATTGTTATTTTCATTACATACATGCTTCACAGGTATAAAGCCTTCTAATAATGGACGAAATACTAGTTATTTTACGTGAATTATGTACCTCAAATGAGGGAGACACATATTGTTTACAATTAACTGCTTCACCATGGGAACTAATTCAAACAAATTCGGCAATTGAGCATTTAATTCAACGTAGCTGGTATTTACATATACAATGCTTTAGAGAAAGTTGTATATGGCTCCATATAGGTAATCTTTAATTATTGAATGGCATTAAGAAACCCATCACAAACCGAAACAATGTTGACATATTTCGACAAGGAAACATCATTCCATTGTTTGTGTAACTCTAACTGTATTTTTTTGTCGCTCCATAATAATAGACTTTTGAACGTACACCTATTGTGCCAGTGACACATTCTGGCCTGGATCACATTTCAACTCATAAAACTCGCCAGCATGATTGATGGTAATGTTGAAATGAAAACAACAGAACGAAAAAAAGTATATTTCACAAGGCGAATAAAGAGTGTTTAGTAGTATTTCACGGCAAAAAAACAATTTTGTGGTATATTGTTTCGTCGCAAATACGCTTTGTTTGGTAACACCAGAGAGCTTAAATATAGAGAGACGTTACTCTTGCCGCGCCATGTTGAATTCTGAACCAGTGGCGCCTCCAGCGACCGGAGGTATTTATCAGATAAACAAAAGCTCCCTGGTTGTCCACATGTGATCGTATACATGTGTGCGATGGTTGAAATGAATTGCCAATACTAGTACTTTATGTTACATGATCACATACTCTTTTATTAATAAACACTTTAATTGTGCACACATGATATTGAAGGAAACGAAGCTCTGAAACTGTAAATAAATAATTAAGTGATTTCACAGCCCAGTCACTTAATTAATTCATAGCCTACAATTTGCGATCATTTGACAGCTGATCAGAAAATAATTGAACGTGGTTTAGGTTATTTCACAGCTTTGTGTGTGGAAGGCGTAGTTTTTTAAATGAAAACAGTTAGGTATATATGAGGTAAATCCATACAAACATACTTTCATCATGTCAGTTTATCATAGTTCATAAATTTTTATTTATTTGGATATAGACATATAATGATATATACAGCTATTATGATGCAACCGTAACACAATTCACCATATCTTCATCATGTCCGTTTGTCATATATTAACTAAAAACAAATAAAGTTCATTTAAAGTCTACACCTCAATAATACAGACCATGCAATATAGGCCTGCCCAGCTGAGAACAAAGAATATACATCGAATATTAACAATGTTTATGTTTGCGTTAACATGTTAGAGATAGAGAAATTAGTACTTTCATACAATAAGCGGCATCAAATCTCTTGTCTATAGTTACAATTAGTCATTTGTTATCAAATGGACAGAATAACCCAAATTGTTTCCAGCTCTAAACAACCACTACTACAAAAATATGACATTTAGTCCAGATCAGTGAACTGTTTAAAGTTAGACAGAATATACCCAGAGATGTAATAGACACATGCGTTGACTACTGTAACAGATAACACCAGTAAATCTGTAACCAAAAGATTGGCCTGTTTACATGGTATCTCATCATCATAGAACTTCAAGGACTGAAACAGAACAATACCTTGTAAAATAATGACTTGAACCAAGTGCATACACAATGTGTAAACACATGTTTTCCTTTTTTCAAGTTGGTTAAAGAATTTGATTTGATATGCATTTAAGTTATGAAGAGAAGTATACCAATTAAAGGACATGAGCTGAACATTCAAGTACTAATTCAGGTGCTGGTAATCCTTTTTTGTATTAAGATATGAAATGGGCTGACAAAATTCATGGGTTTGGTGCCTTGTTTCTTATTTAACTAATTTTATAATACCAATTTTTACCATTAATATTTATAAATATTAATTACCATCACAGCTGGCCCTGTCTCCTGTATAGGTCTCCTATCTGTTAATACCTTCCTTTTTGATTTCAGTGGATGCATGAGGTGGATTTGGTGCATAAAAATAGTTGGAATAGCATTCTAGATAAGTTTATCTCTTATCTGGTTCATGAATTCCGTTTCAATGAAATGCATATCATACATTCTACAATTAGTATTCAAGTAATTTAAATCTTTCCTCATCATATATCTGAACGACAACAATTAATAACCCATCTTTTATTTCTGTCAATAGAAAAAATAACAAAATGAATGTTTCTACCACTACTTGAGGTATTTAATAATTAATTTCATAACATTTAAATTACAAATAGAAGTCCATATATATCAATAAGTACCAATTGTTTACGTTTAAAAATAAATATGGATGCAGGTGAACATGTAAATATTCAGCTACTTATAATTATTGTAATTAGGGAAAAAGTATCTGATTATAGTAATGTAATTTTAGAAATCCAATTATATTATTAACAATAATAAAGTAAAATATACCTCCCGCCCATAACATCTTTAATGGCTCCAGTACATGTAACTGTAAGCTTATGTATGTCTTACATACCCATTTTGTGATTAATAGGTTGATATTGTTCAATAAAGTTTAATCAGATTTTGTTTGAAACAAATATAGATCTAGATAGATCCTGCTTGGGCCTACTGCTTGGGTCATGTCAAGTAGGGGCTTGTCTACTTGAAATTGTTATGCTTATTTTTTAAATATCCTTTATTAAGTTTATTTAAAAAAAGCCAGATCATATCAGATTTTTACACTAGCTTTCATTTCCTTTGGGGAATGTCTTTATTTGTGCATACTTTTTCTGTTACTGCAGCCGAAAGCGGTGCAGAATGAACCAGTGCCATTAGGCGCCATGCTAACGAAGGGACCTGTCCGTGACAATCTACCTCCGGTCGCTAGGGCCCTGGCGCTCCATTAATTCAAAATGGCGTCCCATGTTAAAACACGAAGTAACACGTCTTGTTATAAATAGTATTTGGTAACACTAAGTACAGCATGTCAACAGTAGATGGAATCGAGGCTGTTGGCAATAATCCAGTTGGACGTTCAGTTCGGTAATTGTTCAATTTGTTTTGTTGGTGCAGTTATCAGATCGTGGATAAGTGTAAGCTATAAAGTGTTCTGGATCAGCCATCAGCGCGATCCATATCATGGGACGTTTCTGTCCTATAATATCGCAGATTCATCATCGAGTGCTATCTGGGGGCGTTGCGTCAGCTATTCCGGATTATGACAACAGCTCGAGCGATACGAGATCCGAATGCCGATGGAAGGAATTTAATTTCAAAGCCGACGCTTCCGGCACGTAAAGTGACGTCACCGCGGCAGGCCCATCAACACTCTATCCGTGTGTTATTTATAGAATCAATGGCCGAACTACTTCCTGCCTGCTGAGTCATCATTTAAAAAGCGGGGACGAAACAGAAATAGGTCGATTTGCGACGGACGCTGCTTACAATAACAATGTATGCAATAAAGACTGATAAATGATCAATAGTGATGTTACTTGCGTGCCAATGACATTGACAGATAGGTGCCAATGACATTGACAGATAGGTGCCAATGACATTGACAGATACGTGCCAATGACATTGACTGATACGTTTTTATTTCATTTCATTTGTTTTGGATATGAATCTTCATCGCCGAAGCGCTGAATTAAGTAACGGAGAAACTCTTCCAGGTGTATATGAAAAATGCGCTTCATTTCTTCCGGGAAAGCCTTGGGGCGCCTCCGTGGTCTAGTGGGTAGCGCTTTGGACCACATATCACTACCACCTGCGTTCGAATCTCGGCGTGAGCATATCTGAAGGATGTTTCATCTTTGGCTTCGCTTCATTACCTTTGAAGGTCGCTCGGCCCATTTAGCCTACCATGTGCACAATAGTGGCCGTACACCATCAATCATCGTCATCTTCTTCAGGGAGAGGCCGCTGTTTAGGATGCAGCCTTTCTCTCTGGGACAATGGCTTTTAGCTAAATTCAAGCAGCATTTCTCATTAGCAGCCATTCGTCGTGACTGCGTGGCGGAACTGGTAACGCGGTTCGGTACAGACATCTGGGACTGGGCTTCAAATCAGGATAGTAAGGCGTTACAACTTTCTTTCCATCTCATTTCCTTCAGGTATTGTTCGTTCCATTTAGCCCACCATGTACTGAACAATGGACGCAAACAACGACTTTCAGCATTAATTTAGCACCTTTTGGCGAGGAATTTGCGCGACCCGTGTGTATAAATTAGCATAATTTGGTGTCTCAGACAGCTGATTGGTGGATGAACGGCCATGGCCCCATAAACCACAAAACGGTTATTTCTCGGTAACTTAAACGACAGTGAGACGTAGTTCGGTTTGAAGTGAAAGAACAACACGAGATGTTCTACAAACTGAATGAAGCAAGTTATAATCTGCCAAAGAAGAAACTGGTACTCCATCTCCCTTAAAAAGCCAAAAGCTACCTTGCTGGTGACAGTTACGAAGCTGTCTTTGTTTTAATATTAAAATAGGTCAAAGGCACACGAATAATGACCATCCTTAACTGCGACAAAGACACAGGGAAGTATTCAGCGTTTATTGCTTTGGCTTGTGTATGGGTCTTACAATATTTAGATGTATTTGTAAGTTGATGGTGACGATTGATGGTGATATTATAAGAAGAGTTACTATTTCCTCCTTCGGCAGTGAAGTACAGTTATTTCTATAATTTCTATGTAATGTCTATGGATGTGATTTATGGTCAAAGTAGAAATAACATTAATATAAGTGTGTTTTAGAGGTCTTTAATACAGAATTGAGTACCACCCTGTAACAAATTTAATTACTAATATTGATTCATTTGGATTGATGATCTGTAAAAGTGTCTGATTTTAAAACGAGTTTAACAACTTTTAGAAATTAACTTCTATAGTATATTGTGCGCAGCTTGTTTCATTATAATATCAACACGCACACACACGCACACACGCACACGCACACACACACGCGCGCACACACACATTCTCTCACATACATACACGTACGCACCAACTACACATACACATTCTTTCTCATATAAACATACACATAAAGACACAAACATTATTAATTCCATATGTTTTACACACACACACACACACACACACACATATATATATATATATAAACACAAAACCATAAATGAGCAAATTCAATAACACACACACACACACACGTGTACACACACAATGACGTCAGTACAACGCTCTATCATTGGTCAGTATCTCGGTCTCCATCTTACACCAGAACACTTGGGATTTAAAGCAGCTTCATGAACACATTGTTAGACGTCACAAAGAGCTGACTGTGAACAGGGGCAGGACGGGCCGGGGGTGGGTGGGGTGGGCACAAAATCAATAACACACACACACACACACACACATTGACCAGACAGGGAGACCTTCGAAGTGTGTGTGTGTTAGTACACGTGTGTACATAATGTGAGCATATACGAAGACAGTATGGGTACCTAATTGACACGAGTAGAGATGTGTACACAATATGTATTTATATGTACAGGGAGATATTGGTGATAGTATATGTACATATATGTGATACTAAACATACTATCTATCGTGATCTTAATCATAGTCTCAATCAATGTTATATTCATCGCCTTTTAAGACTGGTTTGTCAGGTGTTTGCGAACAAACAAACAAACAAACAAACAAACAAACAAACAAACAAACAAACAAACAAACAAACAAATCGTTTTTATTTATATAGATCGATATATGGCCATATATAAACAGGGATGGATATACTTGATATTGATCTTGTGGATGTGATGATATTTAGCTGATGTGATGGTATTCTACGGATGTGATGGTATTTTGCGGATGTGATGGCATTGGCTACATTTATGTTGATTTTGCTTGAGAAGTCAAATTTTGGGGCTGGCTATGTCTGAAGGGTGTTTCATCTTTCACTTCACCTAATTATCTTCAGGGCTCCTTCAGTTTATTTGGCTCAGTGTACGCGCAACAGTAGCCATAAAACAACAACAGTTTAACATTTTGCTTCTGAAACATCTACACATGTCGTTTATTGAGAAACTAGCACAAAGATTATATTTGCGTGTTTTAGGCATTTTTGACAGTAAACGATTCCCCGGTATTTAGTGTGGGTTATATTTCACTTGTCTGAATTGTCGGTAGAAACACACACACACACACACACACACACACACACACACACACACACACACACACACACACACACACACGAGCACGCACGCATAATATATATATATATATATATACACGCACACACATACACATACACACCCACACCATATATATATATATATATATATATATATATATATATATACACGCATACAGGAAATTATTATAGAAGTTAAGATGTATTACTTACCACTGTTGTAGCTCTCGACGGTCAACTGAAATAAAAAAAAGAAACAAATAATTTATTTGTCTTTGTGATAAATGTCTTAATTTAAAGTCGTTAACTAAATACTATCACCACAATGGTTGAATGTTACAAAAGTTAAAAAACACAATTAGCTCAATCCGGTTTTGTTCATTAGGCCATTCAATTGTTCAATCCGGTTTTGTTCATTAGGCCATTCAATCGTTCAATCCAGCTTGGTTCATTAGACCATTCAATCGTTCAATCCGGTTTTGTTCATTAGGCCATTCAATCGTTCAATCCGGGTTTGTTCATTAGGCCATTCAATCGTTCAATCCAGTTTGGTTCATTAGACCATTCAATCGTTCAATCCGGTTTGGTTCATTAAGCCATTCAATCGTTCAATCCGGTTTTGTTCATTAGGCCATTCAATCGTTCAATCCGGTTTTGTTCATTAGGCCATTCAATCGTTCAATCCAGTTTGGTTCATTAGACCATTCAATCGTTCAATCCGGTTTGGTTCATTAAGCCATTCAATCGTTCAATCCAGTTTAGTTCATTAGGCCATTCAATCGTTCAATCCAGTTTGGTTCATTAGGCCATTCAATCGTTCAATCCGGTTTGTTCATTAGGCCATTCAATCGTTCAATCCGGTTTGTTCATTAGGCCATTCAATCGTTCAATCCGGTTTGTTCATTAGGCCATTCAATCGTTCAATCCGGTTTGTTCATTAGGCCATTCAATCGTTCAATCCGGTTTTGTTCATTAGGCCATTCAATCGTTCAATCCGGTTTTGTTCATTAGGCCATTCAATCGTTCAATCCGGTTTTGTTCATTAGGCCATTCAATCGTTCAATCCGGTTTTGTTCATTAGGCCATTCAATCGTTCAATCCGGTTTTGTTCATTAGGCCATTCAATCGTTCAATCCAGTTTGGTTCATTAGGCCATTCAATCGTTCAATCCAGTTTGGTTCATTAGGCCATTCAATCGTTCAATCCAGTTTGGTTCATTAGGCCATTCAATCGTTCAATCCAGTTTAGTTCATTAGGCCATTCAATCGTTCAATCCAGTTTGGTTCATTAGGCCATTCAATCGTTCAATCCGGTTTGTTTCATTAGGCCATTCAATCGTTCAATCCAGTTTGGTTCATTAGGCCATTCAATCGTTCAATCCGCATTCATCTATCATGCATCTCGATCTCAACCTCATCAGAAAAGTCATATATCATCGTAACCTCATTATATAAATCACCGACAACTTCAATAAACAATACATTAACTTTATGTACAGACAACGATCACGACAGGTAAACAGGACAGGTAATTACATCAGCTAATTATAGGTAATAACACGTAACTCGACAGTATGTCTCTCACCTGTTATTACGGCGAAGGTATGGAGAGTGAAGGCTTTATGTGGTTAATGTATTATGAGAGTCACCAAGAGAGACACCGTTCATGACAACCCAACAACAATAACAACAACAACAACAACAACAACAACGAATAATAATAAGTGTCATCATTGTCATTTCGTTAGAGAATCTGCATTGTGTCAGGTGATAGGTGAAGACAGCAATACGCGACTGGATTTTAATGTCCAGTTAGTGGGCGCGCGGGTGTGTGTGTGTGTATTTATGTCTGTATGTGTGTGTGCGTGTGTGTATGTATGTGCGTGTGCGTGCGCGTGTGTGTATATGTGTGTGTTAGCAGTGTCGTATAAGGCACTGGCATAGATGACCAAGATCGTGAAAACAAACTCTTGACAATTCAGCAGGAGACTATATCTGGGGAGGCGTGTAATTTCGAACATGTGTAATTTCTAATCAGTGTGCGTGTGTGTGTGTGTGTATATATATGTATATGTATGTGCATATGCATATATCTGAACCATTTCGTTCATGTCTGTAACCAGAGACCCCGTACAGATATGAAGTTGGTGACAGCTGGGTGTCGCGCGAAGCTCAGCATGACAAGAATTAACAATAAACAACGAAGTCAGACAGATCGATATGGTACCGGAACAGAATCGATCATTGTCAAAGTGAACCGACGGCGAGATTTGGGAGAATATAGATATGAAATATCGCCGCTTTACGATCGCAGTTAATCACATCGATTACAGATCGAATGTTAATTATTAACAACGGTAAGATTGAAGGTGTTTGCCCACACCGGGATTTGAACTCAGTTGCTCGAGAACGGTGGCCAACCACGCTATCAGTTAGACCGCCGAGGCACTCCAACATAGGTGGGGAAGTGAGGTGTAAGACGAAACACCTCTCAGAACTAGACTTATGCCACCGAGCGCACTACCAGCCTCGCGAAACTAATCAAATAGGAATGTCGTTATTTCTCATCAATCCTCAGAAAATTGCACAATGGACAGTCACGGAACAGAAACAACGACGACGACGACGACAACAACAACAACAACAACAATGACTTGTTGAGAAACGTCACAGCAGGTCTAAAGGTTTCTAAAAATATGAATGATTATGACAGAATAATTAATACAATAGTCGGTAAAAAAGGACTGTCTGAATAAATAGTAATTAGTATTCAAATGAGAGATCATTCTCTCGACAAACCCTTTAATATTTGGTCATTTCGATGGAAAACGGTTATACGTGATGGTTTTAAGACACGCCAGAAACTGAAACCGAAACCGTTATAAGGTAGTCATTTAAACCAATAAGCAAAACGAGGAAAATTAATGTATATTTAGCTCTATCCGACCTTAGATCAATAATTTACAATCAAGAAATGTACTGCTTTATTTATTGCCATTCCTCATTTTGTTGAGTATCTCTAATTGAGGATATATCGGAAGATCGGCTCACAGAAGAAGAATATATTGACGAGTGGGTGGCGGCTGTCAATTGTACTTGTGTGATTCAACGAGAACAACGAGAACGAACTCGAGAACAACACCACGAGAACAACACCAACGAGAACAACACCACCCACACCCACCACCCAAACTGAGGGTTGGTTGTAGTGCCTTATCTCGAGAAATGAATAATATTAGAATAAAAGATATCATATAAATATAGGCTTCGTTAGAGGTCTGTATCCTTCGACGGAGTACGTACATAAACTTTGTGTGTGTGTCTGTGTGTGTCTATGTGTGTGTGTCTGTGTGTGGCTGTGTGGGCGCGCGAGCGTGAGTGTGTTTCAAGGAAGCGACTCGTGTTTTTTTTAGCGATGAAGAAACCAAACATCCTACAGGCATATATAATACTATGATTCGAACCCGAACCTAGAGATTTTTGACGGAGTGCACTATTAACAGCATCACAGAAGTGTCACATAAAAGGTTAAGAATTCCTGCTGTATCTGACTGCCTGCATGCCTATCTATCTATCTATCTATATATCTATCTATCTATCTACCTATCTATCTATGTAGATGGATCTATCCATGTGACTGTCTATATATATATATATATATATATATATATCCCACCCATCGCATCATCCTTGATGACTTTCCACGCCAATATGTCATTAAGCCACACACACACACACACACACACTTTCTCTTTCATTCTCTCTCTCACACACCACGTAGTACCCACAGAAAAACGTACACAGACAGGATTCACAAATGGACTCTTTCACGGTCAAAGACCACTTCACCTCACACACCCACCCACTCATCTTATACAACTCGCCTCAACCCCCCCCCCCAAACCGTAATACTAGGACACAGAGACGGTGAAAATATGAACAGCTTCCTCATCTTCTAAAGAGAACCAAACGTCGCTCCTCTAACAACCTGAGATACTCAATGGGCTCGAGCTATTCATAGAAAAGAAACGTTAACGAACACTTGCTAGGTAGTGTTACTGGTTATCGTCTGCCTGTGTCGTATACTATTATCGTGATATTTATGTATAAACTAAATACGCCATTTTGTTCGGTGAACGTACGCGATTGAAATATTCGTTAAGTGTGTGTGTGTGTGTGTGTGGGGGGGTCTTTATTTAAGATATTCACCTATATCAGACGGCTGAAAATGAAATATTCAGTCCCACCCACTCACACATACACACACACACACACACACATACAAACATACAGAGAGAGAGAGAGAGAGAGAGAGACTTAACATCTAGGCTAATTGTCTCCTTATCGGCCAATCGACAACATGACGACAACGACAAGCTATCGGCCTCGATAAGACCATCATATTACAAAAAATACTCCCCTGGGCACCGAGTAAGTGCAGTAATGCCACCGACAGAGCGTTCCTGAGAAGCGTCCATCGATCATAATCAGTAACGTGTTAAAGTCGTATCCAGACGGCCGAGAAATGAATAAATAATGAACTCAAGATATCGCCTAGAACACACTGAAGACCAATGTTGATGTTTTGAGGCAACTTTTGGACACCCGATAGGCCTTCAAATATGATGAGGCTTCAGTGAAAGATGAAACATCCTTCGGATATAGTTAGCGCGGGGTTCGAAACACGAACCCTGGGGTACGCGGCCATCCATTCAATCAGTTAGGCCACTGATATATATATATATATATATATATATATATATATATAGAGAGAGAGAGAGAGAGAGAGTGTGTGAGTGCGTATGAGTTAGTGAGTGAGTGAAAGAGAGAATGAATGAGTGAGTGAGTAAGAGAGGGTGAGTGAGAGTGAGAGATACTTTAGAGTCACAATGACAGATTAAATGCGCCAAAAGACTCCGAAGGGATGATGAGGTGAGGTATAATCTTCGTTCGTCGTCGAGAGACAGCACTTCCGGTTCGGAACGAGTACATCGATTTAAATGGCATCCGCGTGGCAAAACGCGTAGTGTGATTGGTCACGGACCTCTGGGCCCGAGGATCGAATCAATTTCATCTCATTTACTTTCGGAAATGAATAACAACAACAACAATAACAACAATAACA
Organism: Paralvinella palmiformis; assembly: GCA_025642065.1. NCBI lineage: Eukaryota > Metazoa > Annelida > Polychaeta > Terebellida > Alvinellidae > Paralvinella > Paralvinella palmiformis. The sequence continues at coordinate 1,234,228 of JAODUP010000156.1, forward strand.
ACCAATAACAGAACAACAAAAATAACGTGATGTCTGAAGCAATGATTCAATTAAGAAAGAAAGGTATCATCGGATGTAATTAAATTCACCCACCCACCCACTGATTGACTCACTCACCCACCCACTGATTCGCTGACTGACTGACAGACCGGCTCACTCACTCGCTGATTGATGATGAGTAAGTAAGTGAGTGAGACACAATCAAACCCGGTTAAGATATATTGACAAACGACCGACGGAGATCTAACACTAATGGGGACTATCTTGCTCGTCTTTTACGATTCGTTCCATCCGTAATTCACCATCCCCAAAACACAAACGATCCACGACCATTCATTCTTCTGTAGACGCCACAAAGGCATACCGCCGACTGACGTAGCGCCTCCCACTCCCCACCCCCCGCGCGCGGTCTCCGAGAGGAAATCCAATCTTTTCAGCTATCCGGATCGTATGCGCGGACACTCCGTCGCCATGGCAACAAATTCGGTTGAGTTGAGGCGATAACAAGACGATGGTCACACGGACGTCTTAGAAACAGAAAACGTATTTCTCTAGAGACCCGAGGACTCTTAACGCATCCATACAGAGAGATCCAGCATCTGTCCCGGCGGACGATTAATGGCTCGCGAGACTCCCACGAAGAATCTGACCTAACAGGACACCGTTTTGCATTGTTCCGGATACGAATTCATCTGGCGATTTTCTCCACGCTGTAGGCAGCTTAAACTGGATTTGCCAATTTCGAAAATCGCCACCATTCACCACGCTAAGAGACATATCTAATCTATGTAACATTCATCATACAATTAAATACGTCATGCGGATTATAATCTCGTCCATATTTCGTGAATGGAAGTTCAAACATTGTTCCACAACAGACCTGAAAAGACGGATTAAAATAACATCTATTTAAAAGGATATAAAGGCCTCTCACTGGAATAACTGGTAGCGCGGTTGGCCGTGAACGCGAAGCACATCGGTCCTAATCCCAGCACAGCTATGGCCGAGGGGCGTTTCATCGTTCACTCGACCTATCTAGCTTAAATCGTGACCGCAAAACAGCGCTTTAAATCGATATAACACCATGTATTTATGTGGACAAATAATTATTGTGACGTCATAATTAAATATTTGTATGTTATGATAATTATTTAAAAAAAACAGCATATCCAAACTGGATTCATCATAATTAATTCACGATGTTTTATAGTGATACATATCTGGCGGACACGTGTAATTCAAATTACCTTTCGAATGCGACCAGTACGTGAAATTTGTAAACTTTATGCAGTCTGTAACGCGTACTGCACTGCAGACTTCCGGTTCGTGGGAACGAATATCTGTATTACCTGCCTCTCCGGGATGTTTCACCCGTCAATAAAAGGCTTTAGCTCGTTGTCTCATATTTCCCCTCCGTCATGTAAAACTAGCACCGAGGTTAAACTGGTTCACTTATCTGCTTCAACATCCAATCAAACGAAACTCTAATTGTCATAGTTTCTCCCCCGGAGTTAATTAAACAATTTTAAGCATCAAATAATAAATATTTAAATCCTTCGCGGCAAAAAGTCGCCTGATTATTTTAATTTTACGACTATCAAATGGATGGAACTTCGGCTCCAATTTACGGATAACTCCCATTACTGAAATAATTCACCAGAACGGAAAGGACAGATGTTGTTTGATAAATCGGGATGGTGCTAAAAGAAAATTGTGATTAAATAAACTAATATTTACACGTAATTATAGTTAATTTTTAGCCAGGTTTTACGCAGTATTCGTTAGCTAAAGCCATATATCAACAAACGGCACACACACAGATGTTGGTCTCCCAACTCTCGGGTTTCACATTTATTCCAAATTAATGGAAAAAAGGTGATCGGGTGTAAGTGGAAGCTGTGGTCGGTCTTAAAAGAGTTCGAGAAGAAAATTGAAAAGATGTCACGTTTCTGTCAAAGTTTTGTAGATCGCGAAAACGCTACGACTTGCTGTGTATTATCAGATTTGATGTGTATTATCAGGTTTGATGTATCATCAGATTTGCTGTGTATTATCAGATTTGTTATGTATTATCAGATTTGTGGTGTATTATCAGATTGTCTCTGTATTATCAGATTTGCTGTGTATTATCAGATTTGGTGTGTATTATCAGATTTGGTGTGTATTATCAGATTTGGTGTGCATTATCAGGTTTGCTGTGTATTATCAGGTTTGCTGTGTATTATCAGGTTTGCTGTGTATTATCAGATAAAACAAGCGAGAATTTAGTTGAACACCCTTACAGTTAATGTCAAGTACAGTTCGTATGATGGAGTTGTTTATAATAATCCAAGAATCTGTTTTTAAAGTTCAGACGTATATTTACATTAGACACTGTAGCCTAGGCCAATGGGAAGTGTGTGTGTGTGTGTGGTTTATGTGTTCAATGTACGACCAGCTTTCCTCCGCCAGGTGGCTAGTAAGTAAAACTACTTTTTACCACAATGTTGTTGGCCAGAGAGTTCTAAAAGATGATGATGATGATTGATGTTTTGCAGCCACTTTTGTGCACTTGGTAGGCTAAACGGGCCGAGCGACCTCCAAAGGTAATGAAGTGAAGCCAAGGATGAAACAACCTTCAGATATGCCCACGCCGAGATTCGAACTCAGGTGGTAGTAATCTGCGGTCCAACGCGCTACCAACTGGACTACGGAGACACCCCTTTCAAACCTTACCCTATGTTCATTTTACGATGGTTTGTGCGAATTTATGGGGATAAATTTATACCCGTCAGTAGCTCGTTCTGATAATAATAAAAAGGGAATAATAAATATGAAAGAGTAATTCTCTACATTTAAACCGAGGCATATTACTGACGTATAATACTTTCATTTTATCCAGATAGATATATATGAAATTTCGGGAAGTCGGCTGAAAAATTGTCTAGAGATATATTTTTGATAATTCAGAGCAGCATATTTACAATTACTCACCGGAATCCTAATAGTGGGCTTTGGTAGGAAATTATTTTGCTGTACAAATGTCATCATCAAAGATAGATCAGCGAACCGTTTGGAACAGATTTATAATTTTTGTATCTAGATTGTGTTTTTTGTTTGTTGTATACATGCAAAATGAGCAATAAGAATAATCATATATGGACGTAGGCTACTCGTCGGATAAAAACGAAAATATACCGTTCCAAAAAACTTGATTTTCCTGTCACTCTCCAATTATAATTAATCGATTACAGCAGCAACGATTTAAGACTCGTCGTCTTAATTGGATGCGATGCTCATTTAATTGCAAACCTAATAGTTGGGAAGCCAAATTTGTTTATTTCCATTATTAAAGAGATATTCCAACCTTTCTAATGCTTGATTCATACCATTTTGCTATTTCATAACAACTCAATAGCCTCGTTTTGAAGTACAAAAACGTCACTGAATGGATTCCCATCAACGAACCAATCAGAGAATCTCACCCTAAAAAACGACGAAAACACAAACCCACGTCAACAAAGGTAGGCCTTTTAACGATCGGGATCACAACAATAGCAACTTTTTCCAGTACACTTTTAGAATTCGGACTTTAAACTTCACAATAAGATGACAACAAAAGCGTTTGGTGAGTGAGTCAATGGTTGGCTGGTTGAGTGAGTGGTTCAGTGGTGAGTGAGGAAGACAGTAAGTCAGTTAGTGACTAGTGAGTGGGTAGATTAGTGGATTTTCCTGGCATACTGGAGGTCATTTATAAACACCGAACAGGGCAGGTAATAAAGATAACAGGAATAATCCCTCATGATTTGATGATCATTTGATAAGAGTAGATAAGCCAACAGAAGGTAAACACACACACACACACACACACACACAGAGAGAGAGAGAGAGAGAGAGAGAGAGACGAATTACTGTTAGTAAATCACAGATCAGATTTTATATCTTCTAGCTCTAAATTCACACAGAATGTGTCCTTAATAATCTGTGTATTGTGCATTTCTAGGGAGAGGATGAAATAACACTGACAGGGAGAATTACAAATTGTAAATATAACCTGTAGACGGGCTCTCCCCCTCTTTCTCTCGCTGTGTGTGTGTGTGTGTGTTATGGACAGAGAGAGAGAGAGAGAGAGAGAGAGAGAGAGAGGGGAGTTGAAGGTGATTTTTCTTGTGGACAACTGTCTTTTGTCCAACTAACCGAAGCCATGTTAGTAATTCTATTTTCTCCAAGTCGTCATGTTGTAGTATTCGTTCCCTGATGATTAATACAACAAAGGACTAAAAAGGAGATATCTAATGACATTAGAGTGTTGACATCTGTCAACATCATCTCGTTCCTTACAATGAACAGAACAGACTAAATGAGTCATTGGGTGAGTGAGTGAGTGAGTGAATGGATGAGTGAATGAGCAAGTGAGTGAGTGAGAGGATGAATGAGTCAGTGAATGGATGAGGCATTGAGCTAGTGAGTGGATGAGTGAGAGAGAGTAAGTGAGTGAGTGAATGCCCAAACAAATCCAACAATCCATACATCTACCAACAAAACAATCTGAGTTAGTGAGTGAATGAATGAATTAATAAATGAATGAATGAATATGCATGAGTTTAGCCATATATCAGGACACATTAGGCATTCCAATGTTTTAGATTAATTAAGTACAAACAAATAAACGAGTGTCTTAAATATAATGTTATTGAATGACGTTATTGTATGGGCATGGTGTCTAAATGGGTCAAGTCAACACCGGAAATAACTAGCCGTAATGAAAACTGGAAGAGACTTCAGCCATAGTTAGATGAGGATTCGAAGCCCGCTCTCGGGTGTCTTGTAACTAACCACGCTACCATTTTGGCCAAGGAGACGGTCCCCAAATCTTGGATTAAGAAAAGCTAAATTGATGAACGTGGCAGCAGAGATGATGCAGTAAGTTTGCCATCTGTAAATGACAGAAAAGTTAAATGTTGTTGTGATACAGAAGCCGAAAAAATACCATTTAGACATCATCAGGCCGGGATTTGAACCCAGGTGCTAGATGTATGTGGACAACAACGCTATCAGTTCGGCGAAGGATGATAAACACCCACATTTAGAACAGACAAGTCTCTCCGTACAGAGTCAGCTGTACTAAACGACTGTAGGATGTCATTATCGGTGAGCTTAATGTCATCTTTTCTATGACAGCTGGCTGTCATAAGATGGCCTGTATCCGTTATGACCTTGATGGTTTGATGAGCATCTCCACATCACGTGATGGTGACAGCCGATGGGATATAGAGTGGGGGGTTAGGGAGGGAGGGGGTGGGTGGCTGACTGGGCGATATACGTTCGGGGAGGTACCTGTCTCCGTGATGAAGATTACCTGTTATCAGGTGTAAGTGAATAAGATAGAGAGATGGGAGCTGGTTTGACGAGATCTGTCTATCAACTGGGATAGCACGCACACACACACACACACACACACACACACACACACACACACGACACACACAGAGAGAGAGAGAGAGAGAGAGACTAGCTCATTCATTCACACACTCACTGAACAATTGCCTGGCATATATATATAAAACATATGTACAGTTTCATCAAAAGAAGAATATATATATATATATATATATATATATATATATATATATATATTCCTCTGTGTGTATGGGTGTGTTAAACTGCTAGAAATAATTTGTATCTTATACACCAGATGACCTTATTAAGTATAATTATGCTATAAACAATATATCGTTGTTTACAAGCCACCATTATCTATTGGCGTGGCTACTAGCAATTATACGCAAGTGACATTAGTCAGGCGTGTGCACAAGGAACGACTCATGCACGTACCGACACACGCGCGGATTGAGATGTCGATATACAGTTACGAAGACTGATGCCACGAATCTTCAAACGGTTGCGACGATCATGAGACAAGAGAAAACGCTGACAATATCTCGATAAGGTAAGCAGAGATTTAAAAAACAAACAGCTCGCTGCCAGCATTTGTCAGAAGACAACGTCTGATCAAAACACAACCATATTAAACTCATTAATGGAATACGTTCAAAGAAGATGTAGAATAAAATCACACAATAGCCTAACTGTGTCACCCCACTCCCTAGTGTCCTACACTGTATTATCCCACACTCCATGGCACAATACTGTGTTATCCGTCTCTAATTGGTCCCAAACTGTATTATCTTGCAGTCTATGGTACAAGACTATGTTATTCCACCATTTAGGATCCTTTACTATTTATCCCACACACTATGGTTCAAGACTGTATTATCCCACACTCTATGGCCGAAGACTGTTTTATCCCACCCTGTAGGATCACACACTCTATGATTCAAGACCGAGTTATCTGACCCTTTAGGATCATAGACTGTTTATCCCACACACTATGGTCCAAATCTGTGTTATCCCTCTCTATTGGGTCCCAAACTGCATTATCTTACACTCTATGGTACAAAACTATGTTATTCCACCCTCTAGGATATCATATCCCATACTATTTATCACCCACCCTACGGTCCAAGACTGTGTTATCCCTCCCTATAGGGTAGCAGACTGTATAATTTTACCCTCTAAGGTACAACACTGTATTATCCTACCCTGAAGGGTTGCAGACTGTTTATTCCTCGTTCAATGGTACAACTGCAACATTGTATTATCCATTATCCTACATTCTAGGGCCCAAGCTGTGTTATGCTACCCTATAAACTCCCACCCTTAATTAGTCTAGAATACAGTCTAGGGTTCGATAATTTATCAAACTACACTCTAGTATCCAGGACTGGGTTATTCCACCGTCTGGTATCTGAGAATGCATTATCCTACACTTTAGAGCCCAAGACTGTGTTATCCCAATCCCACCCTCTAGGATCCCAGTTTATATTATCCTACACTCCAGGGTAAAAAACTGAGTAATCCCGCCCTATAGGGTCCCAAACTATTTAATCCACACTCTTGGGCCAAAGACTGTTATCCTACCGTTTATTGTACCACACTTTATTATCCCGCATTCTAGGGACCAAGATTATGTTACCTTACCTTCTGCTAGCTCAGAGTGGATTACGCTACATCTCAGAGTCCTAGACTGTATTATCTCACCGTTTAAGGTACCATGCTATTACCCTACCCAATAGGGTCCAAGACTGTGTTATCCCACCAGTCTAGGGTACCCACTGGGGTAGTATCAGACCATGTTATCCCTTGTCTGCCAGTCTATGCAGTCCCAGATAGTGTTATCCCTATCCATAATGTGTTACCTCAGCCAATGTGTTATCCCAATCTATGCGTTATCTCAACCTGGAAGCTCCCTCAGTCTACTTTATTGTTCCATCTTAGTTGTTATCTCTGGTTAAAGGTTATCCCGATCTACGAGTTACCACAGCCTGTGTATTTCTCCAGCCAAGGTGTTATACCAACCTATGTGTTAACCAAGCCTGGGTTTTTCCAAATTTATATGCATGAAAGTTTATTTTTGACAATTTTCTTCTAGCATGTCAACATCTCACATTCCCATGTAGTTACTGATAGATCAGTCTTTATTGACATAGATAGTTACAATATGTCTAAACCCAGCTAATCTAGTCCCAGCTCAATAGTTTAGTTGGTAGCGCGTTGGTAGCACCGATCACTACCACCCGAGTTCGAATCTCGGCGTGGACATATTTGAAGGGTGTTTCATCTTTGACTTCGCTTCATTACCTTTGTAGTTCGCTCAGCCCATTTAGCCTATCATGTGCACAAAAGGTGGCCGTAAAACATCAATCATCAAGTCCCAGCTTTACACACTTAGTGAGTGTCTATAATTAAAAAAGTGTTTTCACATTATCTTTTGGACAAGGCGACAACCCCGTATTCACTATATATATATATATATATATATATATATATATGAGAGAGAGAGAGAGAGAGTGTGTGTGTCACGGAAAAAACGTCGGACACGTCAGACTTAACCGACGTGTGACGTTGCCAGTCCGACGATTGTCACTATAACATTGGTGTAAATGTCTGCGGATCATTTAACAATCACCAGTCCTTATTTTTTCCGTGTTTTAGCACATACCCAGCTGTACTGAACCGAACGTACACAGGAATTAATGGTACCGAGTCAGTTCATAACATTTTGTTGTATTTTTCACGTATTTACAAGGACCGAAGTATATCCAGGGCGCTTTTTTGTGTTCGCAGAATTTGTTCTGGTAACTTCCCTACCTATATATTTGTCCAGCGTTTCTGCATTTTGTTCTACGTTAATAACATCAACATAGGACATAATTTCAGACAGTTTAAAAAGTTTTTCCTCAGCATTATATATATATATATATATATATATATATATAACATTTTGATCGTGTTATATAAGTCTCAGGTCTGTTTAGACCCGGTCCCCTATACATCAGCCTCCGTTGTTTCAGCCAGTACAGCGAGTGACGGTGTATCCAGTTTTGTCATAAACACCAGTTCTAGTCTGTGACATCTCGCTTGTGTTGTCGAGTCTCGACCCATCCAAGAATCACAATCCTTAATCAGTCGATTCTGAGCCCATCTAGTCCCAGTATGTGAAGTAGCATCTCAACTCCACTCGGATTATAAAGGCTTCAGATCGTGGCTATTTGACTAGGATAAGCGAAGCGGACTATTTGTCAATTTGTATTACTGTCACGCTATAATATCGCCCAGCGATGACGGGGATGTTCTGGTCCTGTCGTATTGGTTAATGAACCAAATAAATACAAACGGTCTCAGTCTACTGACAAACGATGGTGTCTTGTAGAAATCCCCCCTCCCCGCCCTCCACAACTATGAAGCGCTTACCGTATAAAGACGTGACATCGTTCGGGACATAAATCTTGAGACGACCCCTACCTCAAATGGAGAGTTCATTTATTCGCCAACAAGCATTAGTGGGCGGACTGCGGTAAATTACGACATTATATCATGTTTATATCACGATGATTATATTGCGGTCTAATTAGGCATTCAGTGTCTCATAACTGTTGAATATTCTCCCGTTGCCTGAAAACCGTGCACGTTTTCCACACGCACGCACACACACACACACGCACACACACGTACGCAAGCGCACGCACACACACACGCGGAAGAAGATGAGAGAGAGAGAGCGATGCACACAACAATACACTCAGCCATCACGTCCAAGAAGATACGAGATCTAACAAGCTCCCACACAATAACTGATCGTTTCTGTCCTAATTCGTCTGTCCGTCCGTCTGCCTGTCCATACGTTTACCAGTCCGCCGATTTGTCTGTCCGTGTGTCATTCTGTCTGTTTATCTGTCTAGATACCTCCACCAATATGACTGTTTATACTCACAGTAAGTGATAGCGGCCAGTTCCTTCAGTTCGCTGTTGCTGAGCTGTTTGCTGCTGCTCTTACCCATCTCACATCTTAGCGGCAAACCGTCCAACTCCCGGCCACCAGCACCACCCTGCAGCACCACCTCCAGCACCACCCACCTCAAGCACCACGCTGCTGTATCTATCCGTCTATATAACACACAGACACTACAGCGACAGAGACACCAGCTCCGATCGTCGTGTTCGGCACCACTGACAAACACGAACACATACGGCGAGAGATACAGAGACAAGCACACAGTCAGTCTCTCGATCTAATCTTCCAATACCCCACACGGACGTTTGGGGCCGAAATTTCGAGCGCCGAACCACGACACAATGTCCTCCTCCATACACAAGCCGACCGGGCCGTATTGACGTAGATCACATTTCAAATGGTCTGTTTATCCTCAGCCACCGCTGAAGCCGCCGCAACTGCCGCTAAAGAGATAGAAAGAGAGAGACACTGAGGGAAGGCAAGGACAAGGCTATCTAATGCCACTATTATCACCATCAGCATCACTGGGCCTAGCCCTGACCAGTGGCGGTGGGAGTGGCGCCACGAACACACGTCACACTGCCGGCCCCCGTATATCGGCAATCCCGAGCCACCAAGCTGTCGTCATAACGGACACCTGGTCTTCCCGCTAGAGGGCGCCACATGAGACGATCACGCGTTTCCGGCGTTGTATTCTCGGATTTTGTGGCGGTGAATGAGAGTGAGGGTTGTCAAATGGGACGTTGGCTTTCTTGGAAACACGTCACTGATTCACGCACGCACGGACTCACGCACGCATATATATATATATATATATATATATATATATATATATCAATTAACGATTTATTGATTTACATATTGATCTATGTAGATTAAGGCTCTAAAATAGAAATATTTCAGCCAATGCCATTGATTATTTTGTTGTGGAGAGTGGATATGTGTGAATGCGTACATACGCGTTTGAACTAAGTGAGTTTATGGTGATGATGGTGATGATGATGGTGATGATGATGATGATGATTGATATTTTACGGCCAAAGTTAATTTATGATAACAGAGTCAGGTAGCCAATGTAGTTTTTGAAGAATTGGGGTGATACGATCATATTTTCTAGTATTCGTCACTATGCGAGATGCACTATTCTGAATTCGCTGAAGGCGATTAATGTTATAATCAGATATGTCATATAACAGGGAGTTACAATAGTCTATACGAGATGTAACAAAGGCATGGACTACAGTTACAAGTGATTCTTGTGTCAAGAATGCTTTTAAACAGTGGATGTTCTTAAGATGGTAGTAGGCAGCTCGGCATACTGATGTGACATGTTCATGTATGTTAATACATTGGTAAAAATTATCCCTAGATTTTTTACCGACCCATTAGGGGTAATCAAAGATGCACCCATTTGTAATGCAGACATGGGTTAATCGTAATGATCCGAAGTAATCGTAATCGCCACTTCCAGATGCAACGTAATCGTAACAGATTAACTAGTAAATGTAATCTTAATCAGTGATTACTTTCTTGGTTACACCAGGTGTTTGATTATTTACCATGTTATATCATGCCAGAGATATGGTTTCGTATGTAGGACAAAATATAACAATAGCACTGATTTACCCATTGCGCTTGTACTTGTTGAAATTTGGGGTAGAGACCCCTTGGCTGTGACCTATTGGGCACAGCCACCTGGTGTTGTCTTCTGTTCAATCTCTATTGTTACTGGTGGTGTTCATAGGGGTCTTTCAGTAGAGGTGGGGTGATGATTTCTAGTAAGATTGTTGATTTTCTTATAATCAATGCTGCTAGGTGATGATCTGGGAGTTGAGAGTCTTCAGGGAGGAGAATGACCTTTTATAACGTATGGGATTTGTATGTTTATTGGCGGCAAAGATAGAGTGGTAGGGACGATGAAGGGGTCAAGTTTCGACCCACCCATTGTTTGCTTGTTTGATGTTTTGATGTTCGGGGAGAATCCCCAGGCTGTCGCTTATTCGGCACAGCCTCTATGTTGGAGTGGTTGAAAAAGCTCCCCCCCCCATCACTCACAGGGGAGCAGTACGGAAAGATGGAGCCGAAATACCCTGAAGGTGGTCACTGCCAGAGTGTTTTACGTCCTCAGGGGGGTTTTTAACGTCCTCCTTTATTTTAAATAATTCAGTGGAGACGGCAGCGCCATTTCACGTGGTCAGCTACCCACGAACCCACCCATTGACGGACTGCTGTCATATTTATACACATGATGATTTGTCAGGTTATTTGTTCTATGAATATGAAAGGAAAAGTGTAGAAACAGAACTTCAGATGTTGCTGCTGTTATAAGCCTTATACACCGGCATTTCAGTTTAACTCGTTTTAGCCCAAGCTAGTCGGCCAACCAGCAATCGTGGATGGCTTCTTTGTGACAAATCGTTTTAGCTACAGCTCCAAACGGCGCTGATTGGCCCGCAGTCGGATGACAAGCAGCCAATTAAATTAACGCATGAGTTAGTGAACGTAAACCACGCTACGTGTTGACTCCCGGTCGACATACGGGGTGACATACCTAGACATTAGACGGATAGCAAAAGTCGAAGTACGGAGTTAGGATTGGTTGTATGATGTGATTATAATAAATGACGTAGGCAATGGGATTAAGGCTCTACCCAAACGCTTCACTGCTAATTGACAGGGCTGGCCCTGGATGACATGAGGGATTAAGCCTGGAAAAATCTTGCACTAATGTTCCATTGATATCGTTTGCACTAATCTCAGTTTGCACTAATCTCAGCTATCTCTATAGATACACGTACATTAATGACAAATGCATTACTTGGCCCCTTTTTCTCTATGGCGAATATTGATATCAGGAATATTAAAACAAATCAACGTCGTACAATGGCATCAGTCTGTTGTATATTTTTACTTGAAGAACATCCCACAAAGTCCATCTGGTTGTTATAAAACAACGTAAATATTGATGAATAATAATATTCATGTTTGTGTGATATACATGTTTTTGTATGATATACATTGTATTCATAATTGTAACCATGATTACTTTACGATGCAATCGTAATTGATTACATTCAAAATGGATGTCATCGATTACATTCAGAACGAATGTAATCGTAATCATAGTATTCTCGAGTGGTCCTGTAATCGCCACAACCCTGCTGTAATGCTGTTTTTTAAGGGATTTAACACAATGTGGTGAAACCAAATATATAATATTTGTTGTATTAATTATCATTATGATTTAATCTTAGAAGAATATGAGTCATCCGCAGCCGAATATCATCAATACAATGTTCTAAATTCTTCAAGGAAGAGGAGAAATTTAACTCACTGTCAGGATCCAGTGATATATACTAGCTGTGTGTCATCAGCATACAAGTGATATTTAACCCCATATCGCTGCGCAATGATCCCAAGAGGACGGGTATACATTGTGAAAACCAGAGGACCAAGAACTGAACCCTGTGGTACACCAGATAACACAAACTGAATGTCAGATAAAATACCACGAACAAACACTCTCTGGGAGCGTTGTTCCAGATAGGATCTAAACCATTCAAGTACTTTACTTGACAAACCAAACATGTCTTTTAACCTAAAGAAAAGTACATTATAGTCAACTGTATCAAATGCAGCAGACAGGTCCAGAAGAACGAGTATTACCGGCTTACCGTGATCAATTGACACTGGATGGAGTATGCATTAATTGCCACCAAAACAAGACTCGTTTGCGCGATTGGCTGCAAAAAAATGAACAGAGTACAGTCTATGGCACGATCAGTTGGATATGACACGAAGAGTGTCCGGCTTACAGAAAATGCCATAACATCCATATTCGACAAACTGGGTAATGTTAACCCCAAACGAATCAGTAATTTGGGAGTATGTGTGAGTGATAAGAGGGTAATCTTGGGAGCAAACTATTGGACATTCACCAGTTCACGCATTCGTAAATAAACTGAAGTTTCACTTATTCGCATAAAAATGAATTTTACTTAGGCCTACTCAAATCATGGCTCTGTATTGTAGACACTACTAAACTGTTAAACTAGTCTAGTAGGTGTTCCATCGAGGGAGGCAGATTCCTGTATAGGCCACACATGGGAGAGCCCCATGGATCCACCGGGCTCCCGTGCACATTTAGCTGCTCTAGATACACGTTTGCAATTGCTGCAACTAATACCTCACAATTAATATTGTCTGTGACCCTTTTCACAGGTGGTTCAAGGTTGTCGGGCTTGATATCCCTGAAATTGTCAAAACGTTCGTCGGAATCGGACATTTTGTCAGTCAACTGGTTAAGACGCTGGTAAACAAAGGTATGGTCAAAGATGACGTCACGCGATAATCCCTAGCGAGTGTAATACACACTAGCACTGTCCTTTGACTCCTGCTATTAAAGGGACGTTATTAAATAATAAAAATAATAATTATTATTGTTATTATTAATTCAATTATTGTGGCGTGTCGTTACTTTTCCTGTGTTTTATTTCATTCTAATTATTTAATTTGTCTTAAGTTAGCATTTCGTTATTTTTTGTAGACATGCTTAAAAGCCGCAATAGACGTGAACTATAAAGTTTGTTCCTCCGGACGGCTACATGTGCCATCGGTGCTTATAACAAAGTGTTTAGAATAATAATAAAACGAATTAAAAATAGTAAATATTATAGACACAATAATAGTCCTTACTATTGTCACATTCAGTGACTCTTTTGTCAGATTTATTTTTGCGAACGCACAAACAAAAGAGCAAACAAACAAACAAACGCACATACCCCCGCTTTTATTTATTAACTTGGGTAAAGTCGTACGGGATATTCGGCCCATTTATCCCATCATGTGCATAAAAGTGGCCGTAAAACATCAATCATCATCATCATCATCATCATCATCATCATCACCATTGGCGGATAAAACATCATCAGATGTCGGTCCTCTTTTCGGTGTACCACAGGGATCCGTTTTAGGAACTAAGAATTACCGTATGTATACCAAACCAGTTGGTGAAATTATTAAAAGGCATAATATTAAATATCGTTGTTATGCCGATGATACACAGGTGCAAATGACTTTGAAGGCATCTGATAAAAGGGATGCTATTTCATCTTCAATTGAAGCTTGTATTGAAGATATAAGTACTTGGACGAAGAGCGACATGCTGAAATTGAATAAGGACAAGACAGAATTCATTGTTTTCTCATCCAAGCAACATGTAAAGAAAACTGAGAATCTTCGCATTAAGGTAGGATCCAGTTATAGATATTTGTCCATGTCTGTAAGAAATCTAGGGCTTCTATTAGATAATACCCTAGGAATGGAGAAGCAGGTGAATTATATATACAAGTCCTGTTATTATAAAATAAGAAATATAGGATTTATTCGTAAGTACATAAACGGTGAGACATCCAGGGAGTACAGAACTGTGCTGACACGCACTCTCAACGGGGAACATACAACGCCAGCTGCACTGGCTTCCTGTACATTCCAGCTGCATTGGTTTCCAAAAACATTCAGATCACTGTACGTGATCCTGTTGGAGTCTGAGACCTGTTCACTTTTGACGGCACTGTGGAATAAGTTGCCAAATCATATATTAAACTTCCAGCCAGTAAAGAAATTTGTTGTAAGGTTCTTAAAACTCACTTTAAAAAAATTAACTTATATATAATACATAAACCAGTGTATTTATTAGTTAAATATGTTTGTGTTATATGAGATTAGAACATGTTTTAATCATGTTTTAAATGTAAAAGCGCCTTAGAACAATTCAAGCTGAATAGGGCGCTATATAAAATATTATTATTATTATTTTTATAGGTGGGAGTTTTGTGAAATCGTGAACATATCTATTTAAACTCTTATTGATACAGGTTAAGTAAGTTTGTTTGTAAGCAATGTTAGTATTAGCGCGAAAAATAAGGTGGTTTGCCATTAATCATGATAACATACAGACACACACACACACACGCACACACGTACGTGTATAAAAACTGCTTAAACTCGCTTCAGAAATAATACTTTTATTTTCCTTTTAAAATGGGCGCCATTCGAAACCAGAAACAAGCGAAATCGTACTTCACCGATTAAAGTAAAAAGACGAACCTGCCAGAAAGGAGCACGTCATAACGTTGTCGTAAATGTTTCGCCAAACAACAATCCTGCATCATTAACAATGGCCAGGCGTTTACTCAGTCAATTACCAACGAAATAGGTTTATAAGACGAAAGTAGATCTTTCTTAGTTTTCGCATCCGAGAACTGAGTATTAGTCGATGGTTTCCTTACATACATCACCGCACAAACAACCACCCTCCCACCCACCCACTCTCCCACCCACATCCGCACACCGGCGCATACCCGGAGGAGGAGGAGGAGGCAGGTTCTGTTAATCGTTGCATCGCCTATTGACTCTACACTGGTGTTTAAATTTCGCCCTGTTCACAAATACCGACAATTTCTCCACGAAAGAGCACACTAAGTCTCGATTAGATCTGCACCAAAGCCAGTTGATTTCTGAACGAAGGAATGGAACGATGTACACTGACAGCTAAAGGTTGAAACGTACTTGATGGAATGTAAAGACGGAATACATGATGTCGTCTGCCAGATTCTGATTATATAATAACATGTTTACGTTAAGTGACAGCAACGTATTTGAGACATTGAACACATATGACAGTTAGTATGCAGAACCCGATCAATTAAAACATAATGATTAAACTAAAACGTACACAGTTATGTCTATTTCGGCGATTCAAGGAGAAAATTGAAATAATTGAATATCGATCATGTTAGAATTAATTTGGCACAATATGTTAATATTGTTATTATTATCATTATTATTATTATTATTATAATACCTAAGACAATTAAAATTAATGATGACGATGATAATGATAATAATGCAATATAATATAACACTATAATTTTAAGTTAGACAGCGATGTATATTGTCAATGATAGAGTACCCAATGGCATGCATACGAAATTCACATTACATCAAGACGCTATGACTGAACTACAGATGTCAACCTCTCTAATTCGCCCTAATCTCGGATATTGGAAATTCTTGGCATGATCACTAACTTAGCTTCATCAAGATATATATATGTACAGTGACACCCCCAGAGAAAGATAGCTCCAATGATTGGTTCTGCAAAGAAGGCATACATAAAAATACATCTAAAATACTTTGCTACGGAACACTTCCGAGGCTGTGATTACAGAACATGGCGGCCACAGCTTCATTTTCCCACTTCCTTCTTTTCCTGTTCAATGGCTGAAAAAGAAAACACGACAACTTACAGCGGACTGTTACAGAACTAAACTTGGCGTTGACGTGCAGAATATAAGATATTTTCTTGTAGCTCTTTAATATAGGATAAAATGAAATGAAAATACACGCATCCGATGATTTGTTGATGAATTTTGTTTATAGTACCTTGACTATAAGATTGCCCAACACCCTGTACTAGGTGCGCCACTGGGCTGGATGCTTTTCGAGGATATTGCCGCAATAGAAGTTTGTTATTATTAAAATATTCCCATATCTATGTGTATATTTGGCAATAGGTTTCTATGCACGATGTTCGATGTTTCACGGCCACTTTTGTGCAATATGTAGGCAAAATGAGCCGATTTGTGATGAAGGCAATATCGGTCTTTGTATCGCGGATTTATACTTCCAGGATTCGAGGACTAAACGCTATTAATTTGTTGATTAGGAAATCGTAAGTCGAAATATTTACCAATATACTTGAAATTGAGAAAATCTGCTGATATTCTATAATTAATAAACGGTTGGTTGTATTAAGCAACTTAGTGCAGCTTGACAGGAAGGTTGGCATAATTGCAGGATAGTTAGTTTTATAAACACATTTTGCATATAGTTTCTGTTAATTGACGTCGTCAGTTGCTGAGTCAAAGGATCTGGAAACAATTGGTGTTAATTTAGGTGACAATTTTGTTTGTTGATTGTCACAATTATAAACATTATCTGTCACTTTGGCGAATTATATATATATATATATATATATATATATATATATATATATATATAGTGTATAGTATCACACACACACATATACACACAACAAAAGAGAGAGAGAGAGAGAGAGAGAGAGAGAGAGAGAGAGAGAGAGAGAGAGAATCAATTCGACATTTATCATCAACATACTTTCTTTTGTTGGAAGAGGATTCTTTTCCTTCGTTTCGGTTTTTTTCAGCTTGTTCTTGTCGAACTTAGTGACTTCTTCCATATCTGAATAATAACAAAAATAATAAATATTAACTTACATTTCGTACAGGAAATACTAATAATTAACAACAGCCTATAAGTCTTTGAACAGATGACGTGAGGCTTACACAGACGACGATAATGAAAAATTAGGTGATGTGACCGACAAATTGATAGCCGAATTGCCGAAACTTTGACTTTTTCGAGTGTTTCCTTTCAAGGGTTTCTTCTAGTAATGGCATGTCTCTAATTACAATAATTATTCAAAGCTAAAATTTCCCACCCGCACACAACTCTCCCCCCCCCAAAAAAACCAAAAAACAAACAATCAGAACCAACACCAACTAGTTGAATGGGAAAATCCTTTAAAAAAAAAACCCGACATGTAATACATGTAAAGAAGAAAGAGATGGGCCAATTCGAATTATCAACACATACACAGAATAGCCACTTCTACAAACTTAGGGAATTTTCAAACGGTTCTTAACTTTCTTGTATAGTTCAAAGTTTATCTGAAACCTTTGCATATTCATTCAGCAAACGTTTTGTAAACTGTCGAATACTTCATAATTAAATTAGCCATTTTAAAACTTGGCGCAGAATTACAGATTCCCTTTTACAGGAAGCAGAATTATAATAGGGGAAAAACATTACATTACTTGTTTTATTTTAGGACAGTGCAAATTACTCTGAGACTACTCGAGATTACCATAACACACTCGATCCAATAATGCAGTTTCTGGTTTGACCATAGAACAAACGCCTTCTAGAGTCCGGGATTACATTTTGTTTAAACTCTGTACTCTATGACCTTGACATATTTTACTGTCTGTAAGTCAAGATAAATAAACCAGACAGCTTTTAGTTTTGTGACCAGATCACTTTTAAGGAAATGTATATTGTTATTATACACCGATGTTTAGATCAATATTCGATATCGCGTCTGGTTTCGTCTCAAAGTATCTTTATTTTCTTAACAATTTCCATTTGACTGCTGCTAGTATTCATTACCAGATCCAGACGGCAAAGTCGTAAAACAAACATAACGCTATATAAATTATAAATGCCAGTAATTGTGCCTCCGAAGAAACCGTTCCGTAAATAGAAGAACCGCTGAGTACCAAAATGGCTTCGCTTTGATTATCAATTATTTACGGGTTGTGATTAAACGGAGAGTAAAAACCAGATCCGTCTGGCTGTGAACTAGCGCCATTAGGCATCTTTATAGAGAACATCATCTGTGAAATGTGCCACATTATCCGTTTATGTATTGACAACACAATTAAGTATCCCCCAAACTTCAGCCAGAACAACTTAAGTTGTAAGATGAAGCAGAAAATGGGGAATTAACCTCGGATAAATATTAACTCTACTGTACTGAATGACTAATGTCCAGCTTTTAAAAGAGACGCAACGCGAAGAGTAAATGTTAAAAATGAAACATTGGACAGACTCAGGGGCCGTCTCAAGTGGGAAAAAGTTAAACAAACAACATAAAATATTGGTTGATAACCAGGAACAATAGCGGAGCTGATAGAAGCCACACACCCTTTAAAGAGATGTTCTAGGTTCGAGGTTCACTCAGCTGTAAAGAAAGACTTTTATACGCAAGGTTGTGTCATGCACATACACGTCACGGAGAACATGAACGTCAAGTCAACATACAAATACTGATGTACGGCAGGATTTGAATAACATTAACCGATCAATATCTTTAAAAATATATAAAATATAAACAAAAATCAATAGACAATGATAAGCAAGATTTGACGCATCTTCATTAAGAATTATTGGCCTCTAGTCCATCTGGAAGATAAACTATTAATACTTTTGTTGTCAAACTGATTATAGCAGAAGGTTAATAAAATGGCAATAGTGTTTCGTCGTTTTATCGTCAATGGTCTCCATATTGAAAATAAGTTTATAAATAGTGGCTTAAAGCGTAATATTTACAGCTTCTATATAATTGTGTACATTTGTATTCTAGGCCCTCAAGTCTACTACACGATAACAGTCAGCGTGAATCACACGTTATGATAATTATTAGAAGACGGACCCGTTATGATAATATTTTCTCTTAAATACAGATCACCCCAGTAGTAAACACTAATTTAAAACCCCCCCGAGGACGTAAAACACCCTGGCAGTGACCACCCTCAGGGTATTTCGGCTCCATCTTTCCGTACTGCTCCCCTGTGAGTGGTGGGGGAGGAGGTTTCTCAACCACTCCAACATAGAGGCTGTGCTGATTAAGCGACAGCCTGGGGATTCTCCCCGAACAACAAAACCAAAACCAGTAAACACTAGATGTGTGCGTGTGTGTGCGTGTGTGCGTGATCTGGAAATAGAAAGAAGCGAAAATTCATAATATAATACACCTTTATTGATGAGGAATATGAGTGAAGCACACAGGAAACGCGTGATATTACTGTCAGATGACAGTTAGTAAATGCACACACACTATCGACTGTGCCACACGGAGAGTGGGAATATAAATAGAACAAAGGTACAAAGCTATGCGGATCAGAACCTACAATATTATTAGCGAAAACTCAAATTAAAATGTTTACATCTCTAGACGATTTTCATTGTTTTGTTTACAGAAGCTACTCATCATCAGAGTATGGCCTATTTGTTTTTTTTTTGTTTGTTATCTGCTCAAAGGTAAGTCTGGATCAGTTTATTAAACAAATAGATGTATATCAAAACCTTTATGTGCTAGAATGATATCCATCTTGTTGTATGTCACATAATCGGTGAGAGGGAAGTGGAAACCTTATAGCATATCTCTGTATACTAGTTTCGTTGTACAGGGTGGCAATGCCGCACCTATAACACCTCAACACCCAGAAAAATTATCACACACACGTGCGCGCGCGCGCGTAAATACGCACGCACGCACGCACGCACGCACGCACATGAGACATAGGTATGACACATAGGTACCTGGAATAATATTTGACTGAATGACCTCAGTTCTCGGGATGACTTTCTAATGGACATCAGTTTACACAGGTATTCAGATGCCATATCATAGATAGATGTTTAAGTTGTTAGTAAAATATTGGAAGGATTACGGTGTTTAGCAAGTATTCAGGTGATATACCATTGATAAATGTATAGTTTTTTTTTAGTGTAATTGTCATGATGTCACCTACGATGCCGCCAGGTAATGCGGGCGTATTAATCAGAACAACAAAGTGCAGACATCAGTAAGCCTTTTGCCCCCCCACCACACACACAACAAGGCAAGTTCTTAGAGAACCACTGATGGATTCAAACTAGAAATAAATTTTATAAACATGAGTAACGGTCGCTATGAGTCATCGTAGATCTATCTCGAAACACATAGCTGAGTTTGTTTTTGTGTTTACATTAACACAAAACAAAATATTGTGCTCAACGCAGTCATCTCACAAAACTGAGCTAGCCGCAAAGTTTTACGTCTTTAAAAAAAACATATTTCTCTTTGGGTTTTTTCTTTTGCTTTTGCTTCGGGAACTGTTTGTATGTTTTTGTTGGAAATATACCGTTCTGTCGTCATGCATTTGGTATGAATAGAGCGTCAAACTCGTTTGAGTTTGTATGTCGTTCAACAGAACAAACAGGCTTTAGTCATGCGTTAAATCTGGTTGTGTTTTTACCGAATTCTAACCTAATATGGATGGTTAAGACACACACACACACACACACACACACACACACACACACACACACACATATACATGCATCTAGACCTCTGTTGTTGTTAATGGTGGAACTATATTTACAGTTGTAAAACTGCGTAAAAAAAGAAAAGAACGGGAAATGAGTATTTCCAGTGATGTTACAGACATGCAGTGATGTTACAGGTCAGCAGTGATGTTACAGATCAGCAGTGATGTTACAGACCTGCAGTGATGTTACAGATCAGCACCGTTTCTTGTAGTATCATAGACCATCACTGGAGTTACAGAACATAATTACTGTTACAGATAAACAGAGATGATACAGACAAGCAATACAGACTAATGGTGATGGTTAATGACCAGCAGGGCTGTTACAGACTAGCAGGTCTGTTACAAACCAGCAGGGCTTTTATAAGACAACATTGCTTTTACAGTAGAGCAAAGCTATTGCAGACCTGCACTGACGTTAAAGATGCGAAGTAACGCTGCAGACCAGCAGTAACATCACAGACCAGCAATGAAGTTACAGACCAACAGGAAGCACACAGAACTGTATTATTGTATCTTGATCCACAGACTTTTAAAATGATAACGCCTTCGCGTCAACAAGTCTCCTCGTGATCCGGTATATAAACCGGCCAACGTCTCCTAATGACATAGTTACTAAACCAGCCAATACTTCATGACACAGTATCCAAACCAGCCAAAATCTCCTAATGACACAGTGTCTAAACCAGCCAACACGTCATGGCACAGCGTCTAAACCAGCCAAAATCTATCAATGGCACACTGTCTAAGCCAGCCAACACCTCATGGCACAGCGTCTAAACCAGCCAAAATCTATCAATGGCACAGTGTCTAAACCAGCCAACACCCCATGGCACAGCGTCTAAACCAGCCAAAATCCCACAATGACACAATGTCTAAACCAGCCAACACCTCATGGCACAACGTCTAAACCAACCAATCGGGCTTACTACCTAGCACGGTCTATCAGTGAACATAAATCCCCTTCATACACGCACACATATTGGATATTGTTTGGACATCCTACACCTGAATATTTCACTAGACGTCTATAATAACATTACTGAATACGGCTACCGACAGATTATGCCATAAACGACACGATGTAATTAATTATGCATCACCATTACGTCAGTCGATATGATGTATAGGGGATGTTTGGTAGTGGCTCAGGTTCTTCAACGGTCTCGTTTACATCAATGGGGTGGCTCCCAGGTAGCACATGCCCCTCAGTGTTTGTGTGCACTCGTTGACCTAACACCTCCATTAACCAATGCTAACCACACAGGACACCAGAGGGGGACACCGGTCTCGTCCCATATTAACTAATGACAGATCGGCTTACAACGCACGGCTTTATCCCAAATAAGGCGTGTCGCTCTGTATCGGTGAAGATCTAGAGATGTATTATGGACAACATCATGAATGATCAGTATATATATATATATATATATATATATATATAATGTATATTGGATTGATAATGTTTACGATCAGTGTACGGTATTATCTAATGCATTATTAAGCGCCGAGTGAGACCGCACAATGCAATATTAAATCCCATCCTGGACACACCCAACCAAGAGAGACTTCCCAGGAGATGACTGTGTGTATGTAGAGGCTCGTGCAGGCTCTGTTCCAAGTGCCTGTACATAGTTTGGATGGGACGGTGTGTTTGTTTGGACACGGCTGGGTCTGCATGTGGCGCCATCTTTAGGTGGCGTTGTTAGTACAAAGTGTACATACACGGGATACGTCTAGATAGTCGAACGTTGCTAGGTCGAAATGTCTGTATGTGGCTTGGCCTAAGTGTCAATCTGTGCCTAGGTCGAAATCTGTGACTAGGTCTAGGTCACAATGTGTGGCTAGATATCTGTATATGGATAGTCTCAGGTGATTGTATATAGCTAAGTCCAAATGTCTGTACCTAGCTAGTTCCAGAAGTCTTAATCTGGATATGGCTACATATCAGTACATGAATAGATCCAGATGACCTGATGTGG